>OU898285.1:1983019-2583019 GCA_918026665.1 Diabrotica balteata
ATAGCGAATCAACTCTAACACAATACAGTAAACTGTAGAGATTACGGCAGGCAGGGCATGTGGTCCTCATGCATGAGAATAGAATCCCCAGAAAATTACTAAATGCAAGAATGCAGGAAAAAGGCTTGTTGGAGGACCTAAAAAGAGATGGGAAGACAAAGTCAATGAGGATGCCAGGAACTACCTGGGAATGCGTTTGTGGAAAAGAACAGAGGTAAATCAAATGGCATCTGGAGTTTTAATTTAATAATAAGATCAAAATAATAATAATGATCACAAACAGTCAAAAGAAAAGGATGTCTTAAGAAGAACTGTGACACTTTTAAAATAAAAACAAATGTTAAAAAATAGTTTTTTTATTGAAACAATATAAATTATATGAATATAAAGCTGAATTAATGGTGTAATGAAAAGTATGAAATATTTACTTTTTTTGTTTTATATAACCTAATGTCCAATTTATACAGAAAATCATAAATATAATATAATATAAAAAGAAAATAGTCTTTTACAATCTTTAGTTTTCATAATATATAATCAATTTAAAAACATGTAAAATAAATCATATGTTTTCCAAAAAGTAAACAATATATACATTTATTTTCAACAGCTTTACTCAAACCTTAAAGGATATTCTGATGTTTTTGATGTTAATTTCATCCTCTTATTTACACTTGAACAAAATGGTACTATAAAACAATACCAGTGTATACACAGATTCAATAAACAAGTTTTAGTGTGATCCAGTTGACAATAAGGCTAATAACGCAGCTGTGGAGCCAATGGAAAGAGTGTAGTTGACTGCTGGTGTGAATGCTGGAAGCAAATAGAAACTAGCAAGAATAACAATGGCTAAAAATAGGGCATTGTTGTAGAATATGGAGAAAGTGGTAGCCTCGAAGTCAGCTACTTCGTTCTTCTTCCATAAAATCCTCTCATCTTTTTCTTTCTTGCTCATTTTCTTGTCTTCTGCTAGTTTTTTGCTTAAGTCTCTGGTAACAGCTTCCTCCCTCTTCACAGCAATCTTGTGCTTCAATGTGAATTTTGTATTTCTGTACGCCATAGCCAATAAATACGTAGAAATAGCAGTGATAACTGCGAACAAAATCAAGGAGGAATAAATATCAATCATGTGTATTCTCCAGAATAACCATATTGGAACTGCAGACACAATCAAGGCATTTCCATAAAACAAAGCTGAGGATTTTGTCGATACATTACGGCTGAAATCTTGAAGGAGAAGTTCTTCCTCTTTTGTAAAACCTTTATTTTGTGCTTTTGACATTTTTCTTCAAGATTTAATCCACAAGAACACAAATTCACTTGATTTAAAACTACTACACAGTTGATGACTGGGCACAGAATGTGAATGAAATGAAATGTGGTTACCGATTTGACAAGTAACAGATTTTCTCTTAACACAACACATCGTTTTATGTATCAACGTCACAACAACGTGTCCACGTTGCTCGAGGTTACGTTCCGTATTGCAAACAAGTAATCATTATGAAATGGAAGGTAAAAATAATTCATTTCAAATACTGTTATTATAAATATTGTTAAAAATTAAAATATATCATTCAGTCTAGACTTTTGTATTAAAAAATAGCTCTGTTCTGCAGTAATATAGCAAAATATCGCAACTGTATAATATATTGCATAACTTAAGAGAAATATGATGTGATCACATTCATAATAACTGTCTTATATAGAATAAATAACAAATAAAACTATAATAACTACTAATAAAAATAATAATAAAGTCGATTTATATACAGAGAAAGTATGTTAAGACCTAGATTATCCAATTAAAAAGTGATGATTTAATAATGATGCTCACAAAATATTCTTTAAATGGAATCCTATCGCCTTAGAAGGAAAGAAGTCAGGAGTAACATTCTTAGACTTGTAATCTTCTTCTTACAAAGTTTGGCAATCATAACTGCTACTTTTATTTTTGGACTTGCTACTCTAAACAAATCAATCGATCTGCATTAGTATCAATCACGTAGATTCTTCAACCAAGAATTCGGCCTTCGGCCAACAGATCTTCTTCCTTGAATCTGTCAATGTATTATGAGTCTCAAAATTTCATATTTTGGTCCTCTCATCACGTGGCTTAGTTTGTTGGCTCCAGTTTTCTTCTTTGTGTAGTGGTAATTTGCGCTCTTTGATTGTGTTAGTGATCTAGCATTCTTTGCCCATTCTATCACCTCAATATTAGTCACACCTTCCACCCATGAAATTTGTAAGATGCGCCTATAACACTAAATCTCAAAGGCCTTGAGCTTTCCTAAAGAGGCTTCAGAGTACATTTACAAGTCTATTTGATTTCTTGAAGACTCAGGGTTATTTCCATCATCAAATGGCGCTTTCCAAGTGTATAGTCGTCGTTTGGGTAGTTTATACGAGGTGTTTGCAATGATCATATCGTTTTCTTTACAAAATTCATACAATCTCTGTCCTCGATCGTTAGGTTGTCCTAAATCATAAGGACCTACAGTCTGACCTCGTTGACCTTCCCCAATTTTTACATTGAAGTCGCCTTCTTCTTCTTAACATGCCATACACCAAAGTGCGTAGGCGACTATCTCATTACTAGAATTCTGTTCTTGGCGGCGTGACACAGCTCACCTGTATTGTGTATTCCTGTCCATTCTTTAATATTCCTTAACCAGGACAATTGTTTGCGGCCGGCTCCTCTCCTACCTTCGATCTTCCCTTGTAGGATTAACTGTGGTATTTCATATTTTACTCCTCTCAATATGTGCCCAAGGTAACCAATCTTGCGTTTTTTAATTAATTCAAAGAGTTCTCTTTCCACGCCGGCTCTATTAAGGACGTCATCGTTTCGAACTCTATCCACCCAAGGTATGCGCATCATTCTTCTCAATGACCACATTTCAAATGCTTCAAGTTTGTTGATAGATGTTTTTTTCAAAGTCCACGTTTCCATGCCATAAAGCAAGATGGACCATATGTAGCACTTGACCATTCTGTAGCGTATTTCGAAGTTTAGGTTTTGATTACATAGGAGCGGTCTGAATTTCACAAAAGCTTGTCTTGTCATTTGTATTCGGGTTTTTATCTCGTGTTGTGGATCCGATTGGTCATTGATTGTGGTGCCAAGGTATTTAAAAGTTTTCACGCGATTTATACGATTGTCACCTATGCATAATATCGGGTTTTCTGGAGGGTTTCTGCTAATGACCATATATTTCGTTTTCAAAATGTTGATTTTGAGGCCATATTTTTTACCTATGCTATTCACTCTATCAAGTAATAACTGCTGATCTTCCAAATTATCAGATATAATCACTGTGTCGTCCGCATAGCGTAGGTTGCTAATTGGTATGCCGTTCACCTTAATGCCTAATTCCGTATCTTCTAATGCTTCCGCAAATATATTTTCAACATATAAATTAAAAAGCATCGGAGAGAGTATGCAGCCTTGGCGGACACCTTTCCGGATTTCAAATTCATCCGTATATTGGTCTTGATCAATCCTCACCTTTGCCATTTGGTTCCAGTATAGATTCTGAATAATTCTGATCTCCTTCTGGTCAATGTTGGCCCTATGTAGTAGTTCCATCATGATATCATGTTTAACATTGTCAAATGCCTTCTCGTAGTCGATGAAGGTGAGGTAGACATCTTTTCGTTGATCTAAGCAGTTTTGTATTAAGGTGTTCAAACATAAAATTGCCTCTCTTGTTCCTAGTCCTCCCTTAAAACCGAATTGTGTTGACCCGCTAAGTTCTTCTAGTATCTTATACATTCTTGAGTGTAATATCCTAAGGAAGAGTTTCAACAAGTGACTCATTAAACTGATTAAGCGGTGTTCATTGCATTTTGTGGCATTAGCTGTTTTTGGGATCATCACAAAGAATGACTGCAGCCATTCTCGCGGAATGTAACCAGTATCATAAATTCTATTGAACAGCCTTACCAAGATTTCGATATTCTCCTCGTCTAGTAGTTTTATTGCTTCTATATTAATTTCATCTGGACCTGTTGCTTTATGCATCTATGTGAAGTCGCCTATAATGTATAAAATTTCGTGTTTACAAAGTTTCTGTAAGATGTCTTGAATCTGATCACATAACTTCTCGACTTCATCGTCATATTTTCTATCTTCAGTCGGGGCATAGATTTGAAGTATGTTAGTTTTAAATGGTTGAGTATTTATTTGAAGTAATATTATTCTATCCGAGACTGGCACGAAATTGGTCACATATTTACTCAGTTCTGATGTTACTAATATACCTACACCATTTTCGTGATGCGGGTCTTCTGTGCTGTTACCGGAATAATATAATACACTTCCGTTTTTTTACATGATCGTGACTCTAGCCATCTCTTGGCCTCCGCCTTCCATGATTAGTAACGGTTTGCAATTGCAGTGTCAATTCTATGGTGATTTTCCTGAGGGTGCTCTATGAGCCGTTAATGCAGTGGTTCCCCTTTGCCTTCTGCATTCATATACCGTTGACAATTATTTGTTGATTCATCCGCCTTTGGGGCCGATTTCTCAACCCCAGGACAAAAGAATGCCCTACCACTCACCAACTCATTCGCCCTAAGCCATTGGTCAGTAAGTGTGGGATTGCTTATACCGGCAATCACTCGGTAGAAATATTTTGGTACTAAGTGATAAATCGTGACTCCTGAAAAGAGAGTTTCGTTTATTATTTCGCATTATTTTATTTCAGTAGAGTGGTCCTATTGACTGTTTATGTTAGTACCAAGATATGTGTAGCTATTTACCCTGTCAATTGGCTGATGGTTTACCAAAAGATGTGTATTTAATATTTCGCGCTTACTAATTACCATGTACTTTGTTCATAGTACCATAGATCTATAAAATCGTAGGACAGTTATGTTAAATGGTCAGGTATAGGCATCAAACAATTCGCTGTACCGATATATATGCTTATAGCCCGGAATAAAGAACGTTGGAGAAAGATGGAGAGCTAATGTTCAAAGGTGGATGTTTTTGTCTGAGTAGATAGAATATGATGCCAAACAAGATGAGTACTCCAAAATCAAACAGGCAATATATAAAAAAAATATTTTAGAAGATCAGTTTTGTAATACTAATCACCAGAAAGAAGTCTTCCAAGATTTAGAAGAAGAAATGAAGATTAAATGTAAATTAAAAATAGAGTGTTCCTGTTGTAGAACAAAATGAACATTACAGGTATGAGAAGCTTGGAGACTCATTAGATGATAAGAAAGAAAGATTAACTAACTAATAAAAATGAAACTCATTAAGAAGGCTAACTCATAAATTTCAAAATAAATTGTTTAATAATAATTTTTGCCTTCCCGATTAGAAGCAGATAAATGCAATGTCAAAATATAATTTTCAAATAACCAAACAATCTTATTCTGTCACATTGGTAATACATTCTGGCGAAAGCCAGCCTTGTTCAACCCATCGGTAATTATCAATTTTGTAAGTTAGCCGATTGTTAATATTTCTCATAAACAGTTTGTATACTTGACTGATCAATATCTAGGACATCTAGGTATATAATTTTTTAGGTTACATTTGTCCCCTTTTTTGTGTAAGATTACTACTAGACTCCCGTTCCAATCTTTAGAGATTTTGCTATTATGGAGACACCTATTAAATAGCTCTGTTAGTATAGGGATTGTTACTGTCTTGCTTGTTTTTAAGAGCTCGGTAATTATACCGTCGTTTATTATTTTTAGCTTTTTTAAAGCTCTTTCTATTTCGAATCCATCTATATTCGGTAGTACCTCTGATTCCACGTTTTTTTGAGTCTTCAATTTTTCTTATAATTTTGGCGTTAAAATCTCCCATTATTATTATTTTAGATTCTTTGTTGTTGTCTATAGCTTTTTTAAGGTCTTCATAAAAGCCAGTTAAGATTTTCAGTAATATTACTAAGCCATGTGACCCACCAAAAAATATAAACTTATACCTTAAGAAACCAGTGTATAAATCACTTAGGTGATATAGGAACAATAATTTTATGAAAATTACCAGTTCATAAAGAATGGATGTGCTATGTGAGGAGTAAAAAGGTATGGAGTCACAGAAGAAAGCCACATCAACAGTCATCCAGGGCATTCTATTTATCGTTCAGAAGTTATGTATTGTATGGCTTATCTTTCATGGTTGTGGTGCTATCTGGGAACTGAATCTTTCTGCACTTTGCTAGAATGTGAGTACAACTATTCCATCCTGATACTGCATACTGATTCAAATGAAATCCTGGAATTAGTTAATTAATATGAAGTACTGCATACGTGTGTGGTTCTTAGCTTTATTTCCATCTATTTTCCCATTATTATATTGCCAATTTCATCATTATTATATATTTCTGATCTATTTTTGGTAACCCTTTACATAATTAATTTTCTCTCTTTTATTTTTTGTCGAACTTTATTCAACCACCAGGTGTCCTTATTCTTAACCTTCTTCTCTGAAGTAGTTCCCAGTTTTGCGATTGAAGTTTTTTAATAATAATACTAATAATAATCTTATCGGGACTGCCAAGATCCAATCAAGTACTGCCCAATCACTTGTCTTCCAACTTTGTACAAATTGGTCACATCCTCTGTAGCCCAGCGTATCTACAAACACTGTTCTCTAAACAATATAGAACCTCAACAAAAAGGATGCGCTATATCTCGCCGATCTCGGAGTAAAACAAGCGCGAAAACTTGAACATAAACAAATGAAAACTGAACTAACTTTGGAGTTCGTGCGAAGAGTAAGACAACTAAATCGGTCATATCTTAATAGTAAAAATTTGTTTAAGGCATTAAATACGTACGCCTGTTCCGCGCTGAGCTACTCATTTGGTATTATAAAGTGGTCAAAAACGGATATAGACGGTCTTCAGCGGAAAGTAAGAACACTTCTCACAAAGGCGCAAAAACATCGTCCACGCAGTGCAGTAGAGAGAACAAAATTACCGCGGAATCAAGGGGAAGACTTATTAATATAGGTGAGCAATTGGATAAACAAGTTGTTAATTTAAGAACTTATTTTCAGGTACAGGCTGAGTCATCAACTTTACATCGAGCAATTTGCGCAGTAGATGATACAACGCCACTTAAACTGAGAGAACAATAAATGCGCATAAACCACCTGATTCGGCAAAAAAATGCGCACTTGGATCAGCGTCGAGCTATTGATTGATATCAGGAAAGATGCTTCTCGAGACTGAGGGTATCCTACTTGTCCTTCAAGATCAGGTTATTCTAACTAAAAATTAGTTCAAAATAACAAATGCCGATATGGACGCCAAGTCCAAGAAACCATCCAATATCTTACCGGTGGCTGCCAGGCATTTCTCGGTACTGATTATAAAGAACGCCATGACTCAGTGAATCAGTAGGAAAGATTATCCACCAAGAACTAGCTGACAAACTGTGACTTCTCCAAACTGACCATCCTCCTTATTATCAATACGTCCCTGACAGAATGCTTGAAAATGACAACTACAAGCTATACTGTGACCGCACTGTGCTTACAGACCAACCAGTGGTGCATAATAGATCAGATCTCATACTAGTTAATAAACTTACCTACTAGGCAAACAACACATGTTTATGTGGCGATACCCAACACCAATAATTTACGTGTTAAATACAACGAAAAGATCGTCAAGTACAGAGATCTAGAAATACAAATCAGGAGACAATGGAGAATGGAAAGTACCCAGACAGTACGAGCAGAAAGCTGTACTCCTCGCGACGTCCAGATGTGTACGACAATTTTTGGGAGATACTCCAACATACCAAGTCACCTAGGGCTCGATAACACGGAAAGAGTCCCACCAGAGCTTAATTCTTTTGATACCATAGGTATCTGGGATGAGTGAATTTTCCTCTTAGAGGGAGTGTGAGCCATATGGCTAAATCTGGGATTTTACCGGGACTGACAAGACTAGCCAAGTACCGCCCAATCACTTGTCTTCAACTTTGTACAAATTGGTCACAGCCTCTGTAGCCCAGCGTATATACAAACACTGTTCTCTAAACAATATCGTAGAACCTCAACAGCAAGGATGCGGTAAGGGTTTCATCAATTCATAATGTGGAATGTGAAGTAGTCGGCATACCACATTTAACCGCCACGCGAGAAAAAGCGCTTAGGTCGTTAATTCTGAAGTCGCCGTCTTAGTGAATATGGTGTTTCAATAGAATAGAACATTTAGATTTGGTTGGTCGATATCGTAAAAATACCAATACTAGATGGATAGGTGGGGCTATCAGAGATCTTGAGATGCATGTTGGCATCTATTGGTTCATGTCGATGGTGCAAGCCAACCCAAAACCCTTCAGTGGACCGATTAGCCAGAAACTAAGTGATTGTGAAAAGCTTAGAGTGATTAGTTTTTAAAAACTGATTGTGAAATGCCAAAAGTGGAAAGACCAACCTTGAGCAAGGGCCAAAGGTACTCTTTGGTATATGTCAAGCGATTAAAACCGACATTGTTCCAAATGATTTATCAAATTTCCATCGGCACATTTCCAGATAATTTAATAATTTCAAGTACGATTTAATCTATTTAACATCCCATAACAACATCGCTTTTTAAATTTATTTTAATCTCTTACATACCTGTCTAGTTTAAGATAAAGTGCAGCAAGAACATTATTTCGGGGCCTGTTCATGTTTACAGAGCAATTGTAACGACTCGATATTTGTCTAAGGAGCTTAAGAAGGTAATGTCTCCTGTCATTGACAAAAAACGCGTAGTTTGCTCATCCCGAGAAACTAATATTAGCAATGATATTTGACGAAAAGAAACACATTAGAAAACTATGGCTAAGGAGAATGTTAAAAGCCAGGCAGACCAAATTTTGAAGCACTGAAATAAAAGACTGCAATGTTGCAAAACTATTTTTTGCACCACTCATCATAAGTGACTATATAATATTTATTCAACAGAAAAATGGGCTGAGTAAATGTTTTTTAATGTATCAAAATTATCAAAAATTTCAAATTTTTATAGATTTTGATTGACCTTGCAGGATCAGAAGATCATAAAAATCGTGAAACTATTTTTTGTCTATGTCTATCATTAATTCAGATATACTTTTTAGTTTACGTCAACTTTGACTTTTCAAGTTATAGTAAACAAAGTTAGTATAAAAAATGGTTTTCTCGGATGAAAAAAAGCGATCTATGCTAGAAATGTATTTTAGAAATGGCCAAATAATTAACGGAGAATGGGTTTACACCGAAGGCTGAAAACCTATATAAACTCGGCGAGAGCTTCAATCTTCAGAAAAAATTAAGGAAATTGCTGGTGACTTCAAGAAAAAACAAGTCACTGGTATACATAATGACCAAAATGAACTAATAACGGACTCTAGCGATATACTTAATACTTGGAAAATGTACACAGCCAATTTGTTCAATGATGACAGAACACAAAAACCACCACCATTTGTATGGCCCAAGTATTTTGAAAGCTGAAATTGTACACGTCATCAAACTATTAAAAAGTAACAAAACCCCAGGACCAGATGATATGTACGCAGAAACAATCAAGTTACTTAATGAAGAAAACCTAGACATTATTGTCAAGCTCTTTAACGACATCTACGATACGGGCCAGATTCCAAAAGATTGGCTTCGATCTACATTTATCGCCTTACCAAAAACACCACGTGCGAACTTCTGTAAAGACCACCGACTAATAAGCCTAATGAGTCACTTTTTAAAACTTTTCCTGAGAATACTTCACACTAGATTGTTTAAGAAATGTGAAGAGGTCAGTGGATGGAGTCAGTTTGGTTTCAAAAATGGACTTGGCACGAGAGGAGCGATCTTTAGTATGCAAACATTAATACAGAATTGTTTACATCAAAGAAAGGATGTCTTTGTCTGTTTCATCGATTACGAGAAAGCATTCGATAATGTAAAACACGAATTGATGATAAAATACCTACAAGAGTTGGAATTGGATGCCAAGGATATAAGAATTATTGCCAATCTGTATTGGAACCAGACAGCAACAGTACGTCTTCAAAATTTAAACGAAACAGAAGATTTCTCCATTAAAAAAGGAGTAAGGCAAGGTTGTATACTGTCTCCAATGCTGTTCAATTTATACGTAGAAAAAGCCTTCGCAGAAGCAGTCGCAGACTCTAATAAGGGTACTAAAGTTAACGGCATATTTATTAATAACATCAGGTATGCCGGTAATACAGCCATAGTGGCAGATAACATCGAAGATCTTCAATGCCTGTTAAATGATCTAACTCTTGCAAGTGAAGCTCGGGGTTTGAAAATAAATATCAAGAAGACAAAAACAATGTTTATAAATAGAAATGATTACCCCAACGCAAAGATATATGTCTCTGGAGAAGAAATCGAACAGGTCAGGCAATTCAAATACTTGGGTTGTTTGCTGAACGAGGGTTGGGACCCCGAGAATGAAATAAAGAGCATAGTTGAACAAGCCAGAAATGCTTTTTTGAGGCTTCGTAAGTTTCTGACTGATCGCAAATTGGACTTCAACCTCCGATACAACATGCTTAAGTGTTACCTGTGGCCTGTTCTCTTGTACGGAATGGAAGCATGGACGTTAAAGGCCAGTTCCATTAACAAACTTGAAGTGTTTGAAATGTGGTGCCTGAGTCGAATACTTAGAATATCATAGACGGACAGGGTCAGAAATGAAGAAGTACTCAGAAGAGCGGGCTTACAGGATAGGGAACTTTTTAGTTATGTAAAAAGTAAGAGGACTGCATACTTGGGGCACATATTACGAGGAGAAAGATACACTTTTCAGCAACTGATACTCGAAGGGAAGATAGAGGGTAGGAGAGAACAGAATTATTTAATCCTGAATATTTAACATCTCACCGGACGAGACGATGTACGGTGGACGCCTACGCAGAAATGCACGACACCTTAAAAACAAGAAGGGTTTACTCTAACCTAGATGCTTTTGAAGATTTTGTTAAAGAATTTTCCAATGTTGCGGTTCATTATGAAGTCTTCTGTAGAACTGTTCGTCGCACTCATTGATTATAAACCACCACCAGTGGGTGGTTTATAATCAATGTCGCAATGTAAATGGTTATAGAGCCAGATTAAAAGAAGACATGATTTGATTATTACACGTGCTAATGAAGCAAAGTATGACCAAATCCTTCTTCTAGTACTGGAAAAGATCGTGAAGCACAATCTTAGATCCAATAAGAAAAAAAATCGATTTAAATTAAGTAGTGTTAAATTTTTAGATCAGATTTATTCTAAACAAGGTGTTGAATTAAATAAGGCGTACCTAAAGCCTATTCTAGAAATGCCAACACCATATAATAAATCTGATCTGATGAGACTATTGGGGACGGCAAAGTTTTTGCGGAAATTTGTACTTAACATGCCAAAAGTCACAGCACTATTAAAAGAACGAAGAAAACTAGATGTGCCTTGGCACTGGACTGATATTGATGATAAATCTTTGTTTCAATTAAAACATTTCTGACAGCATCACCAGTGTTATTATTCTTTGACCTATCTAAAGAAATAGAACTTGAAACTAATGCCAATAAAGATAGTCTAGGTGCTTGCTTGCTGCAAGGTGGCCATCCAGTAGCATTTGCATCAAGAAGGTTAAGTAAAACTGAGCAAAAATATGCCAAATAGAGAAGGAATAGTGTTTGCATTTCAAAAATTCCATTATTTTGTGTATGGTCACAAAGTACTTGTTAGTTGTGATCACAAACTACCAGAATCAATAATTAGTAATGATTTATTTAATGTAGTATATAAATCTGAAAAGTATGTGTACATTGCAAATACATTGTCATGGGCATTTTTACAAGAAGGTGGTCTGAAATCAGATGCTGAATTTCAGTTTGCAGTTCATACTGTAGTAAATAATGTAGTTATGTCTGATGCTAGAAAATCAGAGTTTAAAATAGGAACCCAAAAAGATGAACAATTGCAAACTGTTATAAACTTATATATACAGGGATGACCAGAACAACAGCGTGATGTTTCACATACAGTTAATAATTTTTTTAAAGCTCAGATATAACTCGTGTGTCTGTGATGACTTGTTATTTTGTGACAAATAACATATATCACGCTGGGGCTGGTGCATGAAGGTCATTTACTGGGCAAATTTTACTGGCTGTCATAAAGAGGCTTCTTCTTCTTCTTCACTGGCTTTACAACTCGGAGTCAGTCCTCGCCGCATCCACTATCGCCCTCCATCCTCTACGATCTTACGCTTCTATTTCCCATTGTTGTACCCCAATTCTAGATAAATCGGCTTCAACATCATCCTTCCATCTGTTTCTCGGTCGGTCTACTGATCTACCATCTCGTCTTTCAAAATACACTGTCTTTAACACTCTGTCATCCTCTGATCGTATTACGTGACCTGCCCATCTTATTCGGTTTGCCTTGATATGTCTAAATATGTTTTCAGTTCCATACAGAGTCACCAATTTAGCATTGCAGCGTCTTCTCCAATCCCCAGTGAATTCATCTCTTTGAGGGCCAAATATTATTTTGAGAACCTTTCTTTCAAATACTAGAAGCTTATTGATTTCCCGCTGGTTGAGAGTCCATATTTCACTGCCATGTGAAAACACCTCCTCACGTATTTTGTAGAATGCATGACTGCATCTATATTATCAGCAAATACCAGCAACAGTTTTGTTCCTTGATCAGCAAATCCTCCATTCAGATCAGATGATATTTTACTGATTGCATATTCTAAAGCAAAATTGAACAGCAACGGTGACAAGGGGTTCCTCTTACTAAGTCCTGAATTTATACTAAATGGCATCGATGTTCTGCCTTCTATCTTTATTTGCGCATAAGAGTCTGTCACGCATATTAATTTAACTAATTTTCTTGGTATTCCCATTTCTAACATTGCTATCCACAATTTGCTTCTTTTTATGGAATCATATGCTTGCTGGAAATATATGAAAATTTGGTGCACATCGCGGTTGAATTCTCAGTTTTTCTCTAATATTTGTCGGATGGTAAATACCTGATCTATAGTTGACCTTCCAGAACGAAAGCTGCATTGGTAGTCGCCTAGAATATCTTCCGAATATGGTTTGTTTCTTTAGCAAGATAATTGATAGCACTTTATATGATGGACCCATAAGCGATATGCCTCTATAGTTTCGGAATTGTTCTTTGTTTCCTTTCTTATATATGGGAATTATAACGCTTCCATTCCATTCTCTAGGTATTTTCTGTTGTTGCCATACTCTCAGAATGATGTCATATAATTTTTGGTGTAAAAGGTTTCCTCCTTTTTTTAACAACTCTCCATTTATGCCATCATTTCCTGGTGCTTTATGGTCTTTTAGAGACGCGATCGCATTCTTTACTTCCTCAAGTGTTGGTGCTGATATTTCGATATCTGCAGAATGAAACGTAATATCTACTTCCTCCGTCACACTTTCAATATTTATTAAATTCCAAAAGTATTCCTTCTATCGTTCGACGATTTCCGTTTCTATCATTATAAGTTCACTTGCTTCATTTCTCATAGGCTGTACTACTCCAACACTTACACCTTTTCTGACTGACTTCACTTCACTAAAGAATTTCCTTATTTGATTCCTCTCGCCACTTCTGTCCATTTCCTGGATTTGCTGTTCTAGGTAGCTCCTCTTGTTAGTTCTGAATAGTCGCCTTGTTTGTACTCTTGTTCTATTAAAATCTGCTTTGTTCTAATCTGTAGGGTCTTGTAGCATTTTCAATCTTATTTTGATTTTTATTTCCAGAATTTCCTCGCATGCTTTGTCAAACAATTTCCGTTTTGGGCGAGTCGTCTTTTTCCAATGGTTTCCTTGGCTGCTTGTTCTATAACTGATGTCACTTGCTGCCATGCTTGTTCTAACTCTACATTGTGCTCCTCCTCTCCCAGCAATCATAATCTGTTGCTTATTACCACTTGATAATCCAGTTCTGTATTGGGTGTTTGTAGGACTTATATGTTCCATATTTCTCTTTTTTCTTGTTGTTCCAGTTTCTGTATTGATAATCGCGTTCCTAACTTAGATTTCAACAGAAAGTGATCGCTATCGCTGTCAGCTCCTCTCATACTCCGCGAATTAATAATGCTGCTAGAGTGGCTTGCGTCAATAAGGACATGATCTATTTGATTTCGTGTTCTTCCATCATTTGAAATCCATGTGATCTTGTAAATAGAGGCTTATATAACAAAAAATAAAACTTGTGAAAAATTTAGACCAAAGCAGCGAAGGAAAACGTTATGTCCATATCCTTTACCAAAACATCCATGGGAAAGAATTGGCATTGACATTTTTACATGTAATGGTACACGCTGTCTAGTAGCTTATGATTCTTTTGCAACTGGGTAGAGCTGCACTCAATAAAAAACAAACTGTTTTTTCTTTCATTCAAGTTTTAAGGTCAATGTTTGCTAGACATGGATCACCAGCCTATATATGTTGTGAGAATGTTCCATTCAATACCTTTAATTTTAAAAATTTTGCCAGGGAATGGAATTATCAAATTAAATTTAGAAGTCCCAATTATACACGGTCAAATGGACTTACTCGAAAGGTGTATGTGGCAATTGCCAACTTAAATGCACCCCTTAAATACATTGGTTATATTCCTTTACAACATTTAATGAGTATTAACTGTAGAACCAAGTTACCAATTGACCAAGATGTGTAAAAATCTGAAGTTTGTCTAAATGTCAAAGAATTTAAAGTCTTTGGATCCTAACACAGAGGTTGTTATCTACAATCAATGTCAAAGGAGGTGGGAACCATTACAAATACTACGACAGCAGGAAGCCCCAAGGTCATATATCTTGAGAGATGAGCGTAATATTTTTCGTCGGAATAGAGTAGATATTAGAGAATCTCGAAATTAATTTAAGTCACGGCCATCTGTAATACTTACAGATATCAATGGTTCAGATTCATCCTCAACACAACTGACAAGGGCAGAATTACCTACTTCCATTGACATAAAATAACTAAGATACAAGAAGAAGACATCGGGTTTATAAAACACAACAAAAAACAAGATTGGATAACGGAAGAGATCATGGACCTCATGGACGTAAGACGAAAATATAAAACAAGCCCAATAGAATACAAGCGAATCAATAAACTTATTAGAAAAAAGGAGGCGAAAGAAAACGGGGATCATTCGACCACTGGTCGAATGCTCCCCAGCCGTTTTAAAATATTATTTCCTTTGGTATTATGTTTTTTATTTATGTGGAAGATAAACAAAGACTAAAGGGAAGTGAGACAAGGATTAATAAATTTGAGCAAAGAATAATTAAATTAACTTTAACTCGCGAACTAAATTAGCTAATAAAACGAATTTTTTGGAATTTTATCCAAAATATGATCTTTTTTAATAAATCACTGTTTATTGTGTAATAAGTTTAAAAATTTCCATATTTTTACTTGCTGTATTTTTTAGATATGCCTCAAAAACGAGTACTAAAAACCAACAGAAACCAAATAGACGAAAATGCCATTAAACGTGCAGTTATAGACTGTTTTACAGGAACTTCTTTAGAAAGGGAGCTGCCCGAATTTATGGAATAAAGAGGTCAACACTTAAAAGTAGGGTGAAAAAGATATTACGGAAGAAAAGTAAAGAAGAGTATTTGCGGCAGACTATGCAAAATCCGGATGACTCTGGGAATGAAAGTGACGCTGACAGAAATTCATCAGAATTTTCAAGCAAATATACAATAGGCAGCTATTGACGGTGGAGCACGAAGCTGAATTGAAAGCATATATCAAGAGATGCTCTGACCTTAACTACTAACTTATACTCACATCCAAAAATTTGTTTATGATTACGCCTCTGAATTGCCTAGTTGCAAAATTCCGCAAGAGTGGCACCAGGAAAAAAAGGCAAAAGATGGATGGCGACGAGGATTTATGAAACGTCATCCAACGCTTTACTTAAGGAAACCAGAAAGCACCAGTCTAAGCAGAAGCATCGCTTTTAATAAACATAAGGTTGACCAATTTTTTGCAAATCTTCAAAAAGTGTTGGAGCGCGACAAATTTCGTTCAGAAAGAATTTATAATCTTCATGAGACCGGAGTTACCACTGTCATGAAGCAAGTGAAAATTGTCTCCCTCAAAGGCAAAAAACAAGTCTCTCAAGCTGCTTCAGCTAAAGGGGTGAATTTGAGACATTTGTAAGTTCTTCTGGACAAAACCTGCCTCCCGTTTATGTATTTCCAAGGATTAGAAATGTGGAAGAACTTATAGTTAACTCGCCAGTGTCAAGTTTGGGATTGGGAAACAAATCCGGTTGGATGACTGCAGAGTTATTTTCCTCGGTAGTACAACATATAGTAAAGCATACTCGCAGCTCCCTTAAGGATCCCATATTATTGCTGGTTGGTAATCACGAGCCCCATGTTAGTCTTCAAAGCGTAACATTTTGCAGTTATTGGGATTGTGGGATTTCTATTCAGTTTTGCACCCCATAAGAAAAGTAAGTAAAAGTAAGCGAACGCCAGTAATTTCAAGAATTTATACTGACACTCCTGAAAAAGAAAGAAAGAAAGAAGGAAAGTAAAAAAAGAGGTGTTAAGAGAAATGTGTTTAAGAATAACATATAGGCAAAAGAAAACAAACTCCTCAAAAAGAAAGTAAACATGGAAAACTGTTCTGATTCATTATCAACCGAAAATGATGCGTTATCTCTTCATGACGATTCAGGTGAAATGTCTAGATTCAGTGAAAGATTCAGGTCTAATTGAGTGACGAATTTGATGAAATTGAGGGAGTTGATCAACAAAATCTTAAAAAAGAAGATTTTTTTTTAGTAAGATTCATGACTAAATCCAAACTGATTCATTTTTTTGGGGCAAATTTTGGAAATTTCAGAAGAAGCAACAAAAATTAAATTTTTAAGAAAGAAAGGTCGAGTCACTCAACTACTTTTTATTTCCAACAAATTGAAGACATAAGCAAAGTGGAGAATGGAGACATTATCAGCAAATGAAAACTCTAACAAAAACTGGAATAACAAGCTTCATATTTTAAGTTTAGTCACAATTTTAGCACCTTAATTGTTAACTGATTTTTTTTAGGTAGGTCATTTATGTTATTTTTTGACAACATTCATTAATGTTATTTCATTTCTAAAATAAAGTACTTTTTCAAAACTTTTTCGTTATTTATTCCTTAAAATATCCTCTTTTAACATAGTCGAATGCTCCCCTCCACCTGGTCTAATGCTCCCTAGGGGTGGGGAGTATTCGACCATTTGTAAAGTTAAAAAAAAATTGTTTTTGCTGTTAAATGGTTTTATTTATTCTTTAATTTCAGGTTAGTTATTTGAACAAAACTTTGATCTACCCATTAATGCTCTTTTATTTTAAAAGTATGCATTTAACAAATTGTAATATACAAAAAACCATTTTGTGGTCGAAAGCTCCCCTCCTTCCCCTACTTTTGTTATTAATCTCTAAAATCTAAGATAATTGAAATAGTATTTTAGGTAAATAAGTTCGTAAAAACAAAAATTTAAAATGGGACGTAATAATTTAAATTTTATTGCATCAAAAATGTTTGTTTTAATGTTGCAATTGTGCCATCTATCTCCAATAAACAATATTAATGCACACTGCGCCGTTATTTTATTGCTACCTGTGCATTTTTCAGTTAAAATAATTATTAAGTGAATGAGAAATAATTCTAAGTTAAGTTTATTTCATAATTAAATAAATTTTCAGCTTGTTTGTGTCTATATTATAGTCATTTTTGTTGCATAATGAAGATTCACCTCACAATAAATTGAACGAGATAAGAAAAAGATAGTCTATTATCTTTTCGAGATAGAAGGAAATAAAAGATAATGTTTATGGTAAAGTGTAAATTGATTCAATGTTCCACCGTGTGTCGAGTATATCTACGTAGCTCGCTTGTGAGCCCAGCGAGACTGATTTTCTTAAACAAATAGCGCAGGCAGGGTAACTAGACCCGTACGTACTGTCTCACCCGTGGAGATAGAACTGCGACCCGCAAACCACCACGATACGGTAGGCGCTTAGGCGGTCGGCCGAAGCAACAGGACAAACTAAACACGAATGCAACGCGACGATCAGTCCAAGCACATTCTTTGTCGTGTGTTCACGACGCTCTGCGTAAAAATTAGGAAGTAGTGTTTTGTAGTTGTGTTTTATGTCAGTGAGGACTTAGTGAGTTTTTATATACACTGTGAACAGTGATAATAAGTGCCTTACATCAAAATGGCACTAAATCAGGATGAAGCTAAGCAAGTAGTGAGAGTGGATCAAGATTCGGAAACAGATTTACAAGCTCTTTTTGATAGCGTTTTAAAACCAGATTCAAAGAGACCTTTACAAGTGCCATGGAGTATGAGAAAACTCCCAGACTCATTTTTTAATCCTCCGTCAACGGGTTCGAAATCTATCAACCACTCTCGCGAAAATTCAGTGGATTCCGCTTTTGGGGGTGGTGCAACGGGTGCTACCTCTGTGAATTCGGTACCTTTACAAACTGCTCATCACAGGGCTCACAGTTCTCCAGCATCCCTTCAACAGACTTATGCTGTAGGACAGCAACAAGCACCAGTTCATCATATAAAACAAAGATCGTACGACGTGGCCAGTAAATCAGAAGATAACACCCCTTTGCCCCCCGGATGGGAACAAGCTCGCACCCCTGAAGGGCAGGTGTATTATTTAAAGTGAGTAGATACCTGTTAAAGAATCTAAGGCACAGGTTAACCAGGTCAGATTGGCCTCTTCAGGGTCGGCTTCACTCTAATGTGTTTCATATGTTTACATTGTTTTTTTTAACTAAGATGGCAAGGATTATTCTAAAATAAATCTAAAATTAGGTTTATTATGTTCACAAGTCTGGTTAACCTTTGGCTATTCTAAAAACTTTTATCCATGCGTATTACATTATCTATTTCTAATATGTAAACAATATTGTTGACATTGTCATTTTAATTAATCGAATAATTTAATTATGCTTCCTATTTAAATTTGAATAGCGTCAGACATTTTATTCGCTTCAAAAAAGTGTTCATGCTAGCTTTTAATGAAGCAGGTAATTGAAAATATGTTTCTTAAATTAAAATATGTTTTCATAACAAGCAGTATTCGGATTATATATTTTTTAAATGTAAATACCTATATAATTTTTCAATTTTTACCCCGTGATGTTTTGCCAGGAGCCTATGATTAGGATTCTCAGTTTTTTGTCGATGTTTTTTGCTGTGAATAGAGTTTTTCCTATCTTTACTTATATTTTTGTATTTATTTTTTGTAGAAAGGATATTATTCTAGCTGAATTGTGTTTTACCAGTACTTTTCAGCTTTTCATTGTATTTCGATATTTCTCTATAGATATAATATTTAATTGCAGTTTTTTAACTAATCTTAGTCGCCCTTTTATGGATATTAGATAATGTTTTGTACTGGATTTTTGAGCTTTTCCTGCTTTACTTTCTTATTCTGATTTTTCTTTGACTCTCTTTTTATATTTTTTTTGCTGAGGATGTCTATGAATGCTAATTTTGTTCATATTTTTTCTGTTGATTTCACAAAGTACTCATTTCAATCATTGTTTTCAACTATATTATCAATAATTTCTTTGTAGAGATTCTTGATTGGGCTCATTGTTAATTTCAGCTTCCATTTTTATTATGGTTATTCTAGGTTTAAATTTTTTTCTGTTGTGGTTCACATTTTTATAAAATTTTCGCGCTTCGCTTTGTCAATTGAGCCTTTCTAGTTCTTGTAGCTGGTTTTCTAAATGTCGTTTTTTATTTTGTTTTAGTATCTTCTTCTCTGCTTGTCTCATCTGTTTATACTCCTCTTGATTTTGTCTTGTCCTTCTGTTTTGAAACTTGTTTCCCATATGCCCGATTCTTTTTTTGAGTTGCTGTGCGCATCTCGCATCATACCATTCTGTCCCTTTCCTTTCTTGTTTCTTCTTTCCTAAAACTGTTGTTGCTACTTCTTTCAGGATATTTTCGCACTCATTCCAGTAATTATCTATGTTTTCAACAGTACTACTCATTTTGGTCTTCTAGTTTTTCTTTACGATTGTGTTGAAATTTTCTAACTATCTCAGGGTTTCGTAGTCTGTCCACCTCGAATTTTATTATTATTCAAATTTACTGTTATTCTGCCACTTTTTGTGACACCAAATTTTTAATTTTCAGTTTTCTTTATTTACTTTGCTACATATAGATAAATTTTCTTTAAGCGTTTTTACTGCTTGTACTTTTTTCCTACTTATGTTACAAATTTCTGTTTTATGCCCCTGCTTCTCCTTTTTATTATTTCCATATCCATATTTTCTTCGCAGATATTGTTTCAGTTGAATTATTTCTTACTAGTATGTTTGTTTTCATTTTCCTGGTATTCCTTTCTTATTGTGACTTTTATTTTACCGTTGTTTTGTTTTTGTGCTATGTCTTATGCTGTTTATACTCTTCTTGTGCTGTTTATTATAATATTTTTTACTTTTGTACCTATTTTGCTATTTATCCTACAAATTTTCGGACTTTTCTTTTAGCATGTTTGGTTCTTTTTTCTATTGTCTTTCCCTCCAGTTTTTCTTACTTTTATACTTATTTTGCTATTTATCAGAATTTATTTATGTATTCTATTCATGTCCTTTTCTCATTTTTATCGTTGCTTTTAGATCGATAAAATTCCTCTTATTCTGTTTCAGTCATTGTTAACCGTATATCTTTCCACCTTTTTGGCGGCCTTCCAACGGGTCTTCTGCTATACGGCTTGTTGTTTTTACAGATGTTCGCTAATCTATCTGGTCCCATTCGGTTCACATGTTCGTTCCAGTTTTTTTTTTTTCTTGTTTTTATCCACCTATTAATATTTTGAATTTTGCATTGTTTGCGTGTACTTCTATTGGTTTGTCTGTTCTCTTAATGATATGCCCGCTATTGATCTTAATACTTTCATTTCGATATTGTTGATTTGTTGTTTCGTTTTTCTTGTATCGGTACTTGTCTCCGCTGCATTTGTTAGGATTGGTCTTACTGTTGTATTGTATACTTTCATTTTGCTTTCCGTCATCAGATATTTGTTTCTCCATATGGTTTCTTGGAGGCAACCACTTACTCTTGCCGCTTTTGATGCTTGCCTTGTGGTCTCTATTCTTATATCCCTGTGAAAGTGATCTCTACTCCTAGGTAATTGAATTTCATTACTTCTACAATTTTGCCGTCTATTTCTAGTTTGCATCTTCGCGGCTTTTTACTGATCACTATACATTTAGTTTTTTCTACTGATATTCTCATATTAAGTTTGTTTTCTGTGATATTGAAGGTGTGGAGCTGCCTTTGTAGGTCATCTTCCTTATCAGCAATTAGTACTGCATCATCGGCATAGAATAGTATCGTGATTTTATGCGCTCCCATGTGGTATCCGTGTCGTTTTCTTACTTCGTGAATTATTTGATTCATCACCATCTTGAATAACAATTCTCTGCATTCTGTTTCCCTTGTATCTATTAGGTATATTCTTGGGGTGTATTTGTCTGTTGGTTATAATGTAGTCAATCATAGAGTTACGTCCTGTTGTATCTGTTGTGTTGTTAATTCGGAGGTTATTCATTGAACAAAGTTGTCTTGGTTTCTACTTCAGATTTTTCAGTTACCAGATACCGGTTCTGTTCGTATCTTTTGCTATGGATGCATTTTCTTCAAATTTTTTCACTCTTTGCAACTATTTTTGCGTGTATTGCTTCCTTATTATGGGTTAACGATACTTTTCGTATGTTTTGCTGTGTATCTAGGTCTTTAATTTCGTTTTGTCCTGCTTTTGTATATATTATTTTTATTTATTTTACAAAGTTCTCGTTTGTTTAACTTAGATATCAATAATTTCTTTGTACTGGAGATTATTCCAGTCCAAATGTATTTTACTTGTATTTTTTTAGCTTTCCCTGACCTTAGTTTCTAATTTTCACTTTTCTCTTATATATTATTCATATCTTTCGGGATAGGTTTTATCATTTTTTTTTAATTACTCCAACAAAATTCTAGTTCATATGGTTCTTTTTATCTTTGCTTTTGTCTAGCATTTAAGGTAGTAGATTTACCAGGTTATACATTATTTATTAGTCATTTAACATTTCATATCTTTTATGATTTTTCATCTTTCTAAGTGGACATTCTCTTGTAATTTTTATTGTTAATCCAATATCAAAATTTCTGCAGTTTCCTTTTGTTTGTTCTGTTTGATTTGTCAACATCATTAAGAAATCTTGTCGCTTTACTCGCTTTGAATCTTTTTTGTCGTACTTCTTCAACATCTCCGTAACTAGTTATATTTATTCCCGATGTCTAAACCTTGCTTTCTGCTTTATTGCAAGCTGTCAATGTAAATACTTCGCCCTGGAGCACTATAAAGTGTTGGTTTGAGCTGTTGCATTCATTAAATTTTCTGCTCTGTGTTTAGTTTTATTTTTATGTTTTCTTTTCTTTTCACTAAAAGCGGATCAATATATCGTCAATTGTTTCTTTTGAAGTAATTATTTTCAATATCACATTTCATTTATAACATCTACCTGCCTGTTAATGCTAAACAATGTTTAATCACACTTAAATCACTTTCTTTACATTAAATTTCCCTTCCCGTCTTTAGATAATTAGGTAATTTTTAACATATAACTTTTAAAAGTACATTATAATAAGTGAAATCGACTTTTACCATCAAACCTTATTTCTGAAAACTTGATTAAGGCAACCAGTTCATAATTGGACAAAATCCAATTTTCTGTTAATCAATGTCTATTTTTGACATAATTTTGGAATCGCTCTGGGTAATTTACTACAGCAGAAATATGAAGCATGTATGAAAAATATATTTTTTTCAATTTTAGAAAAATATAAACATGCGGTTTGTGTTGATTCATTTTTCCTTATATCTTTGAAAATTCATACTTTTTTTTGTAATACTTTTATTGATACACTATATACATACAGTGAAACTTCTATAACTTACACCAACGGAGAAAAATAATAAGTCTCTTAATTTTAAGTAAGCATCATTTAAATTACTTACAGTTGTAGTAGTTTCCAGGTCATCGTCACTTTCATTGTCGGAAACATTGGACAACTGTTCGTTTTTTTTTAATCACTAACACTAGCTAAGTTTAATTTAGGTAGTTCAAAAAATTTTCAACCCCATGGCTTTCACAAAAAGTTGATCATGGCAAATCATCTTCCAGGTCTTGTAGCTCCAGATTGTCTACAACTTCTTCTCCATTACTCTCGTTTTTTTTTAAACCGCACTTAATAAAACACTTTTCAATTGCTTTTTTGGTTGAGAAAACTCTCTATGTTGCCACAATCCAAATTGACGCGTTAGCAATGGTTATGGACTTCTTCCTTCAGTTCATCATCATCATCATCATCTTTGGCTCTACAACTCTGAGTGGGTCTTGGCATGTTCAAGAATTAACCTAAATTTAACCCTGGCTTTCCAATTTCTGACCCCTAGATTCCTCAAGTCATCTTCGACTTGAGTTTGAAATCTAGATATTGGCCTGCCTCTCTTCCTGGTTCCTACTGGCTCTTGATATAATATCTGTCTTTGCGGGTCTCCAGTGTCCATTCTTTCAAGGTGTCCTAGCCACCTTAGTCTATTAATTTTAATAGAACATGATGTTGCATTTTTCATAGCATTGATACAACTCAAAATTGTAGCGCCTGAGCCATATCCCGCTTTCTTGTACTCTTCCGTATATGTGCCTAAGTATTAGTATTACACAAGAATACAAGTAATCAATTATTATGTGGTGGATTCAACTGCTACTTGATGAAAGTTCATTTTATCAAGTAATAAAACACATTTGTCGACTACGTAAAAACTTACATCGGTCAAACGGGTAGGACCTTTAACAAACGGATAGCAGTACACAAAAGGGCTTTCAATAATAGAAAAACAGATTCTAGGCGTGCGCTTTACCTTCTAGATCATAATCATTCTTTTAATAACCAATTTCAAATTCTTCATATTCAAAATAAAGGCCTTAACTAAAGTAGCTCACAAAAAAGGCACACCGAAACAGCTGTAGTGATAATAAATTATTTATGCAAAGAAAATATATTAAACGGGGAATGAGTAGTATCATGAAACTCCTGGACGACTAGTAAAGGAGATAAAAGATGGAGGAATCTATCTAGATAGTGAAAACTGGACTGTACTAATACTCTAGATTAAAAAGGTTTCCAATTAATCCAAGCTACATATTTTACTGGATCTTTATGACGATGATGAATGAAATGAAAATGGCATAACGCAGATAATTAATGTTTTTCTTTCAATTATCATTGTAAATGCCAAAAAATATTAATAAAATTGAAACTGCCATTTATAATTGTTCAATATAATTGTAAATAATAATCAATTAATTACAGATCATATCATATTGTTCGTATAAAAATATGTAGTGGGTTTAAATGCAGCTGTCATTGGGTACTAAAATATTTTTTAATTCAAGATTTTGCAACTATGATATTTACACAGATTATTCTTTTTATGGCGCTGTCATAAAATTCTTTTCAAAAAGAATTTGTGTTCTGATATAATTATTTACAGCTTTTCTATAATAAAAAAAAAATGTGAAGCAGATAGATCCGTTTTCTCCACTTTGGAATCTCTATCAGCAATTATTCTACTGTAATTTATTATCATTTTTTTTTACTATGAAAACTCTGTCAACAATTATACCAACCGCATTTCTAATGGACAGTTGCAAAGATTGTCTAGAAATCACTAGAATACAACAATCCGACATATTTATGTTTCGTGAACCTCACAAAGGCATTTGATCATGTCAAATTAAAGGATGTTATCCACTTATTAGGTCCACTAGGAGACCTCCTAGAAAAATTCACAGAAGATTCAGAACTAGTTGTCATCAACACATTCTTCTAATTACCACCTCGCAAGCTATACAAGTCCCCTCAAGGCAGACCTGGGAGTCTTAGTAAATAAAAGATTCCGAAACAGTTTTACATGTGTCAAGACTTATCCTGGAGCAGACTTCCAATACCAACAGAATGGCTGAAATCTGAGTATATTGCGCTTCTAAAAAAAAACAGGAGCCAAAAATGCGAAGATTACCGTACTATAAGCCTCATGAGTCATCTCCTAAAATTGTTCCTAAAGATAATTCATAAGAGAATCTACAAGCTGTGTGAAAGTCAAATTTCCCCCAACCAGTCCGGGTTCACAACTGTTGTTGGTACTAGAGAGACTTTGTTCTCAGTACAAGTCTTATTCCAGAGATGCAGAGACGTCAACTGCGACGTATACGCATGTCTGGTAGGTTAAAAAGTCTGGTAAAAAGAAAACAGGAATTAACAACCAAGATCTGAAAATAATTAGAAATCTTTACTGGAATCAGACAGCAAATCTTCTCTGTATTTTGTCTCCTCTAATCTTCAATCTGTACTCTGAAATAATATTTATCGAATATTTGCACGAAAAAGGTATTCTACTAAATGGTTACCGGTAAACAACATCAGATATGCAGATGACACCATAGTATTTGCGGACGACTTAGAAGACCTACAAATTCTTATGAACAAAATCACGTATTACAGTCAACAATATGGACTCAATATAAACGTTAAGAAGACAAATCTTATGATAATTAGCAAGAAAAGGATATCACAAGGTCAAATCTACGTCAACCAATCCCCTGTTGAAAGAGTGACGCACTATAATTACCTCGGTACCATATTAAATGAAGAATGGACCAACAACCAGGAGATTAGAGCACGCATCGGAAAAGCTAGATCCACCTTTAATTGGATAGGGGCCTTCTTCAAGAGTTACAACCTCTCTCTTGATAAAAAAGTAAGAATGCTGCGATGTTATGTACAGATATGTGCAGAAAACTGGAAGCATTTAAGATTTGGCTATATCCGAAGAATGAATAAGAACCGAGAGATACTGACCACCATCAAATCTCGAAAGTTACAGTTCTTCGTGCATATTATGCGAAATGAATTCAGATATACTCTCCTTCAAGCCATCCCCCAAGGAAAAATATTTGGAAACTAGGTCCAGGAAGAAGAGGAACATCTTGGTTAAAGAACCTCAGAATATCATTTCTTTAGATATTTTGAATACTTTTGTGATATGCTATAGCTTTTGACCCACTCTACCAATTCAACCAAAGCTTCAATTGGTGAGAAAATATCATTTGTAAATTTTTTCTACGAAAAACTCTTTCGAAAAACTTTTCTCTTGCTTTACGTCTATCGAAGTAAAATTAGACATCTTCCATCTTCTTCTTCTTCAAGTTCCACTCCTATCGGAGATTGGAAATCATTCTGGCAATTATAATTTTATTGGTTACTCGCCTGAATAGTTCAATTGAACTGCATCCAAACCACTCACGGAGATTGCGTAGCCACGAGATTTTACGTCTTCCTACGCTTCTTCTACCTTTGATTTTACCCTGCATTATATTCCTTAGTAGTTCGTACTTTTCACCTCTCATGATGTGCCCCAAGTATTCCAATTTCCTGATCTTTATGGAATTTAAAACTTCGCATTGTTTTCCTAGTTGTTCGAGAACTTGTTCGTTTGTTTTGCGATCCATCCATGATATTTTCAAAATGCGTCGGTAACACCACATTTCGAATGCTTCTAGGTTTTTAATGTTGGATTTTTTAAGTGTCCAAGCTTCAACTCCATACAAAAGGGTAGAGAAAATATAACATCGAAGCATTCTTATCCGGAGCGATATATTGATATCGCGATTACAAAAAAGTTTTCTCATTCTATTAAAAGTTGACCGCGCAATTTCAATGCGGCATCTTATTTCTTTTGTCTGATCAGTATCTTCTGTGATCCATGCTCCAAGGTATTTGTACGAAGATATTTGTTCAATTTCTGTATTATCTAGTACTAGTTTAACTTTGATGTTTTGTGCTTTTGTAAATACCATGAACTTGGTTTTCTTCAAATTGATTTTTAGTCCATAATCGTTGCAATATATATTTAGTTGTTCAGCAAGGTGTTGCAGTTCTTCTAGTGTTCCTGCTAAAAGGACGGTGTCGTCAGCATATCTTATGTTATTAAGTGGCTCACCGTTTATTATAAGGCCCTCACTGATCTCGGCAAGCGCTAATTCTGAGATGGCTTCACTGTATAAATTGAATAACAAGGGTGATAAAATACACCCTTGGCGGACCCCACGGCGAATCTGGATATCCTTGGTCAGTTCGTTTTCAACTTTCACTTTTGCTGTTTGATTCCAATAGAGGTTACAGATGATTCTAATGTCTCTACTGTCTATGTTTTTATTTAATAAAATTTCTTTAAGTCGATTATGCTGCACTCTGTCAAATGCCTTCTCAAAATCAATGAAACAGGTATATACTTCCTGATTAATATCTAAGCATCTCTGCGAAAGAACACTTACTGCAAACAGTGCATCTCGTGTTCCCAGACCTTTCCTAAATCCCATTTGTGTATTACTTATGCCTTCATCTAATTTCTTATGTATTCTATTGTGAATTACTTTTAAAAACAATTTCAAGACATGACTCATTAAGGCTATGGTGCGATGTTCATTGCACTCCTTTGCATTGGCTTTTTTGGGAAGCAGTATGAATGTTGATTGGAGCCATTCTTTAGGTATTATACCTGTTCTATATATGGTATTGAATAGATCCAAAAGAAGATCAATAGATTCAGTATTCACAATTTTAAGTAATTCGATAGAAACTTCATCAGGCCCGGGAGATTTACCATCTTTAGCTTGTTTCATTGCATATTCAATTTCTTCTCGTATAATGTCAGGCCCAGTATCATCCTTAAATTCTTTTGGTGCTTCTGTTCTTTCTTTGTCTTCAAATAGTTGTGCTATATATTGTGTCCATCTCTGCATTTTTTGGTTTATATCTGTTATAAGTGCACCCCTTTCATCTCTTAGTTGCCTAGTTTGAAGTGTTTTTCTCATTCCTGTTAATTCTCTAATTCTTTTATGCATGTTAAAAAAGTCATATTTTTTCTCAATTTCTTCTAGTTCTTGGCACTGCTCATGTAACATTCTCTCCTTAGCTTCTTTTGTTCTCTTTTTTATTAATCGATCAATTTCATTATATTTAATTGGATTTTTTGTTTTGAATGATTTTCTTTCATTCATTAATAGTAGTATTTCTTCAGTCATCCAATCTTTATGTTTTCTATTCTTTGGTTTTAAGTTTTCATTTGCCGTTTTAATTATTGCTGCTTTTATATTTTCCCATCTCTGATCAATGTTATAGCTACTTTTATTCAGTTCTTGGGCATTACGTATATTTTCAGTAAGAGTTTTTACAGTTTGTTCCTTTGTTTGTGGTTCCCTTAATCTCTTAATATCAATTCTACTTTGTGTGGGTTTTTTAACCAGTTTTAATTTGGTTCGTAATGTGACTACTATGGGGTTATGGTCTGAACCGATGTCTGCTCCAGGGTAAGTTTTGGCAGACAGTATAGAATTACGAAATCTTTGTCTAATAAGGACAAAGTCAATTTGATTTCGGATTATTCTATTCGTTGTATCACCGGGAGATTTCCATGTATACAACCTTCTTTTTGGTAGCTTAAAAAGTGTATTAGCTATTACAAATTCTTCCGTCTATCAAAATTGTATCAAACGGTCACCACGTTCATTTCTATTTCCTAGACCATATTCCCCCACATATCCATCCACTCTGCCCTGGCCAACTTTGGCATTGAAGTCGCCCATTACTATTGTAGTGTGATGTTTTTTCATTGATTTTAAGACTTGTTCCAAATCATGGTAAAACAGTTCGATATCGTCGTCATCTTTATCTGCCGTAGGAGCATAAACTTGAATAAAATTTACTATACCTTTTTTAGACTGTAGTTGTATTGATAAGATCCTATCAGAATAAGATCCTATCGGAATAATAATCTTCCATCTTACTGTTTTTATTATTCGTGTTTTGTATTAAAATTATAAATAAACCTAACCTGCAGACCGTCTAATTCTAAAAATACATTCGCAATAGCTTTGTTCTTCTTTCGAGATGTTAACCTTTTGCATGCGGCTTTAAAAAGCTCACAATCGCCTTAAAAAATCGGCACCGATCAGCACGATTCAAACGAGTACCGAAGGCAGACCCTAATTAATCACGAAATAATTTGCAAATACCAAGGCCGGCTCTGTTTCCAGGTGTCTCTTCTTGTCTCTTTCAACCTTTTATGATGGTGAAGAAACTCAATGCCCTTGCATTTCTGCGGTTCGAGTTAGACGAGTCTACAGGTATTTTCAAAATGAATTTATTAGAGGAAGGGACTAAGCTTTATTTTCTTTATTGGATTCAATCTAAAAAGAAATAAAAATTCCTATAAAATTGTTTTGAAGATTCATCTAACAATATGATCAAATTTTCTGTATAAGTGAGGCAGATCAAATTAATTTCTTCTTCTTAACTACAGGGATTAGAATTAGCCTGTCTGGCTTTTTGAAAGGTACCATGGCCATATTTTTCGAGGACTTACATTAGCTCATTACATAATATATCTCCAAATCTCCATGTTTATTATTACATCTTTTCTTGTGCAAACTCTCATCTCTGCTGTCTGCGTTCTCTCTCGTGTTTTTTATCATTTATCCAAAATTATAAGATTAAGAAAGTCACAAATATGAAGAAAAAAAATCACTACAACTTTAGTAGATGATAACAACCAAATAGTATCTACTCCAGAAAACGTAGGAGATATGTGGGAAAAATACATCAAAGATCTTTTTGATGATGAGAGAACAGAACCACAAATGAATATAGTACAAGAAATAATACTTGATATATTAACATCGGAAGTTACAAAAACAATCAATACGGCAAAGCCACGAAAAGCCTCAGGTCCAGATGAAATATACGTATTCTCTGTTCACAAATTGTTGATAGCACGAAATATGCCTCAAAATCATCAAACGGTCGTAAAATTTGTATCATCATAGGCGTTCCTGAGGTGTTTATTCATTAAAATTAATATTAATATTAATATAATAATGTTTTAATACTGATACATTTAGTAAAAAACAATTAAAACTTTCACGGCTAATGTTGGTTATTATATTATATTAATAAAAATAATAATTTAACCATTAACAATTTTGTAAATAAAAATACCTTATCTCTTTGGATATTTCAATACTAATCTTCGCGTTTAATCACTTTACTAGAAAACCTGGTATTTATATCCGAAGGTACTATCGGTTGCAAGATAATTAGGATGGAATTCCCCAGATTTTTAATAATATAATGGGTATAGATGCCGGATTTAGCCACGTACCTCGTCTGTTTAGTTTATATTCGAGACTTAACTTAAAGGGTGAAGTTATTACGAACGAAAACAATTTGTTTGTTTAGTACGCTTTTGATCGCATGTAATTTACGGCTCGTCGGTGTTTCCGCTTCTACGACAGTAATGAGCGTCTCGAATATTTCTTTTGCGAATTATATGCAGTGCGTGAGTGATTTTTTATTCCATATACCGACGAACATATACGTACCTTTCGCTCGTGCTCGTTTTGCTGGATTGTTTGTGATGGCTTCACCATCAACATCATCAAGTTTTACACCGGTACTGTTGCGTACAATCAGTAAGTCTGTCTATTCACCAAGAGAGAAGACTATTGTCCTGAATGTTCGCGATGCTCTGGTTTCTCAGAATCCCACAAACACTGTTCGTAACATAGTCGAAAGTTGTGCCAACATGACTGGCGTAGGGGAGTCAACTATATATAGGTTCCTATCAGAAAGAAAAAAACACGGTATAGCTAACCCAAACACAAACGAACACTTAAAGAGAGGGAAAAAACCTATTAAACTTGATGAATTTGCCAAAATTGGTATTCGAAGGAAAATTCATGGATTTTTTTCAAAAAAGAAATACCAAACCTAAATAAAATTTTACAAGAAGTTAGAGATGATCCGGATTTGCCTCATATCGGACGAACTAAATTGTGGCAAGTTTTAAAAGAATTAAATTTCCGGTGGGAGAAATCAGACCTAAAATCACTTTTGATTGACCGGGAGGAGATAATATGTTGGAGAAGAAATTATCTAAGATCCATACGAAAATTCCGGGCTGAAGGAAGGCCAATCTTCTACTAGGATGAATCGTGGGTAAACTCAGGTCATACTCTAAAAAAAGTTTGGTCAGATAAAAATATATTAAGCTCCAGGCAAGCCTTTATGGAAGGTTGGTCTACTGGTATCTCCCCACCTTCTGGTAAAGGCAGTAGATTAATAATTTCTCACATTGGCAGTGAAAAAAGATTTGCTAAGCATGGTTTGTTGGAATTTCAGTCCAAAAGCACAAAAGACTATCACGAGGAGATGACAGCTGATGTTTTCGAAGAGTATTTTGTGCAGATGATTGAACACATACCACCAAATTCAATTATAGTATTAGATAATGACCCTTATCATTCACGACTAGTAGAAAGACTTCCAACGACTGCGTGAAAAAAACAGGATATTCTGGACTGGCTGCGGAATAAGTACCTGCCTTACGAAGATGGAATAGTAAAAGCAGAACTTTTAAAAATTGCCCGGCAACACAAATCTAAGTTCAAGAAATACATAGTTGACAAAATGGCGGAAAGGAGAAACATCACGGTCCTTAGACTTCCACCCTACCACTGCGAAATAAATCCAATTGAACTCATTTGGGCACAAATGAAAAGTTATGTGGCTAGAAAAAATACGTCATATAAAATACAAGCTGTACGTGAATTGTTATACGAGTCTTTACAACACATTACAGAACAAAACTGGAAAGATACAGTAAGACATGTAATACAAGAAGAACAAAAAATGTGGGATCTTGATGACATAATTGATGCGACCGTAGAGACACAACCGCTAATTATTAACCCTCAAGACGACTCGGATTCCGAAGTTGATCCTATTTATTTTGAATTTTAATAGTTTTCTAATCGTAATTATATAAGGTAAGTGATAGTAGTTGTAATCGTAAGGTATTAAAGGGGAAAGGCGCAAAACGTCTCCTGTCAAAATGTTTAATGTGTTTTAAATGTATCAATTTTTTTTCAAATCCTGAGAAAACCAAAAAGCCTTTTTGGAAAAATTTATAGGCAGAACAAAATATTTATTAGAATAAATAAAAAGTTTCTTTTGCATGCAATATTTTCAATTAAAAATTATACTATATTCTCTCTTTTATTTTCACCCCTGTTGCATAACATAATAAAATAAACATTGTAGAAGTTTTCAGGGACTTTCTGTAATATACATAAGTATACACATATATAATACCCTCAGTAATAATGTAATCTTTCATTCTGCTTTTAAATTTTTCAAAAATATTTATTAGTTTTCTCCGAATTCGAAAATAATGGATACATTTAAAACATTTGGTGCCTTTCCCCTTAATTAAATAAATGTATCTTTTACAAATGGCAAAAAACTTTATTTTTGAATAAAATATTTTATTTTATTATAAGTTTTATTAAAACAAAAATACAATTTAAAAAATGTATTTACTTAGTTCAAATAAATGTTTCATTCAAACTCTACGACACTGGTCGGCCAAAATACATTCCTAATCGGATTATAATCTTGACCGCTGTATTGTATTCCGGCAGATACAAGGTGGGTTAGTCGAAAACATCTTAAATCGTCAGTTTCAGGTTGGTTTTTACTATTATATCGTATTACCTTTCCTCTCTGTATTTCAGTTCTCTAATTAGGATTAAACTTGTAGTGAGCTATCAACAAATTGTGAACCGAGTATAGAGATGATAAAGCTTATCAATGAAGAAAATCTTCAGTAGTTAACACTATTATTTAACAAAATATATACCACTGAAATCTTCCTAGAAGACTTGCTTAGATCGATAAAGCAAATAGATGCTCACAGTTCAGATTATTTAGCCTGATGAGCCATTTTCTGAAAATTTTACTCAAAATTGTATATTAACGAATATACAGAGAATGCAATAGAAACCTGAGCGACAATTAATTTAGATTTTGTATGAGGCTTGGTACAAGGGAGGCATTATTTGGTCTCCAGATATTACTACAAAAATACAGAGATCAGCGAAAAGACGCGTTTCTCTATTTTATCGACTACGAAAAAGTGTTTGATCGAGTAAAACACACAGAACTCATAGAAATCCTAACACAACATGGTATAGACCATAACACTGTAGCACTTATTAAAAAACTATATTGGGATCAAATGGCGTCGATCAAAATAGACAATCGTCTGACAGCAGAATTGCCAATACAAAGAGGAGTTCGTCAGGGCTGTGTACTTTTTCCACTGTTATTTAATATATATTCCGAAAATATCTTTCAAAATGCCCTTGAAAATGATTGAAGAAGGAATAAAAATCAACGGAGAATACGTAAACAACTTAGATACGCAGACGACACCGTCATTATAGCGGACAGTGCTGAGGGTTTACAACGACTTTTGAATGAATGTCATAACCAGAGAGAGCGATAGCTTGGGACTAAATATAAACACAAATGAAACCACAAAAATATTGCTGTAGTTATAGCCAACCTTTAGTAATGGAGAAGATCCAAAATTCATTATCTTACTAGAGTAAAACTGTAATCTTTGTACTTTTTCTTCTTTTATAATGTAGTATTCTATTTATGGTACCACATTTTGTTTCAAATTTATGTATGTTATTGTCTATATCGTTATCGCACTCTCGTGTCGCATCCCAAATACTGAGAATGTTATTTGATCAGTTTTTTCTCATTTTTTCTGCAGAAGAATTTTTTTTGGCTCTATTTCATTCAGATGGTATGGATTTCTTTGTCAAACATATATTAAAGAGATCTTTTATTTTCCTCATTAGAGGTTCGCCGCTATTTGAATAGCCTCGATCACAATTCCATCGTCTCCTGGTGATTTATTGGATTTCATTTTATTCATCGCTTGTCTAATTTCACTGAGAGTTATGTCTGGCATGAGTTCAGAGCCTTGATTTAATATTGTTTTGCTTATTTCACCCTTTAGATGTGTTTGGTTCATCCGTCTGCTTTTATAAAATTCTCTATAAAAGTCTTTTACTATTGTTAAAAGCTCATATCTATTTGTTGTTATTTCGCCCTTTTTGTTTTTTAGTTTAATGATCTGAATTTTTCTATTATTTAGTTTTCTTCGCAGACTTTTTAGGCCTTTATTATTTTCTATGGTTTGTTCGATCTTTAGTGTATTGTACTTTCTTACTTACTTCTACTTCTCTTTTGCTCTCCATTTGGATCATTTCTTTCTGTAATAAGATTTCATTTGTTCTTAAGTTTTTCTTCATTCTTATTTCTGGGACAGTGTTTTCTCATGCTTTCTCCAATGCCTAGTGCCATGCTTTAGTGCATCTATGTTTTCGTTGAGAGTTATGTCTGTGTTGTTTCTAAGTTTGGTTTCGATGTCGCTTTGATATTCTTTAATATCTCTAGGTTGGGTCCATACTGGTATTGGTTTCGTATTTACTAATTTGCGTCTCTCTTGTTTTGTGCTTATTTTAGTCTTAACCAAGTTTTGTTTAATTAAAAAACTTCACCGTTTGTTATCAAAACTTCATCGTTTCGTCGAATTAAAGTGAGAAAAAAATTGTACGGTTTCTATTTTTTGTGAGGCAAAAGCTTCGTCCATTCCGGTATGCAAATTTGTTACAATCATATTACCAGTGACAATGCACAAATTTGGTAGATCCAAACACCTTAAACACTCATTAATAAGTCAACAAATTTATAGAAGTAAACAATTGCGAGATAATTGATAATCATTGAGGTTAACTATCATTGTCATTGTTTTTATTATATGCGTGGTCGGCTTCTTTCATATATTTCTATCTGCGAGTTAAACTAATAATTATTCTCTAACAGGGACCTTTCTTTCCACACCCCAGGGACTCTTGTTTGTTTATAAATGAGCGAAACCATTTTGTCAAGTCAACTAATAAATTATCACTTTACCTCGGTGGCCTATTTATTTTTTAGAATTTGCTTTTAGAAATTACTTGTTCACTTCTTCTTTTTCCTCTTCATCGACTTTTTAGTCTATGACTTGTAATTATTGGGTTATGTTTAATATTTATATACAATAAATAATACAATAAATCAGCATATCTATGTTTTATATAACTATATACTAGAAACAACAGAGATGAAAATACTTCGACGAATATCAGGGAATTTTCAAAAAAATGGCTGATAAGGGCGGGATTTTGCGATTTCTCTGTGGATATGTATATTTATCGTAATTGCCTTACTCCAACTCTTACAATTTGACTCTTCTTCCTACTCCTTCGATTAATGTAACAAACAAGAGAGGACTTAGTACCTCTCCTTGTCTATCAACCATTTTTATAACAAACTCTTAGTTTTTTAAATCATGAATGTGTTGCTTCAGTCTATTTTAAAAAGGTAAAAAAGAATTAATTAGACTTACTCACAATCAGTTTAATTTTACTACCTCAGACGACCGGTTTCGCTTTCTAAAATTTGCAAAGCATCATCAGGTCGGCGGTACAAAGTAAATTAAATGATTCCGGTACAAGAATTACTATATAGTGATTGGTGACAGAAGACGATATTCGTATGTGGATACGAAAAGCACAACAAGCTTTCAGCACGCTCAACCCTGTTTGAAGATCTGGCGAGTATACTACAAGGACAAAGATCCGAATATTCCGATCAAATGTCATGTCTGTTCTACTCTACGGATGTGAAACCTGGAAAGTGACAAACACCCTCACGCAAGCTACGCAATTTACCCTCACAGACAAATTGCAGGTCTTTGTTAACAAATGTCTACGAAGAATTGTTCGTATATTCTGGCCTAACACCATCAGAAACGAAGATCTCCTACACCTGACCGAACAAAAGAGGATACAAAATGAAATTAAGTCCAGAAAGTGGGGTTGGATCGGTCACACACTCCGAAAAAATAGTTCCAGTATCGCAAAGACTGCCTAGAGTGGACTCCCCAAGGGAAGAGAAAAAGAGGTCTCCCAGTACAAACTTGGAGAAGATCCATCATGGACAAGATAAGAGGCAAGGAAAGTCTTGGAATGAGGTGAAGGCCTTATCGCAAAATAGAACCCGATGACGCGTTTTCACTGAAGCTCTATGCTCCACTTAGGAGTTCAAGAACCTTATATTATATATGATATATGGGGTCTAGAAGTAAATAAAAAGATTACCGAAAAGAGAAAGAATAACCAACGAACGCATTAGAGAAATAATGGGAAACAAACGAACGATCATAGATGACCTCACAATAAAACAACTTATCTGGTTCGGACACATACAAAGAATGGATGAACGATGGATACCAAAAGAAATATTAAAATGGCAACCAGAAGGAAAGAGAAAACGAGGTAAACCGAGAAAAAGTTGGAGCGAAGAAATAAATAACGATCTGAGAGAGAGGGTCATAGAAGAAGATCTATGGAACAACCGGACTAAGTGGCGATTGGAAGTCGGAAAACGGCGGAGAAACCGACAAGTAGTAGTAATACTTAGAAATGATAAAAGCTGATTGTAAAGGTTAAAATCTAAGGACAAACTGATCCTGGTAGATGACAAATATCCTGGCTGAAAATCATTCGCGCCAGGACACCCTTAAAGAGACAGACGCTTTTTTTTAATTAAGGTTGATTCGGCACTAGAAGCAGAAGGAAGCATCCATTATCCTGTTTCTTAGTGTAAGTTATTACTAACATGATCAATTCTGTTTTTTCAAATGGTTCTAGTTAATTTCTGCCAAATTCTTTGTTTAATAACTGTCAACGAATTTCTTCCACTGTATTTTGGCATCCTTTTGATTAATATTTTCTTGTTTTCGTCTTGAATACATCTAATCTGAATAAAGATTAAGGTATACTAAAAAAATATTGTTTGATAAATACATATCTGAATCGGTTAACGTACAAAAGAGATAAACACAGCACATCCGGTATTACCTGTGCCAGGTATAAATGACCTGACCTAATGTTTGATTTAGTTGTTTTGGCCTGCAACTTATAGAAAATCTTCTGAAGTGCCTTATTATTCAGCGACTCTGGTTTATTGCACCCATAGGGTTTCTTACCTGTTCATTTCTCAGAAATTGCTATCAGTATAACGAAAGTGAACTATAACGAAGTACAGTTACCTGAAAACTGGTATTCTGCGCTCCAAATACAAAGATTCAGATTCTCAGTTTTGGTCGTTTCAACCTGAATGGAATTAAATTAACTGGCTATTTCAAATATTTGTACATGTACTGTAAAATTGACAGATTGAACAAAGATCTAGAACACCTTTAAAGCATGATGCAGCTTTAAACAAACATCAAGAAAATAGTTTATACTAAATTGGGTAAAACACCCAGTAGTCAGTCTTTTAGTGAGAATCTTAATTTGTTTCAATTGCATATAAATAAAGGTATTAAATAAAAACAAATATTTTTATAAGAAACTTTGTTTATTAAATTATCGAAAGAGATTAATTAAATGTTATTACAGTGAAACTTGGATAATTCGAACCTCAAGGGACCGTTAAAAAAAATCGAATTATCCAAAAATTCGAATTAAAAATAAATCCACAAAAAACTAAGATGCCTACAAAAACATTTATACAAATGATAAAAATCAACAATAGTTGACCATTTTTATCGCTTGCAGATGTTTTCGTTAGTATTTTTGCCCGAATTTTGTCAACCGAAAGAGATGGGCCAACAAAATTAGGCCAGAATACAATTAAAGCATTTGCAAGCTATAACAAATGGTCAATTATTGTCGATTTTTATCATTTGCAGGTTTTCTCATTGATATTTTTGGCCAAATCTTAGCCGAAACAATCGGCAGATAAAAAATTCTCAGTGAGAACGCATCAATAAAACAATAAAACATTTTGTCTCAAAAAATTCATTGAAAATAAAAATACATATTTGTTACAATTAATGAAAATAGACTAATTTTTTCTAAAGAAATCCAAAATTTTTAGCTGCTTTTTAGAATTTAACGTCTCAGTAATGGCAAACGATTCTAAGATGTTCAGTGAACTAAAAATAGAGTGACTTACATCATTTTTACTTTCAAAGTACCGTTTAAGTTGCGTAATATGGGGTGTTGCTTGGCCGCACTTGGAACATGTATTTCTCTCGCAACTGATGATGCGTCGTCTTCATCACTCCCTTGTTTTTCATCATTGTACTTAAGCACTTCAGCGATGATTTCTGTATCGGTTATTTCACCACATACTGCAACATCTTCATCAACGTTGACAAAATCTTCATAAGAGATGGCAGGATCAGAAATGATGTCCGATGTCCCCCTAGCAGTCAACTGAAAGCACCTCTTCTGTTAAATTGTCGCCTGTGTTCTCCTCCTTGTTTATGAAACCAGCTCTTTTGAAACAGTGTTTGATCGTTTCGGGTGTTACTTGGTCCCAAGCTTTCTTACACATTCGAGATGCTTGTAGAATGTCTAACTTTATTTTAAGGGTGTTGCAATCTTCCATCAATATGTTTTCAACCAAAAAACGTCTGTAAAAAATGTTTAAATTTTTTTATGACACCCTGGTCCATAGGCTGGAGAACTGAAGTCATGTTAGCAGGAAAAAAAAAACATTTACATTTTCCATCAGTGGGATAGTGGTGTGTGCCGTACAATTTTCAATAAACAAAATAACTTTTCTTTTTTCTTTTATGAACTTTTTGTCTAATTTTTTCAGCCAGTTCTCGAAAAGATCACTAGTCATCTAAGCTCTTGCGCTACTCACATATTCCACTGGTTTTGACTTGACGTTCTTAAAACAACGCGGATTAGTAGACTTGCCAATCATCAGTAGAGGTAGTCTTTCTGATCCGTCCATGTTTGCACCAATTAGGAGAGTTACTCTTTCTTTACTTAGTTTTTCTCCGTGACATTTTTCATTTTTAAATGCTAGCGTTTTGTCAGGAGTGCATTTAAAAAAGAGACCCGTCTCGTCATCTATACCCTGAATCATCTGTTCCAAATTTTTTTTCCACTGGTTGGCTTCTTGCTGATTAACGGTCCCATTTTCTCCACAAATAGATTTGAAAGAAATTTTGTTGCGTTCTTTAAAGCCGTCGAGCCACCCTGTACTCGCCTTAAAATTGTTTTTCCCCATTTCAATAGCAAATTGTTCAGCTTCGCTTCTCATAAGGGGACCACTTACGGGAATCTTCTTATCCCTAGCTTGTTTGAACCATTTTAACACACAACTGTCTAAATTTGGATTTTCTGGCTCCCTTAACCTTTTTCGATCTTTACCGCACTCACTTTCACTGTTGAGAATTTTTTCTTTATTCTTCAAGTAGGTGGATAATGTGTTAGGAGGAATTCCAAAGTCCCTGGCAATCTCAGTTTTTTCTTCGTCCCCTTTTGGACTTCTCTAATTGCCGCTATTTTTTCCGATAACGTTAAAGTTTTGTATGTTTTCGTATTACCATGCGACGACATCTTTACTCAATACAAAGTGACTTAACGTGATTTGCGGTGATTGCAGTTGCAACGCCAACGCATCTCAACTGAAGGGGCGTGCCAGATGGGCTAGAATTTAGGTGACAGGTACGGGTACAATGTACAATGGCCTTGAAACAAGTGGCACCTTAGAACAGAAAAGAATACTACCTCTTTTAGCGGAAATTTCCAGCATGAAATTGGCATTTTTAACTTGTGAAAAGTTCGAATTATCCAAAATATAATTCGAATTATCCACGACTTTTTAACATTACTTATATAGGAAATGCTAGGGACCAGAATAAAAATTCGAATTAAAGAAGATTTCGAATTAACGAAGTTCGAATTAAGCAGGTTCTACTGTATTATGTTATAATTATAAAAAAACAACACTTAACAAAATAGCGCACTTTTCACCTGTAATCAGCTTCATTTCTCTGCAAGTCAGCCATGTCTACCTTGTAGTCAGCCTCTTACTTATTCTTGCTGTTGGACCTAGAAACCCGTTATTTTATACATTCTCATAAACGTTAGCAGCAAATGCAGTACATTTTAGATAATACCACGCAGGACAATTCTCACAATCAATATTCTTTAATTCGTTCATTTCTGTGTCACTAGTCAGTTCCTCTTCACACGAGTCACATCTTATTCTGCTCAATATGCATGTTGTACTATTCTTCCTCTTTTTAATGTTTTTGGACTTCAATAGCTTTTTAGCTTTTCTTTTTTGTAATTTTTCTTTTTTCTTTCTCCTTCTTTTCCTTAGCTTCCAGTCTTTTAATTTTTTTAATCAACATATTGTTCTTTTTCTGTTCCTTAATTTCTTCCTTCTGCTTCTCAAACGGCAGATACGAGCTACTCCAATGCATTTTGCAGGGTAAAATTGAAGGAAAAAGAGCCCCAGGACGAAGAAGAATATCCTGGCTTGCTATCCTGAGAGCATGGTATAGAAAGACCTCAACACAGCTATTTCGTATAGCAACCAACAAAATCATCATAGCCAGAATGATCGCCAACGTTCGGAACGGACAGGCACAATAAGAAGAAGAAGAATCTTCGCAAACTGTCTCCACTCATCGGAGGAAATGGCTCCTATTCTATTAATGCAGATCTTCTTTTTTATGATCTTAAATGTACTACTTAAAATGTACTACTTAAATGTACTTACCTAAAACGAGTGATAGATTTGTTGATTTGACAACAACATTGGAGAAGATATTTATTTTGTTTTTGATATTTTTTGGACTGTCATTTAATTTGCTTTGCATATTTTGTGTATTATTTTGTTGCAAAATATCATTTTCAGTGGGGTTTGGGTTCCTACACTCTTTGATTATTATTTTTATATTCTGTGTAATATATTCATGGTTTTCTAAAAGTTCGTCTTCCATTCGATTTTTTTTATCATCCTCCATCGTATCTTGTTTAATGTTTGTTTCTGTTTCAGATGCCTTAGATGATATTTTCAACTTATCATGTGTCAGAGGTTGTTTATGACAGTTCAGATCTTCTGGCGTATTTGCATTAAATTCAGCAACTTCTGATTGCTGTGTTTCCTGGACTTCATGATTTTGTGGTATGACTTCAAATTCGGTTATAATTTCGAAGTCATTTAAGTCACTTTCTGTAAAAGTATTCAAATTATTTTTCAGTGTATAATCACCTATATTTGGTAAACTTATATCAAAAACTTGAACTGAACTGAACTTGAATTATTATTTACAAATGGGTTAAGTCTATAGTTTATTTTTATGAACGAGAGAGTAATTAGCATAATTTTAACTGGTACCTCCGACCACTCCATGGGCGTGCTCAAGATTAATTGAACAATTACTTTGAATAATTGTAAAAAATAAATGAATTATTTCAGTGTTATAAAGTGTTATGTGTATGTAAACAAAAGTGACCTCTTTTATCACACACTATATTAGAACTGACTGGCCTACATTAAAAAGGGTTTTAACAAATTCACATTTTTTTTTAATTTTTAAAAATTACAAAAGAGAAAAAGAGTTTTTAAAACCGTCTAAGGTATGTTAAATAGATGAATAAAAATATTAATATAAAACTTACAGCTACTTGTTACAAATCCAAATCAGATTCAGAAGATGAACTTTCAGAACCAAGATTTATAATAACTGGCTCGATCATTTTATCAGTAATATTGTCCAGCTTCCACATTTTTTCCTCTTCTTTAATAGTGTGATTTACTGCCTTTTCCCAGTTTTCAGGTTTTACATTATTTACGGCCTCCAAAAACAACTGTTTAACATCATGAATTTTAAAATTGGTATTTTTTCTTAAAACTTCACTCTTTATCTGTGCCCATACCAGTTCAATCGGGTTTAATTCACAATGATATGGTGGGGATCTAAGTACTGTCATTCCACGATTTTTGGCAATTTCATCAATTTCGTATTTTTTAAATTTTTCTTTATGAAGGGCACACAACGAATAAAGTTCCTTTCTTATAGATCCGGGATGGTACGTAATATTTTTTGAACTCAGCCAATTCTGCAAGTCTTTTTTTAACCACTTGGTTGTGGGCAGTCCTTCTATAAGGGCCGGTTCTACAATGTAGGTATAAAATACAGTATAGTTATTCTTGGTTTAACTTATACTTCGAGTTTATTCGAAGTATAACTGATTGCGCGTTCTACAATGTTTGAGTGACGACAGTATACATATCGAGAGTAAATAGCCTTGTAGTTCTAATGAATGACAATTGACGGGGGCATAATATCTACCTAAAATATAATTTACTGTTATAGTTGTTTGGCTTGGCTTTATTTTAATATCGTTTTGTTCTCATTCTTATATTACAAATCTAAATTAAAATGGAAAAAAAAGCGTTGCAATAACTTTACCGCAAATGAAATTGATGTGTTGGTCAGTTTAGTCGAGAAATTTAAAGAAATTGTAGGTAAGTAAATTATAAAATTCTGTTTTTGAATCTTCAAATTTATTTATTGTTACATTCTAGAATGCAAGAAAACGGATACGATAACAAACAACGGGAAAGAAGCAGAGTGGAGGAAAATAGAAATACAATTTAATTCTATTTGTGGGACAGGTAGAACTGCCAAAATGCTAAGAAGCAAATGGGACTCCTTAAAGAAATCGATAAAAAAGGAATATGCAGACTATAAACAGAAATTATACAAAACAGGTGGTGGACCAAAAAGAGATTTAGTCCTTAACAATGCTAGTAATCGCATATTAGCTATAATTGGCATTGGGGCAACTGGAACAATATCACAATTTGATTCTGATTTTGGTATGCAAAATATGTTACATTATTTTCTATTTTGTAGATACAATTATTAAATGTAGAACTATATGAACATATTTTTTTATAGATACAGAAATTACTGTTGAAGAGGAAAATGTTATTCCTGAGGAAACATTGGAAATTATTAATATTCAAATTGATAAAGAATTTGATGACTGTGAGATTGATGACTCAAATGTAAATCCAATAGAACTGGTAGGTATTTATTATCACTACTTCTGGTTTGTTTGTAATGTAATGTATTGTATTTACAGGCAAGCTGTAGTTGGAAATCTTGGACCCCACAACAGATTAGGCAGCCCATGAGCCAACCATTAAAAGTTTTAAATGTTGTTGGTAAGCGATTTTGTTAAAGGCATGTAATGATCATATTTTTATCTGTTTTATTTCTATAATAGAATATTTTTATCTGTTTTATAGATGCAGAGTGTAGTAAGGAAAACATAGTTCCTGAAGAAAAAGAACCTGTCAACTCTGCTGATACACCAAGAGGTAATTTTTTTCTATATTTCAAAATCAGTAATATTAAACATGTAATTTTTTAGGTTTTGCTAATACTGGAAAGAGAAAAAGGTTCTATAAGAAGGAATCAATTCCTACGAAAATAAAGAAACAACAGAGCTGTGATTTATATGAAGAACTAGCAAAAAAAAAGATTGAATATATAGATTTCCAAATAAATTTGTTAAAAGAAGAAGCTGAAATGAAAGAAAAACGTCTTTCTGAAAAGCATGCCTTAGAAATCAAGATATTGAATCAAGAACTAGAAAACAAAAAGAAGATTTGAATTCTTTTTGTTTTCTACTTCATTTCATTTTTCTTAAAATTTTTAGGTATAAAGCTTTGTTTTTTACTTCATTTTTTTTTTAAATAAATTAAATTAAAACTATTTTCAATATGTGTTATATTTTATTTTGGGTTATAAATTAGCAAAATGATTTAAAATAAGAGAAGCCCTCATTCTGTTCTGTTCCCGAACAATGCCTTGGTTTCTATCAAGTGGTAAATGTAGTTCCACTTCTTCAAAATGAAATTCATTTGGTGGCTCTTCTTCATGTTCTTCTATGGCAATATTGTGTAGAATGGCAGTTGCGACTATTATCGCCTGTGAGTGTTCCAATGACACTCGCATACCCATTGAGAGAATAGGAAACCTACGTTTCCACACCCCATACGATCTTTCCACACAATTTCTTGTTCGTATATGTGACTCATTGAAAAGTGTTTCAGCAGGAGTAATAGGTTGCTCTAAGGGAGTGATTAAAACATTATTATTAGCATACCCACTGTCCCTAAAATAACACTCGTTCCAAATTCTCCATTCTCCAACCTTCCTCTTATTCTACTGTTATTATAAATTACCTGATCATGGGATGAACCAGGCCACCGTGCAACAACATCCATTATCTTTAAATTTGCATTACAAATTGTTTGTACGTTCCATGAGAAATATCCCTTCCGATTTCTATATCTTTCTGCTTCATTTCCACCTGGAGACATAATACGAACATGGGTGCAGTCAATAGTACCAATAACATGAGGGAATCTGGCAATGGCATAAAAACCTTCTTTTACTTCTAAACATTCCATGTCTGTTACTGGAAATTTTATGAATCTTTTTCGTAAAGATGCAATAGCCTCAGTGACCTGGGTAACAATAACACATGCAGAGGTTTTGCTTACTCCAGCAAAGTCTCCACATGTTAGTAAAAAGTTACCTGTAGCATAAAAACGTAAGGTAAGAAGCAATTTTGTTTCTGGTCTTATAGCTTGATTGCGATCTGTTATTGATTTAATGTTGTTTTCAATCAAATTTAGTAGTGTGGCACATGTTTTCTTCTGTAGTCGGAAGCGTTTGAAAAATTCTAATTCGTCAAATTCCACAAAGTAATTTGGCCTAAAAATTAATTTGTTTTAATTCAAATATTTTTAACTCTCATTTCTTACGAACATTTCTTACATTCTTGAAACTTACCGAACTTTGAACAATTTCGGTTGTCGATATACTACTGCTTCCCTTTCGTCCTCATCGGAATCAAAAACATTTAAATCTGCTGGATTCATTTTGAAAATATTTAAAATTAAAAATTAATTAAAAGCAACAAATAATAAAATACTAATATCACCTATAACCCTATTCGCTTATCAATCTGTCAAGGAATAAGGAATATGACATACACTGCCGACCAATAGAAGGCGAGAATAACTTTATCTCTAGTATATTCGCCCGAGCTGGCATGGATAAGTTATCTGTTAGTTTATACTGAGAACAAACTTATTCTAAACTTGTAGAACACAATTTTTTGTTATTATACTGCGTATAGCTTATACTAGGTATATACTTTAATTGTAGACTCGGCCCTAAGTCTGGAGTGATAACTTGCATTATCCATTACTATTACACAGTTCTTAGGAAGAAGATCTATCATTTGTTCGAACCATTCTTGAAAGACATCAGCGTTCATGTCTACATGGTAGTCACCGGTACGAGTTGATTCAAAAGTTAATAAACCACCTTCAACAAAACCGTCTGAACTGCCAATGTGTACTATTATCAGCCTGCGTCCCTTTCCTGATGGTGGGTTTAAAAAAGTAGATAAGTTATTTACAAAAGCGTGCCTTTGACTTGTAACAGTTTCATCCTGCCAAAATTTGTTTGGTGTATGACTTTCGTTGATCCATGTTTCATTAAGATAAAATATTTTTCTTTTTTGGTTTCTCATTTCCTTTATGGTTCTTAGAAAATGTCTTCTCCATATGACAATATCGCTTCTTTCTAATAAAATAGACTTTCTGGGATTCTTTTTCCAGCGGAAGCCTATTTCTTTTAAAAGTTTCCATAACGTACTTCGACTCATTTCTGGGTAATCCTTATCATCTCGAACTGAGACAAGAACTTTATCCAATGTTGGAAATTCTTGTCTAAAGAAGAATTCATACACTTTCCGTCGAAGTCCTTCTTTAAAATGATATTCTATTCGAAATTTTGGTTTCCCTGGAGCATTACGTGGCATTTGAAAACTACCAAATTTCTCTTCTTTAATAACTCTGTAAATCGTAGATTTCCCAACACCAAGTGTACTGCTAACTAACTCAACGGTCTCATCAACACTTTCACATAAAAGTTTGTCTGTAAATGATTTAAAACAATTAAATATTAATGTTTTTTCATTAACTGTTAAAGGACCAATTTTTCGGCGTTTACACGGCACTTCCAAATTTTCCATAACACTAGTATACACAATAAACTGCACCTTGCAACTGAAGTACCTACTTTTAGTGAACTGTTAAGAATTTTGAATACGCCACTTGGACCTTCCTACCAAATGGAAAAACCCACTATCACATTTTCTGTGGAATAAGTTTAGAAGATAATTATCTAGTCAATTACTGTCGTAGATTCCTGGAATTAAAGAATTAAATGTTTGATTGTTGAAACCCTTACTTCGTGGAATGCACTCATTTCAGATAAAATAAAACGTTTTATTTTATCTAAAGAATTAAACTTTATTTTGCAAATAGGTAGGTACTTATTAAACTTTTATTGGTTATATATAACCAATAAAATAAACATCTTACATTTCTTGCAAATTCATTAGTACCTACCTGTTAACTTCCATCACTCCGACACTGGAAACCTTATTTAGGGATTAGTAACCCTCACAACTATTGTATTCTATTCTACTCCAACCTTTATACCTGGTGGACATACGCAATTTAAAATTGTTTTCCTATATACTTCTGTAAACTTGTTGACAAATATCTGTTTTTCATTGAGTCACCCGTATCAACAGTTTAGGGATTTGCATACATAATTTATTGTTTTATTACTCTCTCATACATAAAAATACACTATAGATGTGTCCTCTTGGGAAATAATATTATGGACAGTATTAATAAGATCGTCGCGTTTTAAAGGGAAGTCGCAAGGGAAGTTAAGGCTATGCGCCACTCTGTCAAGACAGTCTCTTCTTCTTTAGAAAGTACTGAGTCTGGTCCCATTTTACGGGGTACTTCTGGGACTCTTAAATGTAGCCGATCTTGCAGGGTTCCTCGTGGTACGCTAAAAACTCGACTAGCTTCTCTAATTTTCATCCCATTTCTTATTGCGGTAATAGCTTGCGAAAATTGCTCTTCTTTATGCCGGTGGATTGGTCTTTTTGACATGATGACAATCTATAATAAAATATTTTTATGTTAAAAATCCCTACCATGTTTAATCCTAATTAAAAGGAATTAAGATCCAGTTTTATGTATCAGAACTAACGGCCGACTAGGTATTGGAGTTTAAAGTCTATTACTCGGTCCTCATCATGTATTTATTTTTATACATGACTGACTACTGGTAAAATTAACCTTTTTTTTATCTTAGTGGTTAATTAAATCCAAAGCTTAAAATATGGACTATTTGCTGTATTCATTTTGACGAAATCTAAGAAAATCGTAAAAAACCAGTAATCAGCCCCTTGTGGCTGAGTACCTTAAAAAATCGAAAACCCAATAGTCGGCGCCTAAATTAAAACGCAATAAACAAATAAAATGCATCTAATGATTAATTTTAGCATAAAATAAACATTTTACAACATCATTACATAAAATCCACCAGAAATTACATCAAATTCATAGAAAAACTTACCGAAATCTCGAACACGTTTTTATACGAAAAAAAATTTGCAACAGTGACTCGTCCTCAAAATGAACGAGTACAGCTCATCAACCTGTGGTGCTATTGGTTCGGGGGTGTGCGTATTAACCAATAAAGGGACATATATATGGTCAACAGTTATTTCACTGGTTTAAACTAATTTCAACACTATTTACATTATAAGAAAGACTGTAAATGCCGACTACTGCTGCAAGGCTGACTATTGGGTGTTTTACCCTATGAAAGTACTGGAAACTAATGAAATCATTGCGGAATTCTGCAAATATATAGCTATACTAGGTTTGGAAGTCTACATTCTGGATTTTCCCTTTTCTGTTGTTGATGGTCTTTTATTTCTTAATCTATATATTTCCCGGTAGTATATATCGAGTTATTTCTATTATCTCCATTCTGTCTGTTATAAATTTTTCATTTTTTTTTTCATTTGATTAATTTTTTTTAATTCATGTCGTTTCATTCTAAATTCTATCTTTTTGTCTTATGGTAGTTTCATAGAATTTTGTTCCTTCAGTTGTCGCTGTGTGTTTATATATTATTTTTATGTATGTAATATTAAATAGTTTCAAAAATGTTTTCCTTATCTAATTATCACTTTCGACAACCTTGCTCGACAAAATTTATAAATAATGTATTTTTTCATTATCGTTTTTCGTGACTCATTGTATATAATATATTTATGTACATTTTTCATTGCCAAGGAAATAGTACGTAAACCATTCTGCGCATTGTTAAATTATTTACAATAATAGAAATGTTGTATCAGATTTAGCAATACAAAATAATTGATCTAGAGGTAAAACAGAAACAGTAAAAGAAAAAAACTATTCATAGATTTGATGTTTTTGCCGCTACCGTAACATTTTGGTGTATTATATGCACGGCTTTTAAAGTTAATTTTATTTGCCATTTCGATACGTATCATACTCAACTTTTAGAAACGAAATTGAAGTATATGTTTACCCGTGACTATATCTAAATCATATTATTCCACCGATTTGTTGGTGCCATAAATAAGTTTTAAAACTTAGGTACCTGCTGTTGGAGGTTTAGAGATCCAAAATATACCAGTTTGTGTTTATGGTTATTGTAAATTCTGCTAATTCTGATTACCTGTATTCTTCACTTGTATATAGGTAAAACTGTCATAAATGTTAGTTTTACAATTTATGATAGAACTGATTTCGTTTTTTCACCACTACCATTTAATATTTACATAGAAATATAAAATAATAAAAAGTAGAACAGTCATAAAACATTTAAATTTGGTTTCCGTGGAGGAAAATCAGTGACGGATCGTATTTACACACTGAGACTAATCGAGATAATGTGAGGTAAATATAGTGTGGTGTTCATAAATTTTAAACAGATATATGTTCGATCAACCGGAATAAATTACTAAAACTAATGAAATATCTATAAATACTCAGAAAATTAACAACTTCAGTAAAAATTACATTGTGTATGTAAAATTTAGACAAGAACCAAAAACATTGAGCATACAGGAAACTAATAGCAGATGAGACAGTTTGGAAATGCAGTCAGAAAGATCAGAACTTGTGGAAATGAAGGAAGACGAAACAGCGATAAACATGGATCCAAAAAACTAGCAAAAAGTAAGTAGAACTCAGACAATGGTAACTAATTTGACAAAGAATAATAACAAGACTAAATTTGATGATAACAGCAAGGAAAAAACAACAAATGATAACATAGCGTCCAAAGATCAGAGAACAAAAGAAGTCCAGTGTAATGGCAGGAAGAAATGGAAAAGAGTCCCGACAGCAGCAAAGGCACACAGCAAGCTATACATGAGATAGAGGAATAATCCACCTCGCCCACGAATAAGATTTTGAATGCCATGGCATTAGCAACAATCACTAGGGATTGTATAAAATATATTAAGGAGTCCAAGAATAGGGTTTGTGGCGTAGGCTCTACAACTTTGAGTTATACAGAAGTTTTAGGTAACCTGACGTTGTAAAATGTCACGTCAAGTGTTAAAAATAGCACGCCTTCGATGGAGAGGATATGTAATTAGGCAAGATGGAGATGCAACGATCAGAATAATTTTCGACCGAAGAGGACCAGTGGGAAGACAAGCCAGAGGAAGACCAAAACTTGGGTATCATGATAACATAAAGGATGATCTAAAATCCATCGAGTTAAACCATGGAGAAGAGTTGACAGAGACAGGGGCGAATGGAAGATTGTTCTGAAGAAGGCTATGGCTCATAACGAGCTGTAATGCCACTGATGATGATGAGTTTTTGTATATTCTATGGTCTCCTTGTTTTGGGATTGTCACTATAATTCCCATCTTCCATTCTTCCGGCATTATTTCTTTGTTCCATATCATTTCTTTGTTCTATATATTCTGTATTAGGTCATTAATCTGTGTGCATAGTGCCACTCCACAAAAGTTAGTGATGTCTGTAGTAGAAGATTTGCTTTTGATACTACTGATTGTTCATTGGAAATAGGATCTTGTTGTCGTAATTTTGCATTTGTTTCCAGTTTTAAATTGTTTATAGCTCAAAAATGATCAACAGCGAAAACTTACAACAGATCTTTTTTTTCCACAACAGTGATCTAAAAAAAATAAAAAAATTTAATCCAATAAACTGCGCATGATAGGACGAGCGCTCATTTGTACAATGAGAATTCAAACCAACAAAAATGTATGCCATAGATCGATCTTGTTTCTGTCTCTTATACACGCTTTACTACTTCCATTTTATTGGTCATGGCATTAACACATAATATAAATTTTCATAAAAAAGTTTTAAACCATTTTTGCAAAATTCGGTCTTATTTTGCAACTTACCGTAACTTTTTGTGGATGCCCTTGTACATATAGGTAAATTAGGCCAAATCGACTTATTTTCATCCCTAAAAATCGTAGTATAATAATTTATAACCAATCCTTTTGCGACACCCGGTATATGTATATATTTCTATCTCAACAGCAAGTCGTTGAAATAAATACATTTTTATATTTTTTTAACGTCAACTTTTGCCATATTAGTATTATTAAGTTACATTTTATTAGAATCTGCGGGATTACCATGCAAATGTGAAAATTATGCATAGTTATTATTACTTGTGTCTCCATATTGCACATACTTAATTAAAAACTTTGAATAGCGTATTTATCTTAAAGATGCGAATATTAAAATAACACAAATCCTGTTTGTCTTCTCCTTCAGTTCTCAAAACTTTAATGAATGTTGGCAGTAATAATATCAGTTGTCGCTACCTTAAATATTGTCCTAACGAGATTCTGATTGCAACGATTTTAGGCTGATCAGTTTGCTGAGCCACACATTAATATATCATTATAAATTCTACAGCACAGAATATTTTTTTATGCGAAAATAGAATTGGTGAATTCCGAAAGAAGAAAAAGTTATAATTTTTTTTTGTTCCTTGGTCAACATTTTATTTTTTGTAAGACGGGAGTCGTGGATGCCTTTCCGTATTTCTGATTCATTTTCAAAAAAAATATTTGACAGTCGAGTTATTGCACAACATTTTTGAGGCATCACATTGATGCCTCGCAGTTTGAGAACTATGAATGTGTTTTTTGGACAGCGTGGCATTTACGTGATGCCTCAAACTTGTTCATTCTTGTATGAAGCGACGCAAGTATTTGACGTTATATTCTGAGTCATTCTTTGTTACGGTTATTGTATGAGTGTACTATAAAATATTAGATTACACGAATTTTTTCGATGGATTCCACAACTATTCCTATTTTCCGCAGACTATTCAAAATGCTGGGGTAAGATTGGAATATTACAACAATTTTACAGAAACTCCTTGTTTCTTTTACAATTTATTTGTGACTGATGACTTGATCGATTATATAGTGGATCAAACGAATTTATGCGCAGATCAACAGATAAATGGCCGACCTGTTGTAGCCAAATCTAAATGTAAACGTTGGGTACCAACTACCAGAAAAGAAATGGAAATATTCTTTGGAGTAACTATATGGATGAGATTGCTAAAAGCACCACGATTACGCGACTATTCGAGCAGAAATTACGTATTTGTTACCAATATGAGACACAAAATGTCTAGAAATCGTTTTGTGCAATTACTTTCAAATATTCACGTCAACAATAATGAAACAGCGCCACAACCAAACTCACCGGATTTTGATCGGCTTCACAAAATATCTCCGTTGGTTCAAAAACTTATTTCTAGATTTCAGCAAATTGTTACTCCAGGAGAAAATGTCTGTATTGACGAGACGATGGTACCTTATCCTGGTCGCATGAAATTCAAGCAATATATCAAAAATAAAAAACACAAATTTGGTATCAAATTATATAAGCTCTTCTTAGAAAACGGCTACACTTATGACCTCAAAATTTACTGTGGAAAAGATAGTCAGGGTGGTCAAAATGCCTCTTTATCTGTTGTTCTATCACTTATGGAAGGGTTGTTAGATAGTGGTCGTACTCTCTTCACAGATAATTATTATACGAGTGTCACCCTTGCTCATACACTGCTCAGCCGTACAACTCACCTTGTAGGCACTGGTCGGTCAAACAGAAAAATGAATTGTCCCGAGGTTGTCAAGAAAAAACTAAAAAAAAAAATGAAAAAATTGCCCTAAAAAATAATTCCGAAAGTTGTAATGTTGTTCTTCGGACATCGGGTTAGTTGGTGCGTTTTTATAGTGTATTTTTATGTATGAGAGAGTAATAAAACAATAAATTATGTATGCAAATCCCTAAACTGTTGATACGGGTGACTCAATGAAAAACAGATATTTGTCAACAAGTTTACAGAAGTATATAGGAAAACAATTTTAAATTGAGTATGACCACCAGGTATAAAGGTTGGAGCAGAATAAAATACAATAGTTAACTAATTAACAGGTACTAATGAATTTGCAAGAAATGTAAGATGTTTATTTTATTGGTTATATATAACCAATAAAAGTTTAATAAGTACCTACCTATTTGCAAAATAAAGTTTAATTCTTTAGACAAAATAAAACGTTTTATTTTATCTGAAATGAGTGCATTCCACGAAGTAAGGGTTCAACAATCAAACATTTAATTCTTTAATTCCAGGAATCTACGACAGTAATTGACTAGAGAATTACCTTCTAAACTTATTCCACAAAAAATGTGATAGTGGGTTTTTCCATTTTGTAGGAAGGTCCAAGTGGCGTATTCAAAATTCTTAACAGTTCACTAAAAGTAGGTACTTCAGTTGCAAGGTGCAGTTTATTGTGTATACTAGTGTTATGGAAAATTTGGAAGTGCCGTGTAAACGGCGAAAAATTGGTCCTTTAACAATTAATGAAAAAACATTAATATTTAATTGTTTTAAATCATTTACAGACAAACGTTTATGTGAAAGTGTTGATGAGACCGTTGAGTTAGTTAGCAGTACACTTGGTGTTGGGAAATCTACGATTTACAGAGTTATTGAAGAAGAGAAATGTGGTAGTTTTCAAATGCCACGTAATGCTCCAGGGAAACCAAAATTTCAAATAGAATATCATTTTAAAGAAGGACTTCGACGGAAAGTGCATGAATTCTTCTTTAGACAAGAATTTCCAACATTGGATAAAGTTCTTGTCTCAGTTCGAGATGATAAGGATTACCCAGAAATGAGTCGAAGTACGTTATGGAAACTTTTAAAAGAAATAGGCTTCCGCTGGAAAAAGAATCCCAGAAAGTCTATTTTATTAGAAAGAAGCGATATTGTCATATGGAGAAGACATTTTCTAAGAACCATAAAGGAAATGAGAAACCAAAAAAGAAAAATATTTTATCTTGATGAAACATGGATCAACGAGGGTCATACACCAAATAAATTTTGGCAGGATGAAACTGTTACAAGTCAAAGGCACGCTTTTGTAAATAACTTATTTACTGGTTTAAACCCACCATCAGGAAAGGGACGCAGGCTGATAATAGTACACATTGGCAGTTAGACGGTTTTGTTGAAGGTGGTTTATTAACTGTTAAATCAACTCGTACCGGTGACTACCATGAAGACATGAACGCTGATGTCTTTCAAGAATGGTTCGAACAAATGATAGATCTTCTTCCTAAGAACTGTGTAATAGTAGTGGATAATGCAAGTTATCACTCCAGACTTATAGAAGGACTGCCCACAACCAAGTGGTTAAAAAAAGACTTGCAGAATTGGCTGAGTTCAAAAAATATTACGTACCATCCCGGATCTATAAGAAAGGAACTTTATTCGTTGTGTGCCCTTCATAAAGAAAAATTTTAAAAATACGAAATTGATGAAATTGTCAAAAATCGAGGAATGACAGTACTTAGATCCCCACCATATCATTGTGAATTAAACCGATTGAACTGGTATGGGCACAGATAAAGAGTGAAGTTTCAAGAAAAAATACCACTTTTAAAATTCATGATGTTAAACAGTTGTTTTTGGAGGCCGTAAATAATGTAAAACCTGAAAACTGGGAAAAGGCAGTAAATCACACTATTAAAGAAGAGGAAAAAATGTGGAAGCTGGACAATATTACTGATAAAATGATCGAGCCAGTTATTATAAATCTTGGTTCTGAAAGTTCATCTTCTGAATCTGATTTGGATTTGTAACAAGTAGCTGTAAGTTTTATATTAATATTTTTATTCATCTATTTAACATACCTTAGACGGTTTTAAAAACTCGTTTTCTCTTTTGTAATTTTTAAAAATTAAAAAAAAATGTGAATTTTTTAAAACCCTTTTTAATGTAGGCCAGTCAGTTCTTATATAGTGTGTGATAAAAGAGGTCACTTTTGTTTACATACACACTTTATAACACTGAAATAATTCATTTATTTTTTACAATTATTCAAAGTAATTTTTCAATTAATCTTGAGCACGCCCATGGAGTGGTCGGAGGTACCAGTTAAAATTATGCTAATTACTCTCTCGTTCATAAAAATAAACTATAGCCAGTTTATCTACAACTTCGTTACCTTCAATTCGGACATAAGAAGACACCCATAAAAAGTGAACTTGATAATAAGAAGTAGAAGGGGGTTGTCTCAGTATAATTGAGTCAGTGAGGATAATGAACTTAGAGAATCTGTAATTATTATACATATTTCTTTGTTTTTGTCTTGTATTAACGACAGTGCTTTTAGAATTTCCAATAATTCAGCTGAAAAGATGGTTTTAATTGATAACATAATTCTACATAATAAATAATAACTCTAATGTCTTTTGTTGCAGGTAAGTAACAAAAATATTCATTCCAAGTTTCAACAAAGTGGTAAGTTTTTAATTTTTTTATTTCATAATATTTCATATATATATATATATATATATATATATATATATATAAAACCTAGAGCTAAGATTAATACTATTACAGGAAATAGTATTCCTTTCAAGTCTGATTTTTAATTTTTTGAATACTGAATCTTTTAATTAAGATTTTTGACTACTGAACATCTTATTTATTATATAAGGTACTCTAAATAAATATATTTAAAAAATTCCCTTAGCGTGGGGGGATCCTGCACGATTTTGATGTTCAGACTTAAACTGCTATAGCGCATGATCGTGACTGAGTCAGGTTTTTAATGTAAAATGATACAAAACAAATATTTTTCATAGAAAACATATTTTTAATTAATATCTATAGTAGTAGGAACTTTTAAGTAATTACTTTAGATATTAAAGGTAAATCAAGTTATAACAAAAAATAATTATTTTCCTTAAACAATAATAAAAACACTCAAAAATTATTTTGAAACACATCTACTTTGTATGATAGTCTGCAAAACAGTTTTGTTTTCTAGACAAACAAAGGTAAACTTCACATTTGGTACAGTATCTTAGATCTACTTTTGCAACCTTCCATTCTGCACGATCTTGGACTGTCTATTTCATTAAATGATGGAAGATTGTCATACCCGTCATACCTTTTGGCCAAGAAGGTGGGTTCGGTCGACGGAATTTAGACGTATTCGGGCGCACGTTCTTATCTTAGTTCTTCTTTTATGTTTTGGGGCATTGACTAGACCATCTGCCACATGCATTCGAAATTCCAATGAGTCCATTATTTTATTTTTGGGTGCTGCCGTTGAAATTGTCTCTAATAAGTATATTTTGCTGATTAACTTTTATTTCATCGCTTGATTGACAAGAATCATCTCCAGAAGTGCAATTGGATGCTACTAGGACGGATTTATTGTCCATCCATTTTACAACAACAATATCATTGCTAATGAACTGTTGAGATTCACCACGTTTCATGTTGCTATCTTCTTTAAAATCAATATTTTTTCTATTCGGAATATACACAACTACCACGTGGAATAGACTTAGATAGATGAAGAATGTCAGCAGCTCCCACACCTAGAGATCTGTCTAAACAGTTTGTTTTAGCTCCTTGGTAAGCTTGGTAAACTTCGAAATCAATCATCAAACCATCGTGGGTAGTGGGGACAAAAGCTTTTAACCCTTGTGGACGTGGCTTTGTTTTAATATCTAATCTATCTATCTAATCAGCCTTAAACGCCCACTCTTGGGCATAGGCCTTCCCTGTTAATCTCCATTGGTCTCTATTTTGGGCGATCTGCATCCAGTCCTTTCCTGCCGTTCTCTTAAGATCGTCAATCCATCTCATCTGTGGTCTTCTTCTTTTTCTTTTCTTTTCCCATGGTCTCCAGTGTAGAATTCGCTTATTCCATCTTTCATCTTTTTGTCGGAGAGTGTGACCGGCGAAGTTTCATTTAAGTTTTTCAACCTGTCTTGATACATCGTTCACCTTTGTTTTTTCTCTGATCTATGAGTTTCTTTTCCTGTCTTTAAGACCTATACCCAGCATCTGTCTTTCCATTGCTCTTTGTGTTTTGGATATCCTGTCGATGTTCTCCTTTGTGAAAGTCCATGTTTGTGAGCCATATGTGATAACTGATAAAATGCACTGGTTGAATACTTTCGTTCGCATATATTGAGAGAACTTTTTATTTTCTGGAATATATGATAGTTTACTAAATGAGGCCCATGCTAGTCTAGTTCTTCTTTTTATTTATTCTGTTTGATTGTCCCTGTTCAGCTTTATTATCTGTCCTAGGTATATGTATTCTGCCACCTGCTCTAATTTATTCTGTTTGACAACTATTTCTAATTGGTCTTCTTGGTTTGTCATAGTCTTGGTTTTACTATAGTTCATCTCTAGACCTACCTCTGTCGCTTTTCTATCTAGTTCCTCAACCATCTTCTGTAACTCTTCCTTCTTATCTGTTACCAGGACTATATCGTCTGCATATCTCAAGTGGTTCAAGAGCTCTTCATTTATTGTTATTCCGTATGTATCCCATTCTAATAATTTAATAACTTCTCAAACCACGTGGACATCTCCCACAAAATGGAATCATCTTTTCGTCTATCGAATAAAAACCTTGTTGGTGTTCTAATCTGTTGCAAGCATGCTTTACTCTCAACAAGGAGACCTAACCGCTGCCGGCGGTCGCTCTGGATAGCAGTGTTCCTTTGGTTGTATGGCATTTGCTTCCAGATCCTTTGATGACTGTCTCGGCTTTTTGTAGACGTTTTAGGAGCAGTTACAGATGATGGGTCTAAACTTGGAGGTATATCAGGCTCATCAACATGCATTAACGGCAGAAACGAGTCTTCTTGATCATTCTCGTCATCTTCTACGTACTACAACCTGTGTTAGGCCGTATATTTGAAATCTACATTTGAAACGATCTGGTTATTTTAGCCCACAACCAATTTATTTACACAGTTAGAGATAAAATACAACAGCATTTGATACAGTCAGGTCCTGTCTATTATTTTATCTCTGATAGGACATTTAACGTCTTACATTGTCTTACTTTATATTGTCTTACTTTATATTGTCTTACATAATTGACCTAAGTATTTGCATATTTCGCTTCTTATTCCTTTAATAATTATTGATTTAAACAGTTGTCTTTTTCTTAATTACAGATCTGTAACTATAATTTGTTAAACGCGGAATCCGTATGTAAGAACAATACAGTGACAGTCGTCCATAAACATCAACGGTTTATGAGTATGGACGAGTCAATAAACCATTTTTTATTAAGCGTTTGTAGAAGTAAATATTATAATCATTAAATTTATTATAATTCAAAATTAACATTTTTATTATTTTGAATTACTGAACCCCTTCGTCCTTCGATTGTCGTGCTTACTCTAGCCTGATTGAGAAAGTGGGTTGGTCAATCTCTGTTGAATCAAACAGAGAGGTACTCCAAATTTTATCAGTGATGCAATTTACATGCTGGATGGGATTGGCTGCTGTTTCGAGAATTAGGTTGGCTGGTTCCCTTCAATTGAAGAGTAATTTTGACTGTAATTTGATTATAAATATAAATAAATGGCAGTTTTAGTTATGATCACCCTTGGTATAATTTTTCAATGGCATAGTAGTTAAGGAGAGGGAAAATGCATCCTTCAAAACTTTACCTGTATCGTTTACAAAATCAACGTACGAAAATATGTGTTAATATGTGTTAAAAAATGTGTTAATGCTACAAGCTACTCACTTTAAACTACCACTAAGAAGACTCTACACCTCGAAGTCAAATGCAAAATCGGAGAACAAAATTATTAGGAACCAAATCGACTTCCTTCTCATAAAAAATCGATTTAGAAACTGCTTCAAATCAGTTTCAAACTTATCCAGGTGCTGACATTGGTTCTGATCACAATCCCATAGTAGCTGTAACCCAGAAGTCTTGCAAAATACTCGTAATAAGGAAACAACAGCATGTAAAACCGTCTATATATGTAAATAATACCAAACTTGAGCAAGTTGATAAAAGTCGTTTACCTTGGACAGCAATTAAATTATAACGCAAAAGTCACGGAGAAATTTGATCTAGGACAGAGCAGGCTAGAGCTGCTTTTATAAGAATGTCCAAGGTGTTATGTAACAGAGACCTAAAATTGGCATTGAGGATCCACCTACTTCACTGCTACGTGTTCTCGGTCTTACTTTATGGCGTCGAGTCCTGGACTGTGAATAAAATCGATCTAAATCGCCTTGAGGTTTTCGAAATGTGGTGCTATAGAAGAATTTTAAAAGTTTCCTGGGTGGAGAAGATTCGAAATTCCACAATACTAGAACGTCTCAGCAAGACTACTGAGATCATAAAAAAGCATCAAGCAAAGAAAGCTGGAGTATTTCGGACATGTAATGAGAGGTCCCAAATATAGGTTGTTACAAAGTATCATGCAAGGAAAAATGTTATTTAGGGTGGCAGTAAATAAAATTAAGATAGCTATGATGGTATAAGCTAAGATAGATATACTGACTAATAGATCAGTCACAAAGCCGTTAGACGTCTGGTTGAATACCTGTATGTTGCCACAATTTAATCTTAATAATAGCTTTGTCTTGCTTACTCCTTTTAAATATCCCTCAAAAGTGGCTTCGGCAGCCTATTCTGCTGCAACTATACACTCAATAAACCCCTAAAATAATAAAAGAGTATAAACATGCAGACGAAAACCTTTTTAAACAATTTCTAACAACCAACGCTGCACTCACAATCTCCGTCAATGTGAATAAATTTGTCACAGCCTTCTTCAAAGTCTATTACCTGCGACTCCCTTGGAAAGTAACATATACCATCATGTTCCCAAATGGGGCAAAACATGCAGATACATAACATTCTGGTTTCAATCTACGAGAGGATCCCAAAGAAGAGACTTATCAATTTCCAATTCTTCTTAGAAGATCACTCAAAGACAATAGAGATCATCACACAAATTACAAATAACATAAATGACAAAAAGTTTACACCAAGCATATTTCTTGATATTCAGAAAGCCTTCTACCAAGTCTGACATGTCAGACTACTGAAAAAACTGCTGGAAGTTGAACTACGCGTTCCCTTTGTTAAACCAATACATTTAAATGTATTAGACCTCTTTTTCTATATAAAAGGAATGGGAGCAGACCAAATAAACATCAAAGTTTTAACATACGGAGTTCTCTTGTTACATCACTGTTTAAAAAATGCCGTTGTTGCAGTTTCTAAAGCTCTAAAGGTATAACAGAAGCCAATGTAGTAGAAGAACAACTTCAACTGCAATAACAATCTGCAGAATAAGGCGAAAATTTACAATTGCTGGTACAGCATTAACGATAAAACAATTAAAATGTGCAATATGCCTATTTCTACAGGTTCATTTTGTTGTTTGATTACCAAATGCAAACCAATAAATTGGGACAAAGGAAAAAATGTTCTTCATCGTAATGTGATGAACATATTATCAGAAGAAAGTCAAAGGCTTAGTTAGCTTGGACATTAACTTTTCCAAAACCAAAATTCTGGTATACCACAAAAACCCCCATGAACAAGTTACACCTAACATACAAATAAATGGTATCACCCTTTAGAGTTACCAAAGTTTCATATACCTGGGCAGAGAGCTAAATAGTCAACTAGACCACTCAAAAGAAATTAGAAGAGGTTTCATGAATATGCGTAAAATGCTCGGTAACACCAAGCTATCAGTCTCAATAAGATTGAGAACACTGAAGTGTTATGTGTGGTCTCTATTACTATATCACTGTGAGACCTGGACATTAAAACAGTATGACGTCAACAAATTAAATTCATTTGAAATGTGGATGTACCGCCTAATGTTAAGAATAAGCTGGACCAGCAGAACTACGAATGAAGAAGTACTGAGAGTAATGAACACACGCCCTCATCTGGTCAATACTTTCAAAATTAGAATGACGTCATATCTAGGACACATAATGCGCCATAGGGAATTTGAGCAGCTCCAGGTATAATTAGAAGGCAAGATGGAAGGTAAAAGGGGCATAGGACGAAAGAAAAAATCTTGGCTACGAAACATCAGAGATTGGACCCACACAAGAGGAAATGAATTAATTCATCAACCCAGAACAAAGAGAAATTTGCCATATTGATCGCCAACCTCAACAGAGAAGGCACTTCGGAGGAGGATCGCAATCGTCTATTAAATTCTTCACTTCTTTGGGTTTATGGTCAACGCTAAGTTAGTTTTATTTACTTACTGAGGTGATTCATCTAACTTTTCTTTCAATATCCAGTTTGTGCTGTGTCTTGTCTTTTTCTTTTATGTTCTACGAATTTCTCGTTGTTATTTTGGTCTCTCGTACAAATGGTTGCAAGAAAAATGTCAAGAGATAGAAGAGCTGGAACGAAGACACGATAGTTTTAACATGCATAAAAAAATCAAGGAGTTTACTTATACTTACAAGAAAAAACAGTTTGGTAGGTTAATAGACGAGAACAATAAACTTATTGTAGATAAAGAAGAACAGTTACAGACTTGGGCAATCTACATAAAAGATTTGTTTACGGATTATCGTCATATTTCTACGAACACTCTTGATCTGAATGAACCAAAAATATTGAAAAGTGAGGTGATAAAAGCTATAGATCAAACTAAAGATGGGAAAGCAACAGGATGCGATGAAATACCAGTCGAATTCTTAAAAGTTTTTAACGAGAACAACCTGAATGTAGTATTGGAACTGTTTAAATAAGATATACGATACTGGTCAAATTCCATCGGACTGGTTGAAATCTACATTTGTGCCCTTCCCAAGAAATATAATTCTAAGACGTGTAGTGAATATCGCCTTATAAGTTTAATGAGCCACACCCTTAAAGTATTTTTGCGTATTATCCATTCCAGAATACGGGCAAAATTAGAACACAGCATAAGTAAAACACAGTTCGGTTTTAGATGTGGTTTTGGAACTCGAGAACCCCTCTTTGCAATAAAAGTTTTGATTCAAAAATGCCTGGATCAACAGAAAGATGTTTACGTCTGTTTTATCGACTATGAGAAAGCATTCGATACTATCAAACATGACAAACTCATAGAACTATTACGTCTTTCAGAACTTGACACTAAGGACATCCAGATTATAAAAAATCTATATTGGAATCAAACAGCCCACATGAAGAATGGACATATGGTGAGTGAAAACATAACCATTTCTAGAGGGGTAAGACAGGGCTGTATTCTTTCGCCACTGCTTTTCAACCTGTACACGGAACAAATATTTCTAGAGGCACTAGAAGAGTACAATGAGGGCATCAAGATTAATGGCGTACCAATAAGTAATTTTCGATATGCAGATGATACTATTATACTGGCCGATAACATCGAAGATTTACAGATGATGCTACATAGAGTTAATACAACTGGCAGCCGATTTGGACTGAAGATCAATAGAAAGAAAACTAAATTTATGGTGATCAGTAAAACAAAATTTCAACATATCGACCTGCATATTGAAGACGAACGTATTGAAAGAGTACACCGCTTTAAATATCTGGGATATACAGTAAATGACAAGTGGGACCCAGAAGTAGAGATTAAGATCCGAATTGAAATAGCAAGATCCAAATTCATCAAAATGAGAAAGCTCTTAAGCAACCGTAACCTAAGCATTAACCTCCGATGGCGCAGTAGAAGGGGTGGACGTTAACAGCAGCAACTATAAAGAAGTTAGCGGCTCTAGAAATGTGGCTGTATCGACGCATACTGAGAATACCTTGGACAGACAGAGTGACCAACACAGAGGTATTAAGACGAATGGGTAAAAAGGTGGAATTGTTAACAACTGTTAAAAGGAGGAAAGCGTCATACCTGGGCCATGTGTTCCGTAATGATAAGTACAGTCTGCTACAGCTTATCGTGGAAGGCAAGATCGAAGGTAGAAGCGGTTTGGGCAGAAAGAAGAAATCCTGGCTGAGAAACTTGAGAGAATGATTTCAAATACCAGAAGCTGCGAACATAATTCATGCGGCACAAAACAGAGAAACCTATCGTATGATGGTCGCCAACCTTCGGTAGAAGACGGCACATAAAGAAGAAGAAGATTTTGGTCTCGTTATCTGTCCTTTATACTTCTGTATGGCGTAATACCATATTTTTCTGTGATTCCTTTAGGCCAGTTACTGAAAGAACCGTTAGCCAGTTTGTAGTATTGAAAAGTAATCTATTTCCTTCTAGTAAACTAATAACTGTTGAAAAACAGTTGTTGAACATGTATGTAGTGAAATTGAACCCACGCTTCTAGCAAAAAATGTATTTATTTCAAAGATACTTGTCGATATTACGATTGATGCACATAACTTAAAATCACGAGCAATCTATTCAAATTATGTAAGTATTGGATATATTTAAAACTTGCGGAGAATCCCACAAGTAAGGTGGATTTCTAGTGGGTTTCCTAGAAACAATTTGAAATAAACATCGAATTATCGTTCTACACATTTTAAGTAGCTAATTGAGTAATATTGAAATTATTTTCAAAGAAAACTATTTTAATATTTCGTTTATACTGAATGCTACGAAAGCGTAGGACGGGCACGTGAGAAATGTTTTCTTTTTTTTTCAGCTAAAACCTCGGGATCTAGTTTTTATTTACTTCTTTATGCCAAATTAAACAATCGATTTACTAACACATTAACATACTTTTAGCTTCTAGCATCATTGTTAGATAGAGTATGAAGAATACATAGTCAACTTGCACGGTCTTGAAATTTGTGCTGTAATAGCATATCCCTATTGCTCAGAAATCCTTAAGTACCTTGTCTCCACCCGAAATATCTACTACAAGGTCAATAAGAAATACACAAATAAAATTAAAATGTATTTACAAACTAATATACAAATAAGGACCAAAATACTTCACCTAATAATACTGTTCATACGAATCTTCAATTGTTGCTATTCATTTTTATTAATTACCATTTTTACTTCTACCCATTCTCGTCTGCTGCATAACGAGGTACACGAAAACTCATCACCAATTAGCATAAATACCAATTAGCGTTGTAAAGACGTGGTCTTAAGACACTGTCGTATACCACTTTAAAATCGACAAAAATATGATACATATCATGTTAAACTGTTGCGCTTTTTCGAGGATCTATTGTAGTGTAAAGATCTGGTTAATGGTTGAACGTCCACGCCTGAATCCTGCCTGATATTCGCCTGGAAACATTTCTGTATAAGGCTTTAATCTCTCGTACAAAATATTTGACAATATCTTGTATGTTGTATTTAGGAGAGTTATTCCGCGGTAATAATTGAATTCCAGTTGGTTTCCATTTTTGTGTAACGGGCAAATTAAGCCTAAGCTGCATTCTTCAGGCATTTGCTCCTCAGACCAAATTTTACAAACAATTTCTCACATCACCTTGGTGAGCTGCTCTCCACCGTGCTTAAATAACTCTGCTGGATACCATCGCTGCCTGGGGATTTGTGGTTCCTTAGTTTTTCTATAGATATTTTCACTTCATCTACCGAGGGGGTTCCACGAGTTCCTCATTTCGGTATTCCAGCTCTATATTGTTAGTAGGTTCCCTCTTCCAGCAACTCTCGAAAGTGCTCTACCCATCGTAAAAGGATATCCTCTTTGTTGGTAAGTAAGTTAACCTTCCTTATCATTACAATAGTTGATTCTTGGTTTGAATTCTTTTCTAATAATATTTATTTGATGATATAACTTTCTTGTTTCTCCGTGACTCATATGGCTTTCGAGCCGTTCTAATATGTCATTTTCCGAGTCTCATTTCTTTTTTCGGTGTATGCGTTTTTCCTCTCTCCTTAAGTTTTTGTATCTATCTATTGTTGTTCTAGTTTTTCGTTGTTGCATGGTCCTAAATGCCTCGTTCTTCTCATCTGTTATTTTTTTGTAGTCTTCGCGTGTACACGCTTGTTGGTCATGTACTCAATCTTCTTAGCTAGATCCCAACTATAAGTTGTCCTGAGCAGTTTTATTGGGCACAGATAGCAAGTTTTTCCTCACATGAGAACAATCACTGGGAGTAAAGCTTTTACACGAAAACCTTTTAGAGGAATGTGAGCACGGGTTGAAGGTATTGTAACCTTTAGGTTCAGTTAGTCTTTTCTTTACAAATTCTCTCTTTCGTGGATTTATAGTCCTCTTCCTAGAGCCCTCATTTCCATCTTCCACACTTACAAAAGAGTCTTCAATAACTTCACTCATCCTAATTAATATTAAGTTAAACACTACTATCTCTACAACACGGTAACAATGAAGCTGAACAAAACATTGTGAAAACTCCTAACCTCAAATAACAGAGTGTCATGGGTAGGGCGAATGCTGTCCTGTAATTGGCTAGTTGTGACTAAACCTTTTCTGATTAACTACTGGTGGACTATGGTGGACAAAACTTATTTCATATGTGAAAAACCATACGACAAAATTCGTTTTGATAAAACTTTTATTTACTAATATGTGGGGTTCAAAATAAGTTTCCAAATGACACTAAAATCTCAACATGTGATTTATTGTGACAAATCCTTTTTTGAACACCACTTCCTCATGTAACACAAATTTGTGTAGCACCCCTAGTATATTGAAAAGCGAACATTCCTTGACTCACACTTAGTTTCTTTGAAAAATTTTATTACGGCTCTCTTCATACGAGATTCGAATAATATCTCTTGCGTCTTGTGGTTACTTTCTATTCAGGAAATGGCCTTCCTTTATCTTCTGCATTGCATACAGATAAATGTATAAATAAACACATTCTCTGTTACCATGTGAAGGCAGTAATGTTGCAACATTGTTGTTAAATTGTTTATAGGAATTCAAAAAGTACCTATATTGATATCAAAACAACTAACGTTGGACGTCAAAGATCGTTATTAAAGGTACCAACATAATACCAAAAAATTTATTGTAGATTTCTCTATATTTTGCCGGAAAGCGCTGTTGCCAGATAAAAAATATTTAGATTTAACACTTACGACTTGTTTTTTTTTATAAATGTAAAAAGACAAATATCGAGGGACGATAAAAAAAAAGACAAATTTCACTCATATTTTAAACAACTTTGGAGATTTGCGGAAGAATTTTTTCCTGCATTTTTAAAAGCTATTCTCAAAATTAATGGTTGTAAGACATTATTACGGTTTTCTTACATTAACTTTTGAGTATTAATAATAAATATAGTGAGGAAAATCACAATTTGAGTCGGCCACGAAATTTAAGTGTTTTGAATTTTCAAACTGTTAAACTGTAAACAATTTTTAGTAGAAATAAAGCAACCAGCAATTCTAGGAAACTCTCAATAAGCTTATGTAACATTTGCTGTAGGTTATTAATATTTATACACTTCAGATGATATTTTAATCACCACATAAAAAAGAGTCTTTATTTAACTTTTTTTAACTCCATTTTTATCATACTGCAAAATACCTTTTGATATTTTTTAAGTATATGATATCCCATCTTCATATTTTCATGACCATCTCATTTTTCCATTTAGGCTGTACTTTGTACATTTGCAAGTCTGGGTCCAATATGTGGGTTGCTATCATTAGTACATATTATTAATATTTTTAGTAGCATCCTCCGCAGTACTTCTTCATTGGTGACTTTGTCTGATTACTTCAACATTCTTCTGTATGACCATAGCACAAAAGCATGAAGTTTTGATAGAGTTTCCGCCTTCAATGTCCACGTTTCTACTCCGTACAGAAGCACTGAGTACACATAGCATTTAAGGAGCCTTATTTTTGTTTCTAGGGTGAGGTCATGGCTCTTGAACACAGAACTCATAGTCAAGAATGCACTTTTTGCCTTTCCGATGCGGCATTTAATCTCTTGGGTATTGTCCCTCGACTCATTGATTATACTTCCCAAATAGTTGTATTGTGAGACACGTTCAATTCTCATTTGGTTCACATACAGATTTGCTCCAGTTATGTTTTCCTTGCTGATGATCATTAGCTTGGTTTTGCTGGTGTTTATATCCAGTCCATATTTTCTACTTGTTTCCGTTATTTTGTTCATTAAGTTTTGCAGCCCTTCTATGGTATTGGAAACACTATTGTACCATCTGCATACCGCAGGTTATTGAGCTTGACTCGATTTATTGAGATACCTTCATCAATATCTTTCTAGAGCCTCTCCAATAATGTGCTCGGAGTACAGATTGAATATCAGTGGTGAAATTAGGCACCCCTGTCTTCACTCCTCGTAAGATTATAATCAGTCTATTATTCGTTTTTGGCTGTTTGGATAGCGGAATGAAGTATGTGTGTGAGCCTGCTTAGATTTGTTTTATCTATCGCGTTTCTTGTTCTTTGCCATTTGCTACGGGCTCTTCTTCTCTCTTCTACTAGTGTCCTAATGTGGAAAGGTATACTATACCTTTTGTACACCGTACCTGTTGTACTTGTTCCGTTAGATATTTTACAGCTTCTTCACTATCGTTTTTGGGTTTGAGTCGAATGTCAAGAGATATTTTTTTTATTGATTTCTTCTTTGAATTGAACCCAATTCGTGTTACTGGAACATAGCCTTGGTGCAAGAGTTTTCCAAATTATATTGGTACTTAAGGTAATCAAGATGGGACTGTGGTCCGAATGTAGATCAAAAGTTGGGGTGATGTCGCTGTGTATTTCAGCTATGTCCTTAGTTATAGCAAAGTCTAACAGATCACGAATTTTGTTGTTATCAGTGGACCAGTATGTGGGGATACCAGTTGTTAGGTATTTCAGGTTATTATCTTGTATGATCTTTAATAGATTTCTGCCTTTTGGAGATATCAGTTTTGTTCCCCAGGTTGTATGTTTTACATTCCAGTCCCCTGCCACTAGGAAATGTGAGCCAAGTTGTTCAAAAAACTCTCTGTATTCCTCCAGATTAATGGTATGGCGTGGTGGGCTGTAGATATAAGCTATTGTTAATGGGAAGGTGAGCGCATATACTTTTATAATAGTACTCTGAATTTTGTTGGTAATATATGGAGCAAGTTTGTAGTGTTTTATAGCTGTACGAATTATTACAGCCGAACCAGCATGGGCTGTTCCATCTGGATAGTTTGCGTAATAGACAGAGTAGTGTGGAATTTTTATAAAAGACCTCTCAGTTGTGTGACTCTCAGATATAAGTAGGATGTCTATTTTGTTTAATTTTAGAAATAGTATAATTTCTTGCACATGGTTTTTTAGACGATTTGCGTTCCACTCTGCTATTATAAGTGAGTTAGCCATTACAACGTTTTATTTATCACTGTTATAAGCATGCTTAGTATCATGCTGTTTTGGTTTATCAATTGTGCAAACATATTTTTAAATTCGTTGAGGAATTCTGTAAGTTTATTTGAAAGGTCTGAATTATTGTTGTTGGCTTGTGAAGAAGTATTAGTTGCTGCAACTTGAGCATATGTTACATGTGATTGACGTATGTGGTGAGCATTAGTGTTATTATTCTTTAGGCTTTCAAATTAGAAATGTTTGGAAAGGTTTTTAAAATCTCCGCCCAATGTGATGTTAGAGCTTAGGTAGTCCATTGACGATATACAAGTAATTATCCATTTTCACATCTTATGCTTCGTGTTTAACATATTAACATATTAAAACAGAAATATTGAAATGCTGCACCAACATAGCTGCGCTTTAATAGAATTTAAACTGTCAAATAATTCAGTTATGACATAAAAATTGACTTGTATTGCGATGAATATTTTAAAAGAGCTTCTTCTAAATTCCAATGAGTCCTGATTGATTTTCTACTTTGTCGGAATCTTTGACAAATAATTCTGCAAGAAATTGAACATAAGACATTACAATTACAACACATAAAGCAGTTTATAGATACCTACATATCTCATTAACGCAGAAAATTTTATGACAGCGCCAGCGTGTAGAATGACCAATAAAGAGTAATATTTACATGAAAGCGAATCGATTTTAAGTATGTTGTAAATATGCCCATTAGTACAATATGTTACTAATCCGTGTACTTTTGTAAAGCGTATTTTACAGGGAGACTAGTGATAGCGCAAAGCTTTATGACCGAACACTTCATGGTAAAATGTCCATTATGCATGAATAAAAAGGAAAATAAAGGACACGCTATTGTAAGTCTCGGTGGGTTCATAATTGGTTGTCATTAATGTAAAACTATACAAAATATTTAAAAAAAATCCGTCTCATAAATGGAATGGTCATTTCCTGACAGAAAAATAGAGTAGACAATCTTCTTCTTCTTCAAGTGCCGTCTTCGTTCCGAAGTTTGGCTATCATCAAAGCTATGCGTATTTTTGATGTTGCAGATCTAAACAGTTGGTAATTGGTGCAATTGTACCATTCTCTCAAGTTTTTCAACCATGAATGCCTTCTTCTTCCTATAGATCTCTTTCCCATTATCTTTCCCTGTATAATCAATTGCAGCAACTGGTATTTATCTCCCCTCATAACATGTCCCAAATATTGTAGTTTGCGCTTTTTAACAGTAAGTATCAGCTCTTTCTCTTTCCGCACTCTCCGCAAAACCTCCACATTTGTTACTTTCTCTGTCCAGGGTATTCTTAATATTCTACGATACATCCACAACTCAAATGCTTCTATCTTTTTGGTATCGATCTTTTTCAATGTCCATGTTTCCATCCCGTAGAGGAGAACTGACATAACGTAACATCTCAAAAGGCGAATTTTAAGTTTTAGACTTAGATCTCTTCCGCAGAACACCTTTTTCAATTTAGTAAATGTGGCTCTAGCTTTCTCTATTCTGGTTCTGATTTCTTCAGAGCAATCATTATTTTCGTTGATAACAGTTCCCAGGTAATTATATCTTCTTACACGTTCGATTCTTTGATCATGCACGGTTATGTCAGGGAAGTTTTGTGGTGATTTAGATATTAGCATTATTTTTGTTTTGCTTATGTTAAGTGATAATCCGTGTTCTTCACTGCATTCTACTATTTTGTTAATTAGTATTTGAAGATCTTCCCAAGTTTCTGCGATTAGTACCGTGTCATCGGCATATCTCAAGTTGTTTATTCGGATGCCATTTATCTTAATACCTATATTTTGATCCGAAAGTGCTGTGTTTATAATGTCTTCGGAGTATAGATTGAATAAGGTCGGTGAGAGTATACAACCCTGTCTTACGCCTTTCTTGATCTCGATTTCCTCCGTTGTCTCTTGCTCTATTCGGATATTTGCTTTCTGGTTATAGTAAATCTTAGAGATAATTCTAATGTCCCTTTTATCCAAGTTTTTTTCTACTAGCAGTTTCATTAAGTGATCGTGACGAACTTTATCAAACGCTTTGTTGTAATCAATGAAGCACATATATATATATATCTTGGTTTATATCTAGACATCTTTGGCATATGACGTTAAGTGCAAATAGTGCTTCTCTTGTTCCAAGCCCGTTCCGAAATCCGAATTGAGTATTACTGATATCTGCATCTAGCTTTCTGTTAATTCTTGAGTGGATTACTTTGATGAATACTTTTAATGTATGACCCATTAAGCTTATAGTGCGGTAGTCAGTGCACTGTTTTGCATTTGCCTTTTTTGGTAAGGTTACAAAAGTTGAAAGTAGCCATTCCTTTGGTATTTCTCCTCTTTTGTAGATGCAGTTAAAAAGGTCGAGTAGAATATTCACTGATTCGCCTTCCACAAGCTTAAGAAGTTCTGATGTGAGCCCGTCTGGACCCGGTGATTTACCATTTTTCATTATTTTTATAGCGTATAATAGTTCTTCTTTAGTTATTTCTGGTCCTTCGTCGCCTTGTAAGTTATCTATATTAGGTTCTTGTCTTTCATCGTCGAACAATTCTTCTACATAGTTCTTCCAGGTCCTAAGCTTTTCTTGTAGATCGGCTATTATTTCACCATTTGCGTTGCATAGGAGATTGGGATGTTTTCGTTTTTGTGTACCTGTCAGTTCCTTTATCTTTTTATGTAAGTTAAAAGTGTCATGTTTGAGATGTAGTTCTTCGATTTCCTCGCATTTTCTTGTATAAAAATTTTCCTTTGCAGTTCTTATTTCTTTTCTGATTTGTTTGTTTACTTCATTATATTTTTGGCTGCATTTTCCCTTTAACTGTCTTCGCTCTTCCATGAGACCTAAAATTTTTTCTGTTATCCATTCTCGTCCTTTTTTCTGTTTCTCTTTGGTAAGCATTTTCTGGGCAGGTTTTATTATTGCGTCTTTTAAATCTTGCCATTTGTCTTCTACATGCGTGTTCTCTGTCTTTGTAGAAAGCATTCGTAAGTTATCATTGATATGTTGTTTTAAATCTTCTTTAATTGTTGGATCTTGTAAGCGGCTGGTATCTATGTGATCTATTTTTGTTTTATTTGAAGGTCTTTTGAGTCTAATGTGTACCCGCGCTATCAGGGGGTTATGATCTGAAGAAACATCTGCGCCTGGATAAGCCTTAACTGATCTTATACAGTTTCTGTATCGCTCATTTATTAAAATATAATCTATCTGATTCCTAATTGTTTTTTCCCTAGTGTGTTGAGGGGACGTCCATGTGTAGAGTCTTCGTTTGGGTAGCTTAAAGAATGTATTTGAAATTATCATATCATTCTCTTGACAGAACTCTAAAAGTTTGTCTCCTCTGTCGTTTCTTGCCCCTAAACCATATTCTCCCACATTTTTTCCGCTTTTTCCTTTGCCAATTTTGGAGTTGAAGTCTCCAAGGATAAGTGTAACATCTTTTGGCTTTGTAGACTTTAGAACTTGATTTATTTGTTCATAAAACTGCTCAATCTCTTCATCTGATTTATCTGCAGTAGGGGCATATACCTGTATAATATTAAGTTTTGCAGTTTTTGTATGCAGTTGTAGGAGCAGGATCCTGTCTGACACTGGCGAAAAATTAGTGACAGACTGTGTCATTCTTCTTGAAACGACAATTGCTACACCATATCTGTGATGTGGGTATTCATTTCCTGAGAAATAGATCATACCGTTGCTTGTCGGGACGTTGCCTGCACCCGACCATCTTGTATCGCTGATGCCTAGGATATCGATGTTTAATCTTTGCATCTCTTGTATAACGTTGTGCATTTTCCCAGGCTCGTACATGCTTCTGACGTTCCATGTACCAATATTTATTGTATTTTTAACACAGGGATTTCGCAGAATTACGACCTGAGAGGCCCTGCTGTCATGAAGTATACCTCTCCTGCCGAATCTTGGTATCCGGTATCCATGATCAGTACTAGAAATCATTTCGCTTCGCACAGCCATGATAATTTTACTAGAGATATCCCTTAGGATCTTTAATGCAGTGGTTTCTCCTTGCCTTCTGCATCCTTATGCCGTTGACCATTTCTTAGTTCCTCCGCCTTTGAGATCGATTTCTCAGTCTCAGGACAAAAGAGTGCCCTTCCATTTACCAGTTCATCCGCCCGAAGCCGTTGGCCAGTAATTGATGGACTGCTTATACCGGCAATCATTCGGTGACTTGATTCTATATCAACCCTAAAATCGAGGGTTGCCACTTCCGCCATCCGCCCCGTACCGAAGCTCCGCTTCTCCGCCGTGGCCGCCGTTGTGGACTTCATCCGTAACCCTGGACAAGGGACCCTAGACCCTAGACAATCTAACGATACATAAATAGAGAGAATAAATGAAATGAACTTAATGAAAACCTTCACTGAAAACTACTTAAGAAATAGAGCAGACTGTTGGAGACTACAGTATGACTGCATTCCGTGTCTTACTTTACTTTATTTCATCGTGTCCGGACATGTCATTCAAAAAATTTCATTCCTGGAACATATTGTTGTCTGCATCCTCTGGGGATAGCTTTTCTAGACATATTTTTAAATACCTCTACAAATTTTTTGTAGTTTTCTACTTATGGTTCAAGACGTAGCAGCTCAGAATCTAGTATGTCTGCATACTTTTGCCAGATTGCCTATTTGAAGTTAAATCTTCTTCTAAATGGAATAGCTTGTGATCTGAAAATTGGAAAAATATTTATACCAAATGGTCTATGCTGAGTGTTTGGTAAGGGGCCATATACTACTTTAGTACATCGGTGTTCGAGGTTATTACTTGAAAAACAGATATCCGGGTTATATCCTCGTTTCTAAACTTTGCTCTGAAAAGATGGTGGAAGTTTAGGATCATGGATTAACGAGAAGCCACTCGTTTCGGCCCATGCTTCTACTGTGTCTCCATTTGCATCCAAATCTGCATAGCCCCAGAGTAAACTGTGACTGGTAAAGTCTCCCAGTACAAGCTGATTGGGTTGTGATTGAAAGTTAGTTGGGCGGCTTGTATACCGAGATTATTGTGCATTTTCCTCAGTGGTTATTATCTCTATACCGGGTACATTGTTCTGTTTCCACAGATGAGACTATGGTTTGAGTTATCACAAATACCTCGCTCCTATGCTTATTGTGTGGTATCTCCGCAATCAGTTTTATACCGGAGACTTTCGGTCTCGCTGCAGTTAGGTCTCTGTGGGTTTCCTGGATGCACAATACCTCACATTTTGTGTTCTTGCAGAATTCTGATACGATGTCTTTTTTTTTGCTGTAGTGATGTCCTTGATATTTATGTTCGCTATTGTCAGTGTTGGTTCTGAGAAGAACCGTTGTGGCTTGATGTTTGCCACCTGATTTGGTTTGATCCGGTTTTGGAAGGATTAGCCGTCAATAGTGTTTACTTTGTAGTTAATGTGACACTATTGATCTCGTGGAGTCTCCTTCCCTGTCCCCCATTCCGTATCTAATCTACGGTGAAATCACGTAGAATATAATATAATAATCTAAATATAAAATTATCCTACTTGTATAGTTAAAAACAAGTCACCTGGCATAAAAATTCACATTGTAGTAAAATTGTATTAAAATACGTTTATTTAATTTATTTATAATATATACTTATAAACTTTATACACATAAAATTATTTAATTACCATATTTAATTGCATTTTGATTGAATTTGCTTCGTCATTGTGAATTGTGGTTAACTTGTCCCAAATAATCGTTTTCCCTAAAGACTTGTTCGGTAATTTTAGTTAACTTATGGCAAGAATCAATTACATTCATTCAGTGTGCTTTAAAATTATATATACAGTTAAATTAGTGTCCAATAAGAATGTGATCATATCTAAAATGTGGTTTATCTCCACTATAATACATTCATTAATTTTTAATGTTAAAAAAGCCATTACTATTATAGTATTTTAGGCATTGGGTTAGATATTTTTTAGGGTAAATAGTCTAGATAATTGCTTTTTTTCTCTTCGGATTCTTCCTTATTTAATCCGGTCAATTTAGACATAAAAATAGTGGTCAAATAACAAAAAATCCCGGAAAGCCAAATATTGAAGAAGAGAGATTTAAAATATTAATTGGTCTATAATTTTTTACATCATTAATATTACCAGATTTAAAAATAGGAACTGTAATGGTATCTTTTAATTTTTTAGGAAAGGTATTAGTTTTTAAAGCTAGATTAAATATAACCTGTAATGGTTCAACAAGTTGTCAACGCACCCCTTATACAGATAAGCAGGTAGATTATCTTTATCTGTACATTTCTTGGGTTTTAATCTTTTTACACTAGCTCTAATTAGAGGTGTGCTTATTAGTTCTTTTAGACGAACTAGTTCAAGAGACACATTTCACAAAAATGAACTAGTTCAGTGAACTAGTTCGCGAAAGAACTATTTGTAGGACCGAAATCGAAATCCAACCTTAACATAACTGGTTGCCAGATGTCTCGTCACAAGCTCGGCATCGGCCGCCCGTTTTCTTCTGTTTTCAGTCAGTCTTTCACTACCTTACCGTACGGCGTACAAGTAGTTCGGATTTGGAACCATTTCTTTCGATCATATGTTTAGGTTTAAATGTTTTAAATTATTATATGATTAGTTTTTCTTTATAATAATTTATTTTCTTAATCAATCCCAAAAGATGAGTAACAGACGAAATAGAAGTTTTGTATGGGGTCATTTTGAGAAAAACGATAAAACTCAAAAATCTGCAAAATGTCATTACTGTTCATGCGATATTAGTATTGCAAGTGGTTCACTGGACAATTTATCAAGACATTTAAGAATGAAACTTTATTAAACCACTCAGTTCATCCCATTGACAAAATAATAAATATATGATACCATTCATTATTTTCTTCTTTAGAAGTTGAGACACAATTTATAATGCAAATCGTTCGCAGTGAACTAGTTTTATGAAAATTAATGAACTAGTTCAATTAGTTCAGTTGAAAGCATCATTCATTTGAATGATTTCGATGATGAACTACACATCCCTAGCTCTAATGGCTTCTTCAGTTATCGCATCAAACTCTAGAATACCATGAAACTTAGGTATCTTCATATCAGATGAGATGCTATAGACTGACTTAAAGTATAGTGCAAGATTATGAAGCAAATAATGAAGTTGGATCACTTTTAGAATAATGGGATCTCTTTAAGCAAAAATAAACGCTTTTCAAAAAATCGAGTTCACACCGCTTTTTAAAATGAAACAATTGATAAATGTTTTCAGTATGTTCGCAACAAACCGGCAGACTTGACAACAGCGTTCGGGCGCGTCTGCCGTCCTTGTAATAAGGCCGTCGAGTTTGCAAACTTCTAGGTGTACAGTTAGCGTCAATTGAAACTGTTAGATTAAAGCAAGTCTCTATTACCGTAAGTTTTTTTATGGCGAATAGTTAAAATGTTCATAATACCATCAAACCATTTAGGGATATCATTACGAAATTACAAACCGAATTAGTATCATTAGCTTGTCGTGATGCTAATAATTTAATTGTTATTCCGTACGGAAGTAAATAAATGAGATATTTTTTATTATATAAATTATAGAAAGATAGATTGAAAGCAAATTACTTATATTCAACAGACGTGGGGAAAGGACAAAGTGCAAAACTACGTGAAGGATACGAGTTGTAGTATAGAGGGGAAAATAACACTAATAAGGAAGATAATCAGGAAGCGACGGAAAAAATATTTCATAGTGTTATGAAAGTATGTATTAAAGATGCTGCAGCGCCAGAAAATGTAACGCAGTTAAATCATATTTCATCATCATCAACTAACCTCTAACGTCCACTGCTGAACATAGGCCTCTCGTATGCTTTTCCACTTAGTACGATTTTGCGCTATCTGAATCCAATTTGTAGTCACTCTTTTTATGTCATCTGTCCATCGCGTTGGGGGTCGACCTCTATTTCTGTTCGTATCTCGTATTCGGGGTCTCCATTCCAAAATTCTTTTTGTCCACCGGTCATCAACTGATCTTGCTCCATGACCTGCCCAGTTCCACTTTAGTGTTGTTATCCTTTCAATAACGTCTGCTACTCCTGATATTTTGCGTATAGTAGCATTGGGTATTCTATCACGTAGATAAATCCCTAACATAATTCCTCTCCATTGCCCTTTCCGCAACTTGTAGTTTATTCATTGTTGTTCTTGTGAGTGTTAGGGTTTCTGCGCCGTAGGTCATCATTGGCAAAATACACTGATTAAATACTTTTCTTTTCAGACACATTGGAATCTTAGACCTAAAAATATCCTTCATCTTTCCAAATGCAGCCCAAGCGAGGTTTATTCTTTTTCAGCTCGATTGTTGCTTCGACATATTCTGATCTCATGGCCCAAGTATTTTTAGGAGTCAACTGGCTCAATATCTTTGTCTTCTACTGAGATTTTTTTTTGTTGTGGACTAAATTTGTCATAATTGTGTTTTTGAAAAATTTCTTTTAAGGCCAACTCTTTTTGTGGTAGTATGGAGTTCTTGGAGCATTATCTGTGCCTGATCAAAGCTGTCTGCAATAAGAACGATATCATCTGCAAATTTAAGGTTATTTAAACATTTTCCATCTACATTGATGCCCTTTTCGTTCCAATCTATTGTTTTACAAGCGTATTCTAGCAAAGTTGTAAATAATTTAGGAGATATGTTGTCTCCTTGTCGAACGCCTCTTTCAATACGAAAGGTCCCAGTATCTTCATTAAGTCTTACACAGGCTGTAGCATGCTGACAGATGTAGCTGATGAGGGATATGTATCGGTGATCTATTTTACATTGTGTTACAGCTAGGAGCATTTCACTTTGATTGACCGTATCAAATGCTTTTTTAAAGTCGACAAAGACAAGTATCAAGGGTCTATTATATTCAATGGTTTTTTCAATTAACGACTTAATGGTTTGCAAATGATCATTTGTTTCGTATCCAGCTCTAAATCCTACTAGCTCTCAAGGTTGATAGAAGTTTAGTTTTTGATGTCAACCTATTAGTTATTATCTTCATAAACAACTTATAAACGTGAGATAACAAGCTAATAGGTCTATACTTCTTTAGCTCTGTTATTTCGCTATGCTAATAATTTTAGACAATTAAAAATCTTTTGAATATAAATACATTTTTTGATGTCAAATGAAATTAACGAAAGAACTTAATTATCTTTTAAACTACCTCGTATAACACTGCTAAATCTTATATTGAAAAAATAAGATCATCATGAAGAGTCCAAAAATGTAAAAATATACGGGGTTTTCCCTTAAAAAAAGACAAGTTTGTTCCACCCTGTTAGTATGAGTGAAACTGTATATTTGAAAATAATATTAAAGTATCGTCTTATCTATGTTGCAACTTTTACCTAATTCTTTTCCTTTTTTTAGCTTTAATAATTTTATTTTATTTTTTATAAATGGACTTCCTCATAAATGTAATATTAGCAGGAAACACTGAAAAGGTTTAAGTGTAGATGAAGTAGAGCAATGTTGTGTTGTGTGACAGAAAGATTCAAATGAAACTAAAAGAAAAATTCTGTAAAAATGCCGTAAGAAAATATTATGTACGGCACTGAATTTTAATCAAAAATAAAAAGAACAACGAATGAGACTGTTTAGATGAATGGTTTAGTTTATTTAGGTGAATGGTTTAGTGTAAAAAATATTTGATCTTCAAGACTCCAATGCTGTCCAAAAGTTAGAAAACTAAAAAAAGACGACATCAAACCTGTTGACATCGTGTAGTTGTGTGACAGTGAAAAGTTCAGTACTATTCAGTTAGTGTGCAAGCAAAAGTTGTTTGAGTGATTAGAAAGAAGTTATCATAGATCATATTAAACTTTTTTGAACTAATTTGAGTGTTCGGATTGGATACCCAAACTATCTATCTACAGCTAATAAGATTTTAACAAAACCGCCTAAACAATTTCAGTTTATATAAAGTTTTGATTGTGTTTTTAAAAATCATAGCTAAAATTATTGTTAACTAGGCAACATAATTGTTTAAAATATGGTTACAATATCACTAATTAACCAAAAGTATTTAAAAGTATGTTTTTTTTAGATTAAGATGATCGAATTCATCATCATCATTGGTTGGACAAGTTTTTATGTGTCTTGGCCTCCTATAAGATGTTCTTCCATTCCAATATCGTATGCTTTTTGATCCTCCAGTTGCTTCTTTTCAGAGCCTTCATGTCTTGATTTTGAGTCACTTGAGTCTCATCTTTGATCTTCTTTATATTAATGTCACTTTAGTTAGTTTCTTGTATATTTTCTGCATCGGTTCCTCGTTCTTGCTGAACTGAACCAATAACGCTTGCTGATATAAATTATCTCATCAAGCATTTCAGAATCTATTGACTAAAAAGACAAGACCATCAAATATAAATAATAATGGAACTTGGCGTCGTCGATATAATTTTCAGCTTTACAATAAATACAATGAAATAGCGAAAACCAAAGATGTAGTTACTGCAATAAATATTGACGCCGAAAGCGGACAGGACCTCTGGTTAAAGCCAATGAATGCTAACCTTCTTCTTCTCGTAGCACTACAACCCGGGGTGGGTCTTGGCTGACTGCACAACTTGCTTCCATCTTGAACGGTCGTCCATAATAGTTGGGTCAGTCGATACCCCCATTGTTTTTAGATCTGACCATATATTGTCTCTACATCGCATTCGTGGACGTCCTAACGGCCTTATTCCTGCAGCGGCTTCCTAACATATTAACTTGGCAAGGCGGTTATTAGGGAGTCTATGGACATAGCCAGTCCATCTTAGATGTTGGGATTTAATCTCTTGGACTATGTCTGTCGCTCTATACATCTGCTTGACCTCAGCATTTGTTCTCATTCGGTATTGATTCCTATTAATGTCCGTGATAAGCCCCAAAGATTCTTTTGAGGGTTTTCCTCTCAAAAGTTTTCTTTCAGTTTCTTGGTCAGGGTCCACGTCTCACACCCATTCATGAGCACCGGTCTAATCACCGTTTTTGTGGAGGCTGTACATACATCTGTTTGTTGCCTGAATTCTTCCTATAATCTCTTCCGCGATATCGTTATTTGAAGTGATTGTTGCTCCGAGATATTTAAAACTCTCCACTCTTTCAAAGTTATATGGGTCTATTGTAACATTTTGCTCTTTTCTATCTCGTCCCTTTTGTCTGTTGATGCACATATATTTGGTTTTCTCTTCGTTTACCCTTAAACCAGTTTTCTTTGCCTCTACCTCCAATTTATTAAAAGTCTCCTTTACATTGGTGATTGTGTTTCCCACAACGTCAATGTCATCTGCGTATGCTAGTAGTCATTTTGGTCCATTTACTGTCAGTAATTCTGTTTAAGTTGTGCTGCTCTTACTACTTTCTCCAGGGTGATATTAAAAAGGAGGGGTGACATCTCGCGCATCTCCTTGTTTCAGGCCACTGCTATTTCGAAAGATTTTGAGTTCAATGCAATGGCAGAACTGAAAGTTGTGGGTGTCCTCTACGGTAGGTCCACCCCAAAATATATATTTTCTTAATGTTCTATGGAATGTTGTGGTAATGCTATGTATATTAGCAAAACCAGAGGGAAGGCAGAACCAGGAATGGACATGAGGAAGTCGAGGGTCAACTAGTTATGATTTAGACGAATGGTACAAGCGAAAACACTTTCCCTTTGTAGTACTTATCCTATGGACATGATTGTGTTGCACCTTGCGATTGGAAGCACAATCGCACTGCAGAATGAACGAGTTATGTTGTAACTGTCTGGTGATTTACCGATCGCTAATTGCTAATTGTGAGAATCTCATGTTCAATAAACAAATCTAAAGCTACTCACATAACTGCATCCTTTATTTCATGTTCTCAGTTGATCTGCGGATGTTTATTCGGTTATATCTTATTCACACTTGCCTTGTATTTCCTAAGGACGTTCTTTATTATTCACTGGGATGCGACAAAATAATTCAGAACAAAAAACATTTTCAAACTGATATCCAGTAGTAGTTGATAATATATTTAATAGGCATATTATTATATTTGTAAGTAATGATTACGTTGTAAAAACTTGTTATTTTTTAAACTTTATATAAAGAAGATAGTTAGGGTTTCTCATCCAAACACTCATATATTATGTAGATCTGGGTTTATATTCTTTGTCTTGGCACGCAGATCTTTTTTAGGTCACATTCACACCATTCTCATCAACAAATACCACGGAAATGCCCTGTATAGGAATGTATACCATGAGGCGTCCTTCGTGTTCTTGTGCATTATCCTGAAGGTTGAATACTGTTCCCTAAAAGTGTAGGAAGTGAGTTTCCCCGTAATTTACCGTGTTTTTAACCCTAGTGTAACAGTGATACTAACACGCGATCGTTTCAATCAATGAACCTTATGACTCAGATATTTTTGTTTGTATTGTATATTTGATATTTATAATAATGTATTATGCTGCTTGGAAACTTTTAAAGAATTTTTTATCCTTTCAAGATGTTGTCGTTACTTGCATTGTGATATATGGGAAATTCCCGATTATTCATGGAATCGATTTTACCTGCGCTTATAGTCATAGCTTATAGACAATTTTCATGTATAAAAATAACATATTAAACAATGAAAAACAGGCATAGCGAAAAATGTAGAAATAAAGAAGCACACATTTATATTTTCTTGTTACAGCTTTTATTAAATTCCATAAAAAGATTCTTCTTCTTTCTAGTATGAAGGCTTTAAAGCATGTTTCTTCTTCGATATTACCCTCCTAAATTGTCGCACCATCTTTTTCTTGGTCTGCCAATACTTCTTCGTCCATTTGGTGACTTATCTCGTGCTATTCATACTATTCTATCCTCTGCCATTCTACTGATATGTTCGTTCCATTCCTGTTTTCGTTTTGTCACCCATTCACTTATGTCTTCTATATTGCATGCTCTTCTTATGTTTTCGCTTCTCTCCCTATCCAATAGACTTTTCCCTGATATTCCTCGGAGTATTTTCATCTCTGTTGTTTCTATCAGTCGTCTCGTTTTAGATGTGTCAGGTCTTGTCTCCGCCGTGTATGTTAATATAGGTCTAATTGCTGCTTTATAGATTCTTGTTTTGTGTCTTGTCTTAGGTGTTTGTTCTTCCAGATTGTGTCATTAAAAGATCCCTCCGCTTTATTTGCTTTTAAGCTTTGTTGTCGTACTTCTTCTTCAACATCTCCATAAAAAGATAACTAAAGATAACTGGACCAATGCCGTAGCCGTAAGCCACGTAAAATAAGAAGAAGAAAGATTGTGGACTGTTAATAATAACATTGAAGAATTTTGTCAATCTATAATTATTCCAATCGGGTAGGACAACGAATTTGACTCAGAGAAAGAGAAACACACCGGCTGTCTTTGCCATTTTCAATAAGCACTTTAATTATATAGACATTACTTAATACAATTTATATTTATGTCTGCATTATTAGCTAGTTTGCGATGGAGTACAAAGTGATCATCATCATCAGTGGTATTACAGCTCGTTATGAGCCAAAGCCTTCTTCAGAACCATCTTCCATTCGCCCCTGTCTCTGGCAACTCTTCTCCATGCTTTAACTCCGATGGATTTTAGATCATCCTCTATGTTATCTTGATACCTCAGTTTTGGTCTTCCTCTGGCTCGTCTTCCCACTGGTCCTCTTCGGTCGGAAATTTTTCTGATCATTGCATCTTCATCTCGCCTAATTACATGCCCTATCCATCGAAGGCGTGCCAATTTAATACATTTCACAACTTTAGGTTCCCCAAAACTTCTGTATAAGTCAAAGTTATAGCGCCTACTCCACAAACCCTGTTCTTGGACTCCTCCATATATCTTCCTTAGAATTTTTCTCTCGAAACGTTCAAGCAATTCTTGTTCGTTCTGTGTAAGTGACCACGTTTCTGACCCGCATATTAACACTGGCCTTATTAGTGTTTTATAATAATAATAATATAATAATAATAATAATATAATATAATAAATAATAATAATAATAGACCAGATCTCACACTAGTTAATAAACTAAAGAGACAAACAACATTAATTGATGTGGCGATACCCAACAACAATAATCTTCGTGTTAAACAGAACGAAAAAATCGCCAAGTACAGGGATCTGGAAATTCAAATACGAAGACAGTGGAAAATGGAAAGTACCCAGACAATACCTATTATTCTCTCTACTACTGGAGTCATTCCAAAGAACCTCCTAGAAAATATAAAACAGCTAGGTCTGAATGAACATCTCTACAAGACCATGCAAAAAGCTGTACTACTCTCAACATCCCGATGTGTACGAAAATTTTTGGGAGATACTCCAGCATATCAAGTCACCTAGGGCTCGATAACACGGAAAGAGTCCCACCAGAGCTCAATCCTTTTGATACCGTTGGTATCTGGGATGAGTGAATTTTCCCCTTAGAGGGAGTGTGAGCCGTATGGCTAAATCTGGATAATAATAATAACCTGTGGGAGTTTTTTATCAGTTCTTCTATCAGGCGCGGCCCCCTGCGAATGGGGGATGCTCTCTGGGTATTCTTAGAACCGATACCCAGAGGGTAACAGGAATACCTGTCGTGGAACAAAAACTGACACCTGGCAGTAGGTATAAAATGCACACCCATGAAAATGGAGACTAATAATTATTTATGTTTAGGGTCGCTGCCTGGGGATCGCCAGGGCACGTCTGGAGCCGGCGCTGGACGTGACAGCATGCGGGACGTCGGTGGCAGGGTGTTGAGGAGGCGGGCCCCTGTCATACAATCAGCTACAGCCCAACAACAACAACAACCACAAGTGAGCCAAACAACAACAAGAGCTCCACTCGCTGAAGGTGCTGCGCTGGAACATCAGCCGGCGCTCACACAAGCGGGACGACCGAGGCAGCGCATGAAATGGACTATGTCTATAAATGAAAACATTTTGCGCTTCTATTACAAGGTGACGAACCTCGGTCGAGAAACGATCGGCTATAGACAACAACTGTATGCCGAATTTTGCAGGGAGTATCCAGAGATTGAAGTATCTGAACAGCGAATAGCAGATCAATACCGAGTAATTATAAGAAATAATCTTATCCCAGAGGCTAGACGCGCTACCATTAGAAACGAAGTCGAACGGGAGATTCATAACCAAGAGGTAGTTGTGGATCAAGACCATAATGAAATCCCAAATGAGCAGATTCCTGAGCCCCTTATACAAGACACTCAACCTGTTATTACCCAGCAGGAACAACGAGTTGCACAATAGCCTGGTAAGAGAAATGGCACGTGCCATACAAGAGTTTAATGGTACAAACCCACTTAGCAGACCACCGCTACCAAAAATAAACTCTTGTAAGAAACTAGGTGCGCTGTTACAAATTATGAACACTGAAGTCCTACCCAATTATATCGTGGAAGCACATACATTAGAATATTTGCATATGCTGATTTACTGTGCAGCAACAGCAATTGCTAATGTTATGGGCATTAAGATCAGAACACGACGGGGAACTAATATCGGAAGGACTGAAAACAGAATTGCACCCTGGGAAAAAAGACTGCTGAGGAAAATTGCATTATTGCGCAGGGATATTGGGCAAATTACCGAATACATCCGAGGAGTAAGAAGTCAAAAACTAATTAAAAGAGCTGAAGAAATTATTCTGAACACTTCAAGACACTCACAACATGATCCAGAAAACACCACAGCTCAACACTGCCTAGACACATTAAAACAAAAACTCTCCGTTTATTCAGGTCGCTTAAGGAGATACAAAGTTAGTAACAACCGTAAATGCGACAATATACTTTTTGAGAATTCAGAGAAGGCTTTCTATAGGAAACTAAATTCCACTGTAGAAAATGTAAATAAATCCTACCCAAGCCAAGAAGAAATTCATGAGTTTTGGGGAAATCAACTTTCGACGCCAGCTACCCATAACAACAATGCTGGATGGATTGAAGACACGGAGAACAATTGTCAACACTATAGGAATATTCCTTATGAACCTTTCACCACTGAAGAAGTCTTGAACATCATCAAAGAGCTTCATAACTGGAAATCTCCTGGACCAGACGGAGTTCAAAACTTCTGGTTAAAGAAGTTTTGGAGTGTTCATGAGCTTTTAACAGTATTTATTAATAATATTATTTCTAATTTACAGGAAACACCATCATTTCTTACTCAGGGAACCACTTATCTAATACCGAAGGATCAAAATAACACCCAAGATCCAGCCAAGTACCGCCCAATTACTTGTCTTCCAACTTTGTACAAATTGGTCACATCCTGTGTGGCCCGGCGTATCTACCAACACTGTGCTCTGAACAATATCATAGAGCCCCAACAGAAAGGATGCGCTAAGGGCTCCATGGGATGCAAAGAACAACTTATTATCGACTCAGTCATTTCTAACCAGGCATACACCAAAAAACGAAACCTGTTTACTGCCTTCATTGACTACAAGAAGGCTTTTGACTCAGTGCCGCATGAATGGCTTATAGATATATTGAAAATATATAAAGTCGATGATAATCTCGTGACCTTTTTGAAGCATATAATGACAAAGTGGAAGACTAAAATTCACCTTCAAATACCTGGTGAAACCAATATCGAAACTGAAGATATCGCTATTAACCGGGGCCTTTTCCAGGGGGACTCGTTGAGTCCACTTTGGTTCTGCCTAGCGATGAACCCACTATCTCAGCTGCTGAACTCCACTGACTCAGGATTTAGCATCAAAAATAACAACACTGTTGTGGCGAAGCTTAATCATCTGTTGTATATGGATGATTTGAAACTAATGGCTTCCACTCGAAATCACTTAGATCAGATGCTAAAAACTGTAGAAACTTTCTCAAATGATATCAGTATGCATTTTGGACTAGACAAGTGCCGTATACTAAATATAGTCAGAGGAAAGTTCAGCCCGGAGGTTTCGATATGCAAGATGGCCAAAACATCGAGGCAATGGGTGAAAATGATATTTACAAATATCTCGGAGTAAAACAGGCGCGGAAAATTGACCATAAACAGATGAAAACTAAACTAACTTCGGAGTTCGTGCGAAGAATAAGACAACTAAATCGGTCGTATCTTAATAGTAAAAATTTGTTTAAGGCATTAAATACGTACGCCTGTTCCGCGCTGAGCTACTCATTTGGTATTATAAAGTGGTCAAAAACGGATATAGAGGGTCTTCAGCGGAAAGTAAGAACACTTCTCACAAAGGCGCAAAAACATCATCCACGCAGTGCAGTAGAGAGAACAACATTACCGCGGTATCAAGGAGGAAGAGGACTTATTGATATAGGTGAGCAATTAGATAAACAAATTGCTAATTTAAGATCTTATTTTCAGGTACAGGCTGAGACATCTACTTTACATCGAGCAATTTGCGCAGTAGATGACACAACGCCGCTTAAACTGAGGGAACAAGAAATGCGCACAAACCATCTGACTAAGCAAGAAAAAATGCGCACCTGGATGAGTAAACCTCTGCATGGGCGACATCTCAATGAGATCAACCAAGAATATGTCGACAATACAGCGTCGAACTATTGGTTGACATCAGGAAAGATGTTTCCCGAGACTGAAGGTTTCCTACTTGCCATTCAGGATCAGGTTATTCCAACTAAAAATTACCTGAAATATATTGTTAAAGATCCTCAAGTCCAAAATGACAAATGCCGATATGGATGCCAAGCCCAAGAAACCATCCAACATCTTACCGGTGGCTGCCAGGCATTTGTCGGTACTGATTATAAAGAACGCCATGACTCAGTAGGAAAGATTATCCACCAAGAACTAGCTGACAAACTGGGACTTCTCCAAACCGACCATCTTCCTTATTATCAATATGTCCCTGACAGAATGCTTGAAAATGACAACTACAAGCTATACTGGGACCGCACTGTGCTCACAGACCAACCAGTGGCCCATAATAGACCGGATCTCATACTAGTGAATAAAATTACCAGGCAAACAACACTTATTGATGTGGCGATACCTAATACCAACAATTTGCTTGTTAAATACAACGAAAAGATCGCCAAGTATAGAGATCTGGAAATACAAATCAAGAGACAATGGAGAATGGAAAGTACCCAGACAGTACCTATTGTTCTATCTACTACTGGTGTTATTCCCAAGAACCTCCTAGCGAACATAAAACAGCTGGGTCTAAATGAACATCTTTATAAGGCCATGCAGAAAGCTGTACTCCTCGCGACCTCCAGATGTGTACGAAAATTTCTGGGAGATACTCCGACATACCAAGTCACCTAGGGCTCGATAACACGGAAAGAGTCCCACCAGAGCTCAATCCTTTTGATACCGTAGGTATCTGGGATGAGTGAATTTTCCCCTTAGAGGGAGTGTGAGCCGTATGGCTAAATCTGGGATAATAATAATAATAAGATGTTTCCCGAGACTGAGGGTTTCTACTTGCCATTCAAGATCAGGTTATTCCAACTAAAAATTACCTGAAATATATTGTTAAAGATCCTCAAGTCCAAAACGACAAATGTCGATATGGATGCCAAGCCCAAGAAACCATCCAACATCTTACCGGTGGCTGCCAGGCATTTGTCGGTACTAATTATAAAGAACGCCATGACTCAGTAGGAAGGATTATCCACCAAGAACTAGCTGACAAACTGGGACTTCTCCAAACCGACCATCTTCCTTATTATCAATATGTCCTGACAGAATGCTTGAAAATGACAACTACAAGCTATACTGGGACCGCACTGTGCTCACAGACCAACCAGTGGCCCATAATAGACCGGATCTCATACTAGTGAATAAAATTACCAGGCAAACAACACTTATTGATGTGGCGATACCTAACACTAACAATTTGCTTGTTAAATACAACGAAAAGATCGCCAAGTATAGGGATCTGGAAATACAAATCAAGAGACAATGGAGAATGGAAAGTACCCAGACAGTACCTATTGTTCTATCTACTACTGGTGTTATTCCCAAGAACCTCCTAGTGAACATAAAACAGCTGGGTCTAAATGAACATCTTTATAAGGCCATGCAGAAAGCTGTACTCCTCGCGACCTCCAGATGTGTACGAAAATTTCTGGGAGATACTCCGACATACCAAGTCACCTAGGGCTCGATAACACGAAAAGAGTCCCACCAGAGCTCAATCCTTTTGATACCGTAGGTATCTGGGATGAGTGAATTTTCCCTTAGAGGGAGTGTGAGCCGTATGGCTAAATCTGGGATAATAATAACGTTTATTTCCATGAAATATACAATTAATAGTATTACAATGAAATAAGTAAACCTTATTTTACTAACAATAGAACACGATATAAATAATGGTAAAATTAATAAACCTTGTGGTCCAGATGATACACCAACTAAGTTGCTGAAACTAATAGAGAATGATAACATAAAAGTAGTAGTAGGACAGAGAAAGGTTTCAGGAAATTATAAAAATGATGACATCTAAATACGGACACGGCACCCAAAGAAGAACAAGTAGTAAGACCGGAGTGATTCCCGCAGATTGGCTCAAATCCATCTTTGTCGCAATACCTAAAAAATAAAATGCGAGAAAATGCTCAGAATATGGATTAATTAGCCTAATGAGCCACACTCTTAAAATTTTCCTCAGAATACTTCACAACAGAATTAGACGCAAATGCGAAGAAGATCTTGAAGATACCCAATTTGTTTTTAGAAATGCTATTGGAACCAGGGAGGTACTTTTTGCGCTTAACATCCTATTACAAAAATGCCATGACCAAAGAAAAGATGTATTTGTATGTTTCGTCGAAAAGGCATTCGATAAAGTACAGCATGTAAAATTGATGCAAATACTGAAAAATATCGGAATAGATGACAAGGGTATTCGTGTTATTAAAAATTTGTACTGGAATCAAACTGCTATCGTAAAAATTGGAGATAACTACCCCGATGAAATCTCTATAGACAAGGTTACATTTTGTCGCCAACATTGTTCAATGTTTACTCAGACCAGTTATTTAAAAAGGCACTTGATAGACAACCATATGGAATAAAAATCAACGGGGAACTACTTAATGTGATTAGATATGCAGACGATACAGATAATATCGAAGGTCTTCAAATTCTGCTTGATCGTATTCACGAGGTAGGAGAGGAAATGGGCATTAAAATAAACTCAAACAAAACCAAATTTTTAATGTTTAGTCGTGACCCACATCCCGATGCAAAGCTTCAATTAAACGGAGTCCAAGTTGAGAAAGTTCACAAAATGACATATTTGGGAACTGTGATAACAGACCAACTAGATCCAGATATAGAAATAAAACGTAGAATAGCAATGACTGAAACTACTCATTTCACTCACTTCAATTCATTGCTTTGCAATAACCATCTCAGTTTAAAACTAAGGAAAAGGATGGTTAAGTGCTATGTTTGATCCGTACTTTTGTATAGTGCAGAAGTGTGCACGCTAAAAGTGTCCACACTTCTAATCATACACACTTAATCATGAACAAATTGGAATCATTCGAAATGTGGGTTCATAGACGAATGCTGAAGATACCTTGGACAGCAAGGAAAACTAATGAAGAAGTACTAAGGAGCGTCAACAAAGATAGAGAACTGCTGAAGACTGTTAAACATCGAAAAATGTCTCATCTGGGACATATAGTAAGGAGAAGTCGATATAAATATTACAATAATTGATCCATAAAGGCAAACTTATATTATATTATATTAAGGGATTATATAATAACAGACAAAAAGCAAATTATTCAAGATGTCACTGTACTCAATAAACTATCAGTAGGAAGCGACCACAGACCAGTAAGAGCAAGAGTAACGGATCAATCTACAAAAAGAAAGAGCAAAGATGATAAACAGTTGTAAACGCATAGTTTGGAATTCACCAAATCATCCAGAAGCATACATAAGAAATATAGCCGAAACTTTACAGAGTAATAATCCCAAACCTCTAAGTATCGACGATCACAATAAATTAATAACAGACTCAGTTAGAAACGCACAACTCAAATTTTGCAAGAAAAATGACACCAAAAGTGAAAAGATTAGCAAAGATACAAGGGCTCTCATGGAAATACGACGAAACCTAAGCGAGAACGAAAAAGGGAAACAAAGAAGAATATAAAAAACTAAATAAAAGAATTTCAGCGGAAATTAGAAAAGATGTAAGAAGATATAATACTAATGTAATTACTCAAACAGTAGAAGAGAACAAAGGTTTAAAGATAATGAAAAGAAAACTTACTCAAAGTAAAAAAAGTAATATACAAGCTGAGAGATAAAGACGGAAAGGCAACAACAGATAAACAAAATATTCTGAAAATAACTAGAGAATTTTATAAAGACCTCTATACCAGCCAAAGACCACAAGACAATTTCCCGACACGAGTAAAGACTCTCATAAATCAGGGATCGGAAATACTTTTACCCATTACTGTGCCAGAAGTAAGAGCAGCTTTAAAGGAAATGAAGAACCATCGATCGCCTCGTGATGATGAACTCGTTATCGAGGCAATAAAGCAGGTGGAGAAATTTTATTAAAATCAGTAAGCGAACTGTTTACTAAATGCTTACATGCGGGTACGATTCCAAAAGACTGGAACAATGCAGTAATAGTCTTGTTACACAAAAAAGGCGATATTACTAAATTAGAAAATTATAGACCCATCAGCCTCTTGACACATATGTACAAACTCTTTATGAAAATCTTAACAAAGAGGCTAACACCTAAACTTGATTTCTATCAGCCCAAAGAACAGGCAGGCTTTAGGGCAGGATATGGCACAAATGACCATTTTGCATACCATAAAGATCTTAATAGAAAAGTGCATCGAGTACAACATACCACTGGTTCTTGCATTTGTCGATTACGAGAAGGCTTTTGATTCTGTAGAGTTTGAAACAATACTGGAAGCCCTAAATCAAAGCCGAATAGATTACAGGTACACGACACTAATCAAAAATATCTATCAGAACGCTACATCAAGTATACGACTGCACGAAGACACAGAAAAATTCAGCTTAGGTCGAGGAGTTAGACAAGGAGACAATATTTCACCAAAATTGTTCACGGCAGCTCTAGAGTCAATATTTAAGGGTATCTCAGTGGCAAGATATGGGCATCAATATAGATGCATCAATCATGTTTCCATGATGCATTCGCTTAAAAGTCTGTCTGAAAGAGCAGGATTAAAGATAAACTTTGAGAAAACTAAAATTATAACAAATCTCGTAATGAGTGGAAATATAACTATTGACAATAATACCATACAACAAACAGACACTTACAAATATCTGGGACACAAAATCAAAATAAGCAGAGACAATCAAACACATGAAATACAGAGGCGAATAGGTCTAACATGGGCAGCATTTGGCAAATTAAGCCATATTCTAAAAAGTTCAATTCCCATGTGTCTCAAGCGAAAGGTTTATAACCAATGTGTTTTACCTGTACAAACTTATGGAGCAGAGACTTTAACACTCACGCAAAAATCTGCGAATAAACTTAGAGTTACACAACGAGCCATGGAACGTGCAATGCTGAACGTGAGCCTTCGAGACCACATAACAAACCAACAAATCAGGCGGAGATCAGGAGTTCAAGACGTCATCGAAAGAACCACGACGCTTAAGTGGAACTGGGCAGGGTACTTAGCCAGAACACAAGATGGACGGTGGACAAGACGTATTATGGAATGGAGGCCCAGAAATTATAAAAGAAGCCGAGGACGACCACCGACTAGATGGACCGATGACATTAAACGTGTAGCGGGAAACTGGCTACAAGCGGCCCAGTGTAGAGAACACTGGAAAGAACTGAGGGAGGCCTATGTCCAGCAGTGGACGCGATTGGCTGATTGATGATGATGATAAAGGCAAACTAGAGGGCCTTAGAGGTGTAGGAAGGAAACGGTTTATTGATTGAGGAACGTTCGTGAATGGACTCGAATATCAAATGCGGGACAATTATTCCATATTGCAAAAGATCGAGAAGCCTTCTCAATGGTGAGCGCCAACGTCGGATAATACAGAATATAATCTCCTCCTCCTCATAATACAGGGTAAGATCGACGGAAGGAGAGGCCCAGGCCGACGAAGATCATCCTGGCTACGAAATCTTCAAGAATGGTATCAAGAAACCACCCCTAATTTATTTAGAGCCGCCATAAACAAAGTTATTATTGCCAATATGATCGCCAACGTTCGATAATCGGACAGCGCACTGAAAGAAGAACGTCGGATAATTCTGATATGGCACGCTAAGAAGAAGAAAACAAACGAATAAAATATAAATATTAAAAAAAAAGTAATTTCACTAGTTCTAATAATTTGACAACTTCTTATAATATAATAACGAATTTTCGTTTATGTTTGATCTTTTAGTTTTGAAAGTACCTTGTATATTAAAATATCCCCTAGCAATTAATTATCTAACTAGACTAGTTCTAAAGAACACTCGTTCTGTTACAAACCTTGAGATACAAATAATATATTTTGGCAGTAAGGCCTTCCATTTCGTTTACGTGTAATTAGTCGACGAGACTGTGTATTTTTAGATTTTAAAATTCTAGGCGCCTAAGTCGGACATCGAACCTTTTACCGAATACACAAACGCAAAATAATGTACTTATTTACACACATACGGTCTTATTTATATGTTTTATTGTTTCTGTACAGATTGTCCATGACTTATAGTGATAATAAAATCATCATAGTGCACTACATTGCTTAAATGATGACACAAATCCGTGGTACCATCATAATGCCTAAAAAATTGTCAAATTAGTTATTTTAAAACTACTGATCTGCAGGTAAAAGCTGTTGCCAAGTTTCTAGATATATTCTCAAAACACTTCAAACGTTACCTGTCTTAATACAAAGTACAATACAGCATAATTGGGATTTTTCTGTTTTAATAAATGCATCAAATAATTGCAATACTTACTTACTTACTCCCTGGCGTTACAACCCTTCGTGGGTTTTAGCCGATTCGACAACATGCTTTCTGTCTTGAGCCACCTCCATCCAATTCTCCACGCCCATAGTGCTTAAGTCTTAGTCTCCTTCTAGTTGGGACTTCCTCCCACACCAGTCTTACTGTTCGTTCGTCAGAATGTCTTCTGAGGTGTGCTGCCCATTGGAGCCTTCTGGACTTTATTTCTTCTATGATGTTGGCGTCTGGGTAAAATTCTTCGAGCTCATTGTTAGTTCTTATCCTATATTGTCCTAATGCTTCATACAGCACAGGGCCAAAGATCTTCCTTAGGATTTTTCTTTCCCAAACACATAGTCTCTCTTCGTTTGCCTTTGTTATCGCCCACGTTTCGCTTCCATACATCACAACGGGTCGTATGATTGTTTTATAGACCTGTATCTTCGTACGTCTTGCTAGTTGTTTCGATTTTATAAGGTTTTGGATGGCAAAAAGACATCTGTTGCCGGCCTGAATCCTGTTGCTTATTTCTTGTGATCCGTTATTGTCTTCAGTTATTGTTGTTCCAAGATACTTGAATTCTCTAACGCGCTCAAAGTTGAAGTCATCGATGGTGATGTTATGACCAATTCTGTCTCTGCTTTGATTTTTGCGGCTCATATACATATATTTCGTCTTGTTTTTGTTGATTTGGAGCTCTATCTTCTCTGCTTCCTTCTCGAACCGCATGAAAGTTTCCTTCATTTTTAATCGTGTGTTTTCTATTAGATTGATATCGTCTGCAAATGCCAGTAGTAAGTTTGGTCCTTCTCGATGAAATACTCCCGTGAACCAACAGGTAATTCTCCGAATGATTGCCGGTATAAGCAATCCCCCACTTATGACCCTTATGACACTCTTTTGTCCAAGGGTTGGGAAACTGATCTTAAAGGCGGATGAATCGAAAAATAGGTCAACGACGTAAGAATGCAGAAGGCAACGGGGAACCACTGCATTAAAGACTCTTAGAGTATCCCTAGTAAAGTTACGAATGGCAAATAACAAGTAGAGTAAACAAACTTACTGATTATGGAGCACGGAATCCAAGATCCGGCAGGGGAGGAATAACTGTAGATCACAGGGCCTCCCAGGTCGTAAACCAGAGAAATCCCTGTGGACTTAAGACATTGAAAATAGCAACTTGGAATGTCAGAAGTTTATATGCAAGTGGTAAATTAGCGAACGTACTGCTTGAAATGGAGAACCTCCAAATTGATGTTTTAGGTATAAGTGACGTACAGTGGCCAGGTTCAGGCAAACAAATTACAAATAATGGAAGCATGTATTATTCAGGTAATAACGAGTTCAATCATCGCTATGGTGTTGCTATCTTAGTTGCAAAAAAGGTCAATTACTCTGTGATAAGTTTTACTCTGTATTCTGATAGGATCTTAATAATACAACTTCAGTCTAAAAAAGGTATAGTAAATTTTATTCAAGTTTATGCTCCTACGGCAGATAAAGATGACGACGATATCGAACTATTTTACCATGATTTGGAACAAGTCTTAAAATCAATGAAGAAACATCACACTACAATAGTAATGGGCGACTTCAGTGCCAAAGTTGGCCAGGGAAGAGTAGATGGATAGGTGGGGGAATATGGTCTAGGAAATAGAAATGATCGTGGTGATCGTTTGATGCAATTTTGCCAGACGGAAGAATTTGTAATAGCTAATACACTTTTTAAGCTACCAAAAAGAAGATTGTATACATGGAAATCTCCTGGTGATACAACGAATAGAATAATCCGAAATTAAATTGACTTTGTCCTCATTAGACAGAGATTTCGTAATTCTCTACTGTCTGCCAAAACTTACCCTGGAGCAGACATCGGTTTAGACCATAACCCCATAGTAGTCACATTACGAACCAAATTAAAACTGTTTAAAAAACCCACACAAAGTAGAATTGATCAAGAGATCAAGGGAACCACAAACAAAGGAACAAACTGTAAAAACTCTTACTGAAAATCTACACAATGCCCAAGAAATGAATAAAAGTAGCTATAGCATTGATCGGAAATGAAGAATGTTACATGAACAATGCCAAGAACTAGAAGAAATTGAGAAAAAATATGACTTTTTTAATATGCATAAAAGAATTAGAGAATTAACAGGAATGGAAGCGTAGGAAGACGTAAAATCTCGTGGCTACACAATCTCCGTGAATGGTTTGGATGCTGTTCAATTGAACTATACAGGCGCGTAACCAACAAAATTATAATTGACAGAATGATTTCCAATCTCCGATAGATAAGATAGATAAAATACTTTCTTCGGTTTTTCGATTCTCGTACTTCTGATTAAGCTGATCATTCGGAATTGGTCGCAACTATTAGCGTTTGGCTTTTTGGGGATTGGTATAAAGGTTGACTGAAGCCTGTCCTGTGGTATTTGACCGGACCCATAAATGTCGTTAAAAAGATCTACCAAGGCGTCTATATTGTCTTTACTCAACATTGTTAGAACCTCTATATATAGTAGTTAGGAGTGGGGATTGTTAGGAGTACAAAACTGGGGAAACCTAGCTCAAGATAATAAGAAATTAAAGAAAAACGGTAAAAACCTTCTTCTTATCTTTTAACATCCGTAATTAATTAGTTTGCATAACAAAACATTTTCTTAATATCTCATACCTACATATTTTCGATCCATAACTGAAGATGTGCGGTATTTTTGTATCGCTAACATTCCTGGAGGAAAATTCTAACACAAAACATTTCTGGAAAATGTATTTCGCAGGTAGCAACACTCCAAATATTAACAAACTGTGGTATTGGGTAATGTGGTAGATGTTTGACGATCTAATAATTTTAACTAACTACACTAAGAAAACTTTGTGGTAGTATTTTCAAGAAAATGCAAAGCACAAGCGGAACTGATATAAAAATAAAACAAGGCGATTATAAAATCCTTGGTGATACTATTTAATATACCAAATGAATAAGTGTTATACTATTTTATTTAAAATTGAGTCAAAAATTAGTTTGTGCTCCTTCGTAAATATTTAAATAAATCTGTAAATTAATTTTCGAAACCAAATTCAGATTTTTGCTGTAATCTGTGCCTTCTAAGAATTGCAAGGCAAAACAGACGTTGATAAAGATGTTGTTTCTGGATCTGGATTCTGGCTCTGTCTAGAAGAGCCAGAAATATTATTATAGTGCATAACAGAAGGAATATTATTCCTGTTTTTTACTGTTAACAATTTTCCAGAAATTTTTAACACTATCTTTCAGAGAGGATTCAGTTAGAGCAACATAAACAAGATAGCATTATTTTTTCAGTTGTTTACAGTTAGCCCGTAATAAAGAAAACTCATTATAGTCAGCAAGTAATTAAGATTTTAGATATTTTTTATGCATTTTCTTTTTTTTATTATTGTTTTTTAAGCTCCAGAGAAAACCAGACAGGAAATTTTTTGGTGAATACTTTTTTAGGGGAGCAAAAATATCAATTACAAGGTAAATAACATCATAAAACGTGTTGATCATATCATCAAGACTTTTATCTTTAAACAAATCATCTCAGTTAAATTGTCAAAGAAAGTTTGTTATTTCCCGTACATTCATTGAGCGAAAATATCTATAAAAGCCATCTCCAATTAATTATGGCTTATTGAAATATTAAGATTCACATTTAAACAAAATTAAAGGGGGGAGGATGATGCCTATCCTCTGGGAGTAGGGCACTCTTAGCTCTAGATATTTTAACCTCGTCATCTTGGACCATGACTAGATTTAATAAGGAGTTGTTTTCATTTTGAACAGTCTTTACTTGATACAGATTATGAAAGGAACATAAAAATGAGAGGAATTGAATGGAATCGACTTCATTTGGTGAGGTTCCTGTCTATGGAGTAGCCACAGAAGACAATTCATCAATGGACCACTGACAATTGGGAAGATTAAAATCTCCAAGGATACATTTCTTACATTCTGGATAAAGTTCAGCAAAATTATCTACATTTTTTGCAAATTCGACATACTTTTCAAGGATACTACGTGGTGGAAATTAGACAGTTGCAAAGATAAACTTGTCGATGTGGTCAATCTCAATCTTGACAAACAGATATTCAAAATTTTGAGTTGCTGACAAACGAACACTGGTTATGGTTTTCCGGACAGCTATAAGCACTCTTCTACCTCTTTTGAAGGTACTTGTTTCTGAGGATATATCACTTTTATATATGTTTGTAGTTAAACATTTGCAGTTCCGCGTTCTTTATGTCATCTGTTAACCATGTTTCAATAAAAACTAAAATATTATATTGTCAGTAAGAAGTATTATTTTCAAACAGTAGCTGAAGTTTTGGTAGAAAGATAGGCGCAACAAACTGGCAACGGTGGGCAATGGATAGGACTGCCTAGCGTAATACTCTTGGGATGGTTGAGGCTCTTTCATAGGGCTGTAGTACCATTGACGATGATGATGATGAGCTGAAGTTTTGTACGTAACCCTCTGACATTCTGAAAATACACCAGCGCTTTTGAAGTCTCGACTAAGGGGGCTTTGAACGTGGTAGATATGTTTAATTTTTTCGTATTAACTTTGCCACACCGTTAAAATATTTTAAAATTAGATCGGATTCACCCTTACGCTGTCTTTGTTTTAGCTTATTTTTTAGTGCATTGACCCCAGCTCGTTGTTCAATAGTTTAATCAGCTTCCGGGAATACCTTTAAACCTCTTATCTAACTCCCTCTTGTTTCAAAATATCAATCCAACTATTTCAGGTGACTCTAGAGTTACCATCTCATCTTTCTCACCATCTTGAGGCATATTAAAGAACATATGATTGCAAGATCTCTTTTGTCTCTCAGACACTTCATACCAAACACTGCCGTGCACCAATGTGGAACTGTAATTATTGTCGTTTTTTGTATTTGATATAGAGGTGGTATTTTTTATGAAAGTAAGATCCTTCTTAATGTCTTCAAATGAGGTAGTAAAACTGGTTTTCAAACTGTTTGACTTCATCGTTTACCTCACGAATCTGTTTTTCAAACTCTCCAATTTTTGACAGTTTGCAATTTTGATTTCACTTAGTGTATCTTCTAATGTTTTTACACGGTTGTTTAGTGTTACTGTCTTTTTGATTCCTTGCACGCAGTCACAACACAAATATGGTATAATTCGGTTGGCTATAGTTTATTTTTATGAACGAGAGAGTAATCAGCACAATTTTAACTGGTACCCTCCGACCACTCCATGGGCGTGCTCAAGATTAATTGAAAAATTACTTTGAATAATTGTAAAAAATAAATGAATTATTTCAGTGTTATAAAGTGTTATGTGTATGTAAACAAAAGTGACCTCTTTTATCACACACTATATTAGAACTGACTGGCCTACATTAAAAAGGGTTTTAAAAAATTCACATTTTTTTAAATTTTTTAAAATTACAAAAGAGAAAAAGAGTTTTTAAAACCGTCTAAGGTATGTTAAATAGATGAATAAAAATATTAATATAAAACTTACAGCTACTTGTTACAAATCCAAATCAGATTCAGAAGATGAACTTTCAGAACCAAGATTTATAATAACTGGCTCGATCATTTTATCAGTAATATTGTCCAGCTTCCACATTTTTTTCCTCTTCTTTAATAGTGTGATTTACTGCCTTTTCCCAGTTTTCAGGTTTTACATTATTTTACGGCCTCCAAAAACAACTGTTTAACATCATGAATTTTAAAAGTGGTATTTTTTCTTGAAACTTCACTCTTTATCTGTGCCCATACCAGTTCAATCGGGTTTAATTCACAATGATATGGTGGGGATCTAAGTACTGTCATTCCACGATTTTTGGCAATTTCATCAATTTCGTATTTTTTAAATTTTTCTTTATGAAGGGCACACAACGAATAAAGTTCCTTTCTTATAGATCCGGGATGGTACGTAATATTTTTTGAACTCAGCCAATTCTGCAAGTCTTTTTTTAACCACTTGGTTGTGGGCAGTCCTTCTATAAGTCTGGAGTGATAACTTGCATTATCCATTACTATTACACAGTTCTTAGGAAGAAGATCTATCATTTGTTCGAACCATTCTTGAAAGACATCATCGTTCATGTCTTCATGGTAGTCACCGGTACGAGTTGATTCAAAAGTTAATAAACCACCTTCAACAAAACGATCTGAACTGCCAATGTGTACTATTATCAGCCTGCGTCCCTTTCCTGATGATGCGTTTAAACCAATAGATAAGTTATTTACAAAAGCGTGCCTTTGACTTGTAACAGTTTCATCCTGCCAAAATTTATTTGGTGTATGATCCTCGTTGATCCATGTTTCATCAAGATAAAATATTTTTCTTTTTTGGTTTCTCATTTCCTTTACGGTTCTTAGAAAATGTCTTCTCCATATGACAATATCGCTTCTTTCTAATAAAATAGACTTTCTGGGATTCTTTTTCCAGCGGAAGCCTATTTCTTTTAAAAGTTTCGATAACGTACTTCGACTCATTTCTGGGTAATCCTTATCATCTCGAACTGAGACAAGAACTTTATCCAATGTTGGAAATTCTTGTCTAAAGAAGAATTCATACACTTTCCGTCGAAGTCCTTCTTTAAAATGATATTCTATTTGAAATTTTGGTTTCCCTGGAGCATTACGTGGCATTTGAAAACTACTACATTTCTCTTCTTTAATAACTCTGTAAATCGTAGATTTCCCAACACCAAGTGTACTGCTAACTAACTCAACGGTCTCATCAACACTTTCACATAAACGTTTGTCTGTAAATGATTTAAAACAATTAAATATTAATGTTTTTTCATTAACTGTTAAAGGACCAATTTTTTCGGCGTTTACACGGCACTTCCAAATTTTCCATAACACTAGTATACACAATAAACTGCACCTTGCAACTGAAGTACCTACTTTTAGTGAACTGTTAAGAATTTTGAATACGCCACTTGGACCTTCCTACAAAATGGAAAAACCCACTATCACATTTTCTGTGGAATAAGTTTAGAAGGTAATTATCTAGTCAATTACTGTCGTAGATTCCTGGAATTAAAGAATTAAATGTTTGATTGTTGAAACCCTTACTTCGTGGAATGCACTCATTTCAGATAAAATAAAACGTTTTATTTTATCTAAAGAATTAAACTTTATTTTGCAAATAGGTAGGTACTTATTAAACTTTTATTGGTTATATATAACCAATAAAATAAGCATCTTACATTTCTTGCAAATTCATTAGTACCTGTTAACCTCCATCACTTCGACACTGGCAACCTTATTTAGGGATTAGTAACCCTCACAACTATTGTACTCTATTCTGCTCCAACCTTTATACCTGGTGGTCATACTCAATTTAAAATTGTTTTCCTATATACTTCTGTAAACTTGTTGACAAATATCTGTTTTTCATTGAGTCACCCGTATCAACAGTTTAGGGATTTGCATACATAATTTATTGTTTTATTACTCTCTCATAAATAAAAATACACTATAAAAGTAGACACCTTATCTCTGTCGAGCTAATTCCAGTGCAGTTTTTGCATAAAACATTTTTGCAAATGTTACAAGGGTAACCAAAAACATTCCCTGTACCTTTATTAGGTTTTTTAAAAACACATTTCTTGGAGCATTTGCCACATGTTCCTGTCATTTTTTAACGTTTGGACAGTTTTAACAGTGTGGAGTTGCAAACACTTGGAGGTTACTCCAGGCATTTACCTTTATAAGGCTGTGCTGTTTTCAAAAATTACAATTCATGTTGTTTATTGTACATCTTGGAATAATGACTTTATCTTTCTTTCTGCCATTATCTGCGTTATTTAGCAACACTGTAGAAAATATTACCGTAGTGTAAATTTGCGCAGATACTAAAAATGTGTTTATTAGTAACGTCTGGTATCTGTAAATTAGTAAATGAGCATGCTTAAGATAGCACATCCACGATATGGATATTCAATGAAAAATGAGTTTTTTGTTTCTTACCAAAAACTACATTTTTTGAGTTGTGTCACTTTGGAAGTAAGGGCGAGACTTATCTTCTTACATCATACAACATATTTGCAAGAACTATGTTTCTTTTAATTTCTTTTGACGGTGTTATCCATTGGAAATCACTTAAAATATACTTAACAAATGGAATATAACAGACTATAGGCCGGTTTCCGAAACGTTATTCAAATCTCCGATTATCTAATCGAGCTGTTAGATTTGATTAACTGTTAACCAGTGACCAGTTTCTGAAACGTTAATTATCTTAAAATTACATGATCGTAGAAATTGTGACATACGATTTGGTTTCGATACTGTCACAATCGGCTGTCATCCTTCAAAATATTAATAAACAACCAAAAAATTTTAAGCTGTACCTACCGTTAAAAAAACAACATAATTTAAAAAATTAATATTAAAAATGAGTAATCCTCCACGCAAAAATTATACAGAGAGGGAGAAGTGTTTACTGTTGCATATAATTGAAAAGTAAGTACGAAATTGTCTAACTTATAGAACAAATTTCTAATTGTATCTTTGTTTTCAGATACAAGAAAATCATCGAAAACAAATGTACAAATGCTATGACCACCGCAAAAAAAGTGAAACCTGGGAAAAAATAGCGCTGGAATTTAATGTCAGCGCTTTAATTTGAGAAAGTTTTATTATAAAGAAAAAACTATCTGGTATATCTAAAAAAAAATGAAATTTTTTTTATTTTTATAGTTGCACAAAATAGTCAAGTGAAAGTAGATTATCTACAATTGGAAGACACGGAACAGACATCCAATGTACCCTCTACTTCCACTGTGCTGCTCAGTACACCCTCGACATCTGCTGTCCTGCCCAAGAAAAAATCTAAAATGTCTAAGGCTTGTTTTAAAAATAAAAAATTAAAAAATGTAGGGAGCGAAACCAATAGACGTATTTATTATAAAAAAAATTGAGTGTACAAATATAGAAAAAAGAAGCAAACTGGTATTTTTAAATAATGAAATCAGACAAAAAGAAATTTTAGAATTGGAACTTCAAATAAAAAAATTTGAAATGAATAAATAGCAGCTTCAACGTCTACCATATCATCAATGTTGTCATTGTGATCGATAGCTATATTGTGCAATACAGCACAGGCCACAACAATGTTCATGGCTGTATCTAGTTTTACCCTTAGTCCCATAGATAGGCAGGGAAAACGTCTCTTTAATACCCCGAAACATCTCTCTATGGGATTTCTTGTTGATACTTGTGCTTTATTGTAAGCTTCCTCACCATTTGTTCTAGGCTGCAAAAATGGAGTCAAAAGGTAACTTCTACAAGGGTATCCACTATCTCCCAAGAGAAAATCTTTCCCATATATATCACTCTCGAAATCGGCACGTATGTGGCTATCATTGAAAATAGTTGTGTCGTGCACAGAACCAGGCCATCTACAAATGATATCTTGAATCCTTAGCTGTGAATCACATATAGCTTGAGTATTCAAAGAGAAGTATCCTTTTCTATTCCTGAACAGTTCTGCTTGTGGGCCTCCAACTTATTGAATTTTGACGTGGGTACAATCAACAGCACCTATTACGTTTGGAAAATTAGCCAACGCATAAAACCCAGATTTAACACTCAGGCGCTCCTCTGCTGTTGCTGGCATCTTTATAAAAACTGGCCTTAACCTAGCTATCGCTAGAGATATTCTCTTGATGATTCGACATTCTGTTGATTTGTGCACTCTCACACTATCAGCCACAGTCACTTGGAATCCTCCAGTAGCATAAAAGCTGATTGTCAGTAAAATCTGCTCAATGGCACTAATAGATTTGTTTCGTTTGGTTGTTGGTTCCATACCATCTATTAGTCCCACTATTCTGTCACAACTTCCTTGGATACTCTGTAGCGTTGTTTAAATTCACTATCACTGTAGTGTGTCATTGGATTCATCCTGGTTCTGTGATTAACCCAGGGGATGTCATTTTCCTCCTCGCTCGACAATGAAAGGTCAGAAATATCAGAGATGTATATTTAATTTTAAAAATCTAAATTATAATTAAATAACTAATAATTATAATTAAAAACTAAAAAACTCTTTATTTAATAACTATTTAACCTATATAATAACTATACAAACTCTATTTAATAACTAAAAACTCTATTTAATGACTAAAAACAACTCTTTATAAATATTAACAGCCCTTTAATCATCCAATAACTGCAAATTAGGTGACAGTCGATTTTGACAGTCGTTTGACATGCGAAACTAGTTAATCGGCGTTTCAGAAACTCAAAACACATATGATCAACTGTTAACTAACGATTAATCGTTTGTTTTGTTAAATTAGGTGATCGACTGTTGTTGAATGTAGTTTGATTGACGTTTCTGAAACTCAAAATGCGTTTGATCAACGATTAACCATCGATTACATAATTTTTGAGATGATCATCCTTTCGGAAACCGGCCGTATGTGATTGTAAGAGATGACTGGAACGTATAGAGGTAAATTACAACTTAGAACTGGAGAATTGCACTTAAATGAAATGGAAATACATCGGCAATCATGATTTACATGGGAACCCATAAACAGTGACAATCACGCTCAGTAACTCAAACCAGGTACAAATTAGAATAAACTGATTGTTATGTGGAGCTACAGGTATTTTATTCCAGGTATTTCTGTAATCCGTCTATTGCTTAACCGGTACATCCTTGAAACGCGTCAGTGACGAGCGAGCGAAGCTCTACTGGACTTTGGAAGCACCCTGTATTTTAATAGAAATATATTAATATTCTTTCATCTTAAATAAAATTATTTTGTCGCCTCGAGAAACACGTGCTTAATTCTAAACGAAGAAACTGAAATGTTATAAACTTTTTCCAGGAAATACTAAATTTATTAATGAAATAATTTAAATTTTTAACGCATTTCTCTAACAGTAACAACTGTGAGAACGGATACTCGATGTCTATATATTCTCAACTAAGTTTTTACTCATTCACTTATTTGGAATAACAACTCACCAAATTAGCTATTCAGACGTCGTCCAATTACCCTTGCTTGACCCGTTGTCTAATTAAAAAAATCTATGCACGCTACTGATGTGCATCTTAAGCATGCTCATTTACTAATTTACAGATACCAGACGTTACTAATAAACACATGTTTAGTATTTGTGCAAATTTACACTACGGTAATATTTTCTACAGTGTTGCAAAATAACGCAGAATGGCAGAAAGAAACATAGGCTCATTAGTCCAAGTTGTACAATAAAAAACATGAATTAATTGGTGATTTTTGAAAACAGCACAGCCTTATAAAGGTAAATGCCTGGAGTAGCCTCCAAGTGTTTACAACTCCAAACTTTTAAAACTGTCCAAACCTTAAAACTTTTAAGTCCCTTCCGTGGACTGCTAGGGTCAACAATAGGCTAGGGTCAACAGTAATAGCCATTATTATTCCTTTTTTTTGGTATTTTTCGGACTTTTTGTAAGCTTTGTCCATAAAATTGTACAATTTTCATATACAATATTGACAGTAAAGCATATTTCTATTCTATTCTATAATACAAACAAGAGAAAATGACGAGCCAACGAGACAAACTTGCTATGAACAGAATGAGAGATAATAAGAATAACACTAGACAAATCACCAAATTAATGGACGAAGAAGTGTTGGAAGAAATGGCGTGATAATTTAAATAATGGAGGAGGCTAATATCGAAAAAGAAACAGGCCTTAGGAACCTATATATAAAAAGAAAGAAGAAGAAAAAAATAATTGATAGATGGATACCTGAAGAAACTTCCCAGTATTCTTGTATATATTTATAATATATTTTTTTCTTTACTACTGGTTTAGTCTCACCATATTTTTGTAGTATTTGTATGTATGTATGTACAGCGTTAACAGGCCTTTTAGGCCCATTGCTGGATCAACAATATCCATCGTTTTTTATTCTTAGCTAACAGCTTCCAATCTCTGATTCCCATCTCTCTGACATCTTTCATCACTACATCTCTCCGTTTCTTTCTTGGTCTTCCTCTTTTTTTTGCCCTCAGGTACTCTCCAAGCAATATTCTTGACTAGTCTATCACCTTGCATTCTTTCTAGATGACCGAGCCATTCTAGTCTACGTTTTTTCACCACTCTTGTTATTGTAGGGTTAGCATACAAATGGTACACTTCTGCATTAGTTCGTCTTCTCCATTCTCCCTCTACTAATTTTCCACCAAATATTCTGCGAAGTATCTTTCTTTCCCATGCTTCCAGTGTATTCTTTATGGTTTTGTTCATAGTCCATGTCTTGGCAGCGTATAGCATTGTGGGTCTAATTATAGTTTTGCATACTCTTATTTTCGTATTACGAGATATATCTTTGGCCTTAATTATTTTGCTTATGGCTCCAGCACACCTGTTGCTCTTGGTCAGTCTCAGGTTGATATCAGTTTCTTCCTTACATGTCTGATCAATAAGAGTACCTAAGTACATATATTCATCCACCTTCTCGAATTCTACAGCTGATCCATCCTCCACCTCCAATTTAAAGGATCCCCTGGTGTTTATTTCTTTTTTGCTCGAGATCTCCATGTACTTCGATTTATTAATATTAACTTTCAGTCCCATTTTAGAGCTTTCCCAAATCAATCTTTTTGTTATATCTGATAATTCTTTTCCATTTCTTGCAACGAGAACCACATCATCAGCGTATGCTAAGCATTGGTGCTCCTTGTATAAAATAGTTCCGGACCTATCTATCCCCCCTTACAATTTTTTCTAGAACTATATTGAATAGCAATGTAGACAACGGGTTTCCTTGGCGAACACCTTTTTTCACTTCAAATTCTTCTGAGACTGTACCGTTGCATCTCACAGCACAAATGGTTTGTCTAATTGTCATTTTTACCAATTTTATTATTTTTTCTGGCACTTAGAATTCTTTTAGTGTTTCTATTAACTTGTTTTTGTTTATTGTATCGTAGGCAGCTTTGTAATCAATGAAAAATACTTGTGCTGAAATGTTGTATTCATAGCAATTGATCAGGATTTGTTTAGCATAAAAATTTGATCGGTTGTTGATCTTCTTTTCCGAAATCATCCCTGGTATTCTCCTAGATTATTCTCTATACATATTTCTAATCTTTTTTTAATTAGTATGACGAGTACTTTATAAATTACCTTTAATAAGGATATTCCTCTATAGTTTGCGCATTCAGTTCTATCTCCCTTTTTGTGTATAGGAATTATAATCGACTTATTCGATTCTTGAGGCATTTCTTCGGCATCCCATACTTCTGGTATTAGCTCACCAAGTTTGTTTATTAAGGCCTCTCCTCCATATTTTATGTTCTCTGCCACAATGCTGTTCTCCCCGGGGCTTTTTTGATCTTTCATATATTTTATTATTTCTTCAATTTCTTCTTTTGTGAGCTTTGGTATTTCTTCTATTACTATTTGAGGTTTAAGAACATAATAATTTTCTTCAGTAGCATCTCTTCGAAATATTCTTTCCATCTTTCACATATTTGGTCTTCGTCCACTATCAGGTTTCCTTGCTTATCTTTTACATTTATCGTTTTTCCCTGGTACCCAGTTTTAATGTATTTCACTTCTTTATAAAAAATAACACGTTTTTACATTTGTTATTAAATTGGCAAACTTCTCTTGTATTAAGATGTGGTCTATTTGATTAGTTCCATTGGATTCAGAAATTTTCCACATTCATTTATATATATTTTTTCTCCTAAAATGGGTACTCATTATCTTCATCTTGTTTTCAATTGCTAATATTATTAATCTTTGTCCGTTATCATTTGTATTCAAATGTTTACTTTCACCCCTTGTTATGTTTTTATATATAGGCTACAGAGGCTAATATCGAAAAAGAAACAGGCCTTAGGAACCTATGTATAAAAAGGAAGAAGAAATAAAATAATTGATAGATGGATACCTGAAGAAACTTCCCAATATTCTTGTATATATTTATAATATTTACTACTGGTTTGGTCTCACCAAATTTTTGTAGTATTTGTAGATATTCTAAATTTCCGGTGTGTTTTGTGATCTGTAAATTGAATCGGCTACTTTGTATTTTATCTTGATTTCCTGTCCAAACCAGGTTGTTTTGTTCGGCTTATGGTAATAATAATTTAATTATTGTTGTGTTGAAAATGAGGATTTTCACCTCTGCTTACATATATCTAATTTAAGAGTACTACATATAGATATTATCATCACAACAAAATGTTTCGAAGCATTAAAAAATACCAAACAATTCTCCAAACAAAAAGTTTAACCGGAATATTAAAATTGGCTTCAATTTAACCACAAGAAACGTCTAGTAACTGGTTCTTTCGAAAGACTCGGCGCTTGGGATGTAGCGTTTTTATTTATATCCCGAGTCAGTAGACAGTCTCCAGAGCATAACCGAAATAGACAATCTAGAATAAAGACCAGGTTGATTTTTCATGTTTCGTGTATCAAATTTGACAGTCACAATCATCAACAGTCATTTTAATTAAACATAATTTTCACAAATTTGGTCATTAAACTGCAAACAGGTAAAAACGAGGGCATATATTTGTTTCTTACAGGGTTAACACTGAAATTTATTATTTTTTCAAGTATTGAAAACAGAAGCTGAATTTTGGGAAGCAAAAATCTTTAAGAAATTTTAAGAATTATAAAATATATTATTTTTTATATTTTTATACATTATTTTATAAAATTTTATCACATCTTTAGAACGTCAACCTGATCTCATAAGCTATTCGCTGTGCGTTCTTCTTCATTGTTTTTTCTCCTCCTTATTTCTTTTATATATCCTTTATCTATTCCGCTTCACTTTGTTATCCCCTTCTTTTTCTTATTTATCTCGCTCTGCCCATTTTATATTCTTCTTTCTTCTTGTATGTAGGCTTTAAAGCTTGTTTCTTCTTCAATATTATCCTCCTAAATTGTTTAAATTGTCGCACCATATTTTTTTTGGTCTGCCAATACTTCTTCGTCCATTTGGTGACTTATCTAATGCTATTCGTACTATTCTATCCTCTGCCATTCTACTGATTTGTTCGTTCTACTCCTGTTTTCGTTTTGTCACCCATCCATTTATGTCTTCTATATTGCATGCTCTTCCTTGACTTTTCCCTGATATTCGTCGGAGTATTTTCATCTCTGTTATTTCTAGTAGTCGTCTCGTTTTAGATGTGTCAGGTCTTGTCTCCACCGTATATGTTAATATAGGTCTAATTGCTGCTTTATAGATTTTTGTTTTTGTGTCTTGTCTTAGGTGTTGGTTCTTCAAGATGCTAGATATAGGAATTGCTAGATAGATAATATAGCTAGATAGAAAAGGAAGTGCGATACTTCCTTTATTTCCTGCGATATTCCTCTCTTCAGTAATTATTCCTCCATTATGATCTCTTGTTATGAGTGTTCTTCTTTATCTGGTGTTGCCTGTAAGTTCTTTCATTATTTTTAAGGTAAGTTTGAGGTGTCATGTTTGTTGCTGAGTTCTTCCTTCTTCCAGTTCCTGGCATTCCTTGTGCATCCATTCCTCCTTAGCCTTTCTGATATCATATTTGATTTTATTCTTGATATTTTATATTTATTTTTGTATTTTTTTTCAGTTATTAGCTCAACTATTTCCGGTGTCATCCAGTCTTTTTTATTGTTTTCTTTTCTTCGCCTAGGACCTCTTTTCCCGCTTTTAGTATGGCTTTTTTCTTATCTGTCCATTCCACGTTTCCTTTAGTTAATTTATTTATCTCTGCGTTTAGTTGCTGTTGGCAGTTGTGGTCTTTTAGGTTTTTGATGTTTATTTTGGTGGTTTTAACTTTTTTCTTCGGTTTTCTGAGTTTAAGGTACGTATCTGCATCTGCGCTTGGATAGGTTTTTGCACTTTGTACTCCATTACGAAACCTTTTGTTAATCGTTATAAAATCTATTTGGTTTCTGATTATATTGTTGGTGTTATCTTTTCGAGAAGTCCACGTGTATAATCTTGGTACCTGAGGGTAGGTCGTAGTATGTATTTGTTATGACTAATTCTTTCTCCTGGCAGTACTGGACTAGTCTTTCACCTCTTTCGTTTCTCTTACCTTGCCCAAAATTTCTTACAATATTTCCAGTTTTTCCTCAACTGACTTTAGCATTAAAGTCTCCCATAATTATTTTTACCTCCTGCTTCTTTATGTTTTTTGTTAATAGTCCGCGTAGAATTTTTCGACCTCAGCATCATTGCTATCAGCTGTTGGAGCATACACTTGAATTAGATTTATGCTTAGAGGTTTGGCTTTTGACAGGAATGAAATTTGTCACAAACTGTTTTTAATTACTTTTGGTAGTAATACCAACACCATGGCTGTGTTCTCCAGTGCTTTTGCCTGAGTAGAAAATAGTATTATTATCCTTGGTGTAGTTTCCAAAATTTGGCCATCGAACTTCTGAAAGGCCTAATAATTGTATGTCTAAGCTCTCTATTTCTGCAAACAACATGACTGTTGTTAGGCCTTTACAGTTTTTTCACGATTTCCCTCCATCCTTCTCTGTCCTGGGCTAGTTATTCGGCTTCATGTAACCCTTGGTTAATCAATATTTTTGTTTGATCTACCCAACGGCTTGGAGATCTTCCCGTAGGTCTCTTTTCTTCCTCGACTATCGTTTTTCTATCGTATCTGTTCTTCTAGCAATGTGTCCAAAATACTGCAAATATCTCTGTTGTATTTATTTAAGCAAATTGTGCGAAGCAATTTGTTTCGCAGTGTCACAACCGATTAAATCATAATTACCGCCTGTGATTATTCAGTATCAGACCGGTAAACAGATTTTGTCTACCGCCCTGATCCTGTAATGACATAGCTGCTGCACTATGCAATGCTCTCAGTTGATCTGCGGGTCTTTATTTGCCAAAGCCTTATTCACACCTCACTCACATATCTGTAGGACGTTCCCTATCAGCCATTGGGACACTCCGTGTTGAGGTTCAGAACTACCCCCCTCCGAGTGGTTTTCCAAGACGTAGTGAAGAGCTCCTACTCAACTCAGAACCTCTTCTTCTTGGAAACTACACCAGCACGGTTCGTTGTCCACAGTGATTCCACATTTAATTTTTCGACAGTGATTTTTGCTAGATGGTGTTTTGGTTCTATTTTTATTCTTATCTATGCTAGGAATAGTTTGTGTTCAATACCTATATCTGCTGAGCTTAGAATTAACTGATGATCAAAGCTAACTCTCTTCAAAGATTCAGCCAATATAACTGAAATCACTTTGACATAAGAGAAGTGCCGTGGTCCTTAAAAAAAATATATAATCGTTTTTAATCTATAATTACCTTTTAAATAAACGAGAAGATGCTTATAAAAACTATATTTATAACATACAGTTTGCAACATAATTTTTAGAGAAGCTAAAATATTCTTATTTGAGAATGAACATCACATTTTCTTTAATTAATCACAATATCTCGTTAAGCTTAACTACTATACCGGGTGTAATTGATGAGTCACTCTCAACGCTGTACATATGGATGTTGTATCTAGGATAAAAATAAACCTTCCTCATTCAGTACTTAAGATGGATGTTTGATGATGCGCAGCCAATAGATGACGGGAATAGTGTTCTTAGGACGCAAAAATTAAATTTTATTTTTAAAAGAATCCATGCAGTTAACCCTTACATTTCAATCAAAATAGATAGATAGATAGATAGATGGTTTATTACATAAATAAAATATATGTCAATATAGTGAATATACACATAAATATAAATATAAAAACATAGTAAATTATACTGTTGACAATTACAACAAATTAAAATCGGAAGTAAAATACTCTTCATATGTAAAAAAGGCATTCACTATAAGGTAACTCTTAATTTTTGCCTTAAACTGATGAAAATTAAGAGCTTTTATTCTAGGTGGCACTAAGTTGTAGAATTTTATGGCTAAATACCTTGAACCATTGTTGGATCTCTCAAGACGGCTAAATTCTGATATAAGATTATTGGTAAATATGGTGGGATAATTGTGAAAATCTACATGCGCATTGTATTGGCTAAGATTTTGTTTAATGTGCAACAGACACTGCATAATGTATACACAAGGTAAAATTAAAATTTTTAAAGCTCTAAAGGAGTTTCTACAGTCTGCTCTATAACAGAGCCCAGAGATAATGCGAATAAACTTTCTTTGTTGTGCAAACACTTTATCAATATGACAAGAGTCACCCCAAGAGAAAATAGCATATGTCAGATGAGAATGAAAATTACTATGATAAGCTGTTAAAATAGTTTCCCTGGAAGTCACTTGTACAAGATTCCTGAAGAGGAAAAGTTGTCGGGAAAGCTTCTTCGATAGATTAGCTATATGTTGTTCCCAGGTTAATCCTTCATCCCAATCCTTCTTCCAGAAGGATTTGGATGCAGGATGCAGGATCTTCCAAATCCAGAAACTTCGCTCCGGTTACACATTGTGGTAGAGCAACGTTTTCAACACAATTGTTATTTCTTAGAGTAAAATTAACAGTTTGTGATTTAGAGTTGTTCAAAGAGAGATTAGTTAAAAACCAATTGAATAAGTTTTTTTCAGATGTTTGGTAATCAAGGGTGATAGCTTGTATAGAAAGTAGTATCATCAGCAAATAAAGCAGTGTTAACTGTTTCATTTTGAGAGTACACTAGATCATTCATATAGATAAGAAATAATACTGGACCCAAAACCGAGCCTTGAGGGACACCAAACAACAGAGATTGTTTTTGATAATCACACTGGTTGAAGCGAACATATTGATCACGATTTGATAGATATGAATCAATTAATTGAATAGCATGACAATGAAAATTATAATAAGGAAGTTTTCTAAGCAGAATACTATTTGTGACACAATCGAAAGCCTTAGTAAGATCTAAAAATGATGCAAGACTATCAAGATATTTTTCAAACCCTTCAAAAATATTGCTAGTGAAATGATCAATAGCTAAAGTTGTTTTATTTTTTCGGAATCCGTACTGATTCTAGATTAATTGATTTTTTAAAACTGACTAGAAATATTTGATTTTTTAAAATTCGTTCATAAACTTTTGATAAGATGGGCAACAAAGAAATGGATCGATAATTGTTATAATCATCAATAGAGCCTTTATTCTTAAACAGATTTACTACCTTTGCAGTTTTAAAAACTTGAGGATAATAGTTAAGTCAACTTCACTAAAGTTCACTGGCTGAAAACTAAAACACGGGATATTTTTCATTTTCAAGTTCATTTATTACTCTCTCAGCAGTTGAGCAGAAGTGGCTATTAAAACTATTTGCATTGAGTTTAGAATTATCAGTGAAGAAAACATTTTTATGTCTGTTACCATTCATAAGTTTCCACATAGCTTGTTGAGAGTTGCCAGAATTTTTTATAAACCTATCATTTGCATTAATTTTTGCAAGCTTGATGGCTTCCCTGTACTCTTTTCTAAGTTTGATAATGGTACTTCTAGGTGCAGCAATGGGATCATTTCTATTTATTGATATAATAAATTGAAGTCTCTCGCGCATTTTTCTCAAAGTGTCATTGAACCAGTTTACTTTTTTACCTGGATTATTTTTATTCAGTAATTTCGATTTTTCTGGAAAAAGATATTTATGGAATTTAATAACACATCAATTAGCATTTTAAAGTTTAAATTAATATTCAAATTATCATTGTATACAAAATTAAAGTTGCAATTAAGCAAAATCTGGTTCAGATTGAAGAGTCCTTCATCTGTGATAGGTCTATAACAAACTCTGGTTGCACAATTTGTGGATGAGTAAGCTATCTAAAAGGAAATACCTCTGTGGTCAGATGTGTGAGTGAGATCCACAGGTTTTGTGGTACTCAAAATCAATATTTGTGAAAACATTCTCAAGACATCTATTACCTCGAGTATTAAATTTAACTTTTTTTTTTTGTAATATTGTAAGATCTAAAAAAATTTTAAGAGTTTTAAAGCTTTGATATCTGTTTCATTAAAATGGACATTAAAGTCACCCATAATTATAACAGATTTATGAACATTAATTATTTTAAGAGCTTTAGCCATAATGGTAAAGAATTTGTCTAAATCACCTCCTGGAGTACGATAGACAGTAATAAGCTGCACATTAAATTTATTTCATAAAATACCTGTAATCTCACAATGCTGATCAGAAGAGAGATTTTCAAAATTCAAACGAATAAAACTTACGTTATTTCTAGTATATATACCTACACCTTCATGAGACTTGACCGTCCTGCAAAATCCAGAAACCATACGATAGCCTTTAATATTGACAGTATGTAGCTCATCAGGTAAAAGCCAGTGCTCATTAACACACAAACAATCGCCTGAAATATCATTAAGCAGAACTTCAAAATCTAGAAAAGAGTTACGTAAGGATTAAGCATTGTAGCGAATGACATATAAATAATTTTTAAATTTAACAATACTTTTTAAAGAGGATGCAGTTACATTGGCATCCTCCTCTTCCCAAAAAACTTAGATACCACTGAACCCTTTGGCCAAACATCTTTGTTCCAAGCTCTCTTTAGGTTTTCTTCATTAATAGTGACCTTCATGGAACTGTATGCTTCAGGCATTTTTGATTTGTGTACCATACGTTGGACACCAGTATTATCACTAATGACAGTCAGGCCAGGTGAAGGGAACTTTGAATGACTGGGTTTTGCATCCACATCTGACACTTTCGTATTATTTTCAGCTACTTTAACATTCATTGGCTTTAAGCTTGGTTCGAGGTCGCTTAAATTGCCATCAGAGGTTTGGCTCGGCAAATACTTACTTACTTACTCCGTGGCGTTACAACCCTTCGTGGGTTTTAGCCGACTCGACAACATGCCTCCACTGTTTTCTGTCTTGAGCAACCTCCATCCAATTCTCCACGCCCATAGTGCTTAGGTCTCCTGCTATATTATCTCGCCACCGGAGACGAGGGCGTCCGCGTGGTCTCCTTCCAGTTGGGACTTCCTCCCACACCAGTCTTACTGTTCGTTCGTCAGAATGTTTTCTGAGGTGTCTGCCCATTGGAGTCTTCTGGACTTTATTTCTTTTATGATGTTGGCGTCTGGGTAAAGTTCTTCAAGCTCTTTATTAGTTCTTATCCTATATTGTCCTGATGCTTCATCAAGCACCGGACCAACGATCTTCCTTAGGATTTTTCTTTCCCAAACACGTAGGTTCGGCAAATGGTATAGAGAAAACTGGTTGTTTACGTTTTTTACTCCATTATTTTTGATTAATTTAATTTTTTCTTGGAGTTCACGAATTATAAAATTTTTGTGATTAAGTATAATTTTTAAATATTCTATTTCCCTTTTTAAGACATCTTCAATAATATTCACATCTTCAGCACTAGTCTCACTGACACCTTTAAATTTGAATCACAACAGATCATTCCTTGATCGACAATTTTTACATTTTTCATTCTTTTAGCACAGCTGGGGTGAGCTAATAAGGAACAATTTACACATTTTAGCCCATTACTCACTTTTTTAACACAGTGAATGCACAAGCATTTAACACGTCCTTCTCAGTCGACGCCATCTTGAATGGTGAAATAACCACACACGCTTTTAGATATGCCAATAACTAATTATAAGACCAATAACCTAAATTGTTAAAATTTGTCTAGAATGGTACGCTTAAAAAACGTTACTTAAGAATATTTTTGAAGAAGTCGCAAAAAAAAACAAAGAATCCGATCTATAAGATTTATAAAAGCAACATTAGATAAATGCATTTTAGACTTTTTACTGGAATGACGAAAATTAACAGTGAGAAATTTTTGAATTGTCGTCACCCTGTAGTATTTATTCCTTTTCAGAAATGGTACTCAATGGTACCAAATAACACCTCTTAAACAATGAACGTATGCAACAACGTTTACTTGGCTTAGGGATTTAGTTACAAAAAGTGTAATCTCCTGTAAAACACTGTTGTAGGAAAAAGATAAAAGGTTATATTTGTTTACTACGCTTATCTAATACACAGGGAGAGTATTCACTAATTTAGTGTAATATTTTTCACGTTTTATTCAATGGAAAGTGTACAAAATTTAATGTTGATTTGAACTTTCAAATTAAACAATTTACAAGGCTTATAAATGAATGAACTTACAATGAGGTAAAAACTTCTTTTGTGGACATTTCTGCCCATCTGTATTTTTGCTGTTTGGTTAAACCATTCCTCGTTTCTTTTGATTGAGGTTTCCCTTACTGTATTGGTAAGTCGTGAGCATAATATTCCATTCGTCTACGATGTTATTTTCTTCTCCTCTGTCTTAATATGTGTTCCATTTTCATATTTTGGCCCCTTTCTCTTTTCTTGCCATTGATACTCTTTGTTTTATCTTCAATATGACCAAGAAATGATTCGAATTGAGATAGACAAAAAACGCAAAGACTGTGCCAAAACAGCATTACGTCATATCTCTATTGTTATTGGTCAGATCGTGACGTACGAGGGCTCGTTGGAACGGGGAGACGGTAGCGAATACGTTAACATAAAAACAAACGTAAAATACAATGCCAAAAGGACACTAATCTTGTAACGTCTAAACAACTCAATGTAACAACAACGTGCAAAGGTCCGCTGGAAAGGGGGAGCTGGTAATGAATATGTTAACACAAAAAAACAAACGCAAAAGACAATGCCAGAAGGACACTAAGCTTACAACGTCCAAACGGCTCAACGTACAACAACGTGTGAGGTATCGCTGGAAAGGGGAGGTGGTAACGAATATGTTAAGATAAAATAAAACGCAAAAGACAATACCAGAAGGACACTAAGCTTGCAACGTCCAAACAGCTCAACGTACAGCAACGTGTGAGGTATCGATGGAAAGAAAAGGTAGTAACGAATATGTCAAGATAAAAATAAAACGCAAAGACATTGCCATACCCTTTAAATCTAATTTTTTGAAGAACGGTTTGATCTACTTCATCTTTTTGCAGTTCCTGTCAATACTTTACATTTTATCTGACTGCAATATAGTTTGGACATTCCAGGTTCCCAATCGCAATTACATCATTAAGTCGTTATTCCGTAGCTTTGGTCATTGTCGTTAGCTCCTCCAGTTTGTACGTTGTTTATAGCATTCGTGATATCAGCCTGTTCCACCCGTGTCCAGTGCCCGGGCTCCTGGCTATAACTTTTTAACCAGTATACTTCTTATAGTAGCTAGGGATTTCCTTTAGGCCAATGGTGTTAGGTTATGTGTTAGGTTTGGGTTATATCGCTCATATTGAGTGGTTGGACAGCAGGAGTGCTGCTCCATTTAGTCGCCTTTTACGACAAGCAAGAAAAACTGTGGGGGTATTCTTCTTTGGTGGTCCGTACAACACACGGGGATCGAATTGTGTATTACTAATTCTTTTTTTGTTTTTTGTTGTATTTGTAGATTCTACTGTGTATCATCATCATCTACATCCAGCTCTTTGTGCTGGACATAGGCCTCATCTAATAATCTCCATCCATCAAGATCATGAAACGCTCTTATCTAGTTGTTAGCAGTGTTTTAATGTCGTCATTCCAACGCTTTGGTAGCGTTGGAATGGTGACAGAAAAGTCAACAATAATCAAATATCAACTCTTTGATCTCAAAAATGAAACTCAAAGCGTTAGCAATAAAATTTTTATGTTCAATCTGTTATTATTTTTAAAAAAAGTTGTGTTTTTAGTTGAATGCACCAAGACTAAATACAGGCGCTTCTCAAAACCGTCACATTGAGCTACCTGAGATTCGCATTGTATGCAATAAACGAATATTTAATACATTTCTGCCAGTAACAATAAAACTGCATAAATGCAGTTCACAAGAATAACCTTTCTAAAATAAGTCACGTATAAAAACGACCTGCCTATCGAGTTTCTTTCCCACAAGTGGAATATATCCTGCTGATGTCTTTCACAGAACTTGTTTACCATTTTACGTATCGTGAGCTCGTCCACAAGTAACTGAATATCCATTTTTAAGATATAAAAAATGTCAGAACAAAAGTGTAACACAAGAGAACTCGTTAAATCATAAACAAGTTATAAACAAACATAATAAAAAGAAATATTGTACAAATAAATTAGACATGGGACGAAGAGAATTGAGACAATGATAATTTACAAAGGCATTGTTGGGGTAAATCGCTTGTTTGATAACTCGCTTGCGTAAAATTGATACACTATAGTATACTTTATTTTTACTAAAAGAAACTTACAACAAATCTTATTACAAAAATTATTTATACTCTCCAAATTAAAGTCTATATGTATCTGCATGTTCTTCTTCTTTCTGCGCGTCTGCTGTCACTTTTCAACCAATGGTGTGGACAACTGCACCCACTCTAACCGCAACTGCACTCATGTTTTAATTCTCCGTAATAGGCATCTATAAATAGATTGTGATCTAGTAATAATAGTAGACAATAAAGAAACGTTTCAAGAACTATAATTTATTTGGAGATAAATGGTAGCACAGTTTTTGTGACAGAAGACTACATCGGTCTTTTCGCAGGACTCTTCAATGCAAAAAAATATAAATATCGATAACTTCTTGTCTCATTTTCAGAAATCAGTTTAATCCAGTAGATAAACCTTCAGTAAACGGTTCGGGAGTATTTGTAACCTGCTTTTCTAGCCTTGAGCTAGATAAGATAGACTTGGGTTTTTTATCACTGTAATAATGAAAGCTATAGCTATTAACAAGTTCTTTATTATAGAAAGTGCACTCATCGGATAACAAATCATCATAAAAAAAGGAGTGCCTGCAGAAGTGAATACTTCTTATAGCGTATTATTATTATATGTAGGGTAATGAAATATTCATCATCATTATTGGCTCCACAACCACAAGGATCCCATGGTGGATCCTTAGGATCCACCATGGGGAGCTTTGTTTTTTTTTAATTTCTGTATAGCTTGATATCCCAATGATCTCCCTATTCTATTTTTAACGATTGATAATCTAGAACCTTGAATTCTTTCATGTTTTGGTTAATCCTCTTATAGAACTTTCGTGTTTCTGCTTGTGCCTTATAGTTCTTTAGTTCTTTTAGTTGACTCTCTATATGCTATTTCTTCTTTTTTTAAGTATTCTGTTTTCCTCTCGTCTCAGCTGCCTATACTCTTCCTTCGTTTGTCTCGTCATTCTCCCTTATAGTCTTCTATATGCCTGATTTTTTCTTTTGCGTTGCTTGTGCGCATTAATCGTACCAGTCTGACCTTAATTATTTTACGTTTTTGCTTTCATAATTATTACTGAATTGTTAATATTTTTATAACACTACACATTTAAGTTGTTTAAAATTTAAAGTTTTAGGTGGTCTTCTAGCTCAGCTAATTTCGTTCTGGTTTTTTCTTCCATCATATCATTATTTGTCTCCATCATACCCTTATTTGTTTTAGGTCTCTGAACAGGAAACCTTCAGCAACGTATCTGGGCACATTTTCAGCTTTTCTAGGGCAGTTGTTGTGTGCTGCTTGAATTTTCTTTTTTTGTTTTTTGTTGTCGAGTTAACATGTGGTGTGAATGTTAAAACGATCCATTATGACTCTTAGGTATTTCAATTCCTTTTGCCATTCGAAGAGTCTGTTTTGCACTGTTAGCTGTTCTTCTGGGTTAGCTCCTCTCTTTTGCGTCTTCTCTTGATTTATTGCTACTTTCCATTGGATACTCCATTCTTCTATTATATCCAGTGCCGTCTATAGATTTCTTACAACTATATCTAGGTTCCTGTATTTTGGCGTGATGGCAATAACGTCTGCATAAAGGCTGAGTAGAGTTCCGGGAGTTCGTGGAATATCTGCTGTATATATGCTATATATAAGGGGAGATAGACCGCCTCCTGTGCTACTTCAGCTTTCGGAGATGAATTTCGTCATGGTCCCACTTTATCCACAATCGCTCATTTTGGCTAGACAGCCAACGTTACAACTGCAGTCTTAAGATCGGACACGAACAAACTCCCGGCCTAATATATGAGAAAAATAAAAAACTATTTTAGTCAGTTTTTTCCTATAACAAGAATCGATTCAAATATTAATAAATCTTCTTTTGCTTGCTTCGTGTCAAATAATACTTGTGTCTCACACTTTCTCGTGACTATGCAGGCTCTTTCTTTTGGCTGTGCAGGCACTAATGCAGCCCCCTTTTAAAGTAGGAGGGGCGAGAATGGGTTATTATACTCTGCGAGAAAACCTGAGAAATGTATGAATTAAATCAGGACATAATAGCATTATAAATGAAATTAGGAATTCTGAATGGATGATCATCACTGACCGTATGACAACCAGATATAGACGCCTGAAGTACAAGGCCTGATCCTGTGTTTAAGCTAACAGCTATAAGTTTTGTTAAGGGGAGTTAAACAATTTCTTCTGGCTAAACAGATCATATCTGTAAAAGATTTAAGTTCAATCTATATTGGACATATTAATTAAGTTAGATCCTATCCTAATCAATGTATCAAATCTGTCACTTCAAATAAAGCAATCTGAGATTAAAACCTCAATAGATTACTTATAAAAACGCACATTTTCAACATTTTAAAGGACTAAATCTCTTAATACTTTAACAAAATTGATTATTATCCAAAATAACATGTTATCAGCATATTTTTACATTATAGATTTTAAACTATTTTTCTTGATATTTGTTGAAAATAATCTGTGAATTTTTAAAAGTAAACATTGAAATCTTGATTTCAATTATGTGTAGACAGCAAATTATCAGACATATCTATAACAATAATTTCATTTGAAATCCGAAAATTTGCACTTTATAAATAATTATATACTTTATATAATATAATACTTAATATATATAATAACACCTTATACAATAATAAGAACTGTCCTATTTTAACCTCCCGGAAAAATTAAAAAAATTCGGAAAATCATTAGTAAAATTTTTACATAAAAAATTGAATTTTACTATTATTTCACCAGAAATATTTAAATTGTATTAATAGACATATATTATTCATATAAATATATAATAATAATTATTATTATTAATTCTTCTTGTAACAGAAAGATTCGTTTCAAAATTTATTTTAAAAGCATTTATCAGCGAATGAAAAAACTTAAAAATACGTTGTTTCATATTTTAATTTAAATAAACATATTTGGATAGGAAATAAATTCAAAAACTTAAAAGGATAGGAAATAAATTCAACATTTCAACAAGATTCAAAACAACAAACACGTTGAGATCTATTTTGTCCAAAACCAAACCTAACAATGAACAAGAAAGGACAAAAAATTGCATTTATAAAATACCTTGTGAATGCGATCAGTTTTATTTAGGTGAATCATCAAGTCCATTAAATGTTAGAATAAGTGAACATCAATCTTATATTAAAAATAGAGAATTTGATAGATCTCAAATCTGTAAACACGCATGGGATAATGAACATAGGGTTCAATGGAATAATTCAAATGTAGTCCTAAAAGAAACGGATGGTAAAAAAAGAAAAATCAAAGAAGCGGCTCTAATTATGCTAAATGAGGCCAATTGTGTCGCAAATTCCTCGGCAGAATGTAGTAGGATCTAGTTACCAATATTGAAAGAGGAAGTTATTAATAAGAAAATACCAGTCTTAGTAAGTCAGTAACATATAGAGGATACATCATTTATGTTTTTTAAAAAACGTAACATATAAAATCAGAATTTTGATGTTTGTTGAAGGTAAACTAAATTCACGAACAAATACTTACAATGTCGGGATAGTATTATGAGGTTTTTTTCCTGGTTTTTCCCTCATAATTTACTATGGAATCACTAACAGGAGAATTTTACTGTCATCATGTCATGTGTTTGTCTTTTTAAAGACGAATTACATGCTATGATTTTTTCTGACGGATATTCTCAAGTTAAAGTTGATTTCATGTAATCGAATGAACTATCTTATAAGTAAAGTCGTCCCAGGAGCGCAACTCAACAATATTGGCATTATCATTTTAAAGTCGTCTACTTTAAAATGCATAATGTATGTCTGAATTGTCAATATAAATGAGTCAGATAAAATTAAATTATTAGAAGAATTTTTCACTATGTAACAAAAAACAAAATTTGTTTAATTTACTGTTTGTATTTTGAGAACGATTTCCGAAGTGGAAATTGAAACGTCAATAAACGTATTTTTATCTTTAATTGTGGCTTATTCCCAGTTTAACAGTAATTAATTTACAATGCCACAAGAAAATAGCTTCAGAACAATATATTTGGAGTAATTATTTATAATTCCCATTATATATTTATATAAATAATATACATTATTTTAAATATTTTATACGAAATAATAGGAAAATTCAATAAGTTTTTTAGGAAAAATTTTTTTTCCAAAATATGAAATTTTGAGACTCATAATACAACAAAAGATTCAAGGAAGATCTGTTGGACGAAGGCAGAACTGATAACTAACTGATAACTAATAACAATTCTGATAAACTGTTGAAATTTTTTAATATATCTTAACACTGAAGCCTTAAAGAGCCACCTCTTAGAGTCACTGTTTTTTGAATAGTTTTAGAAGCTGTTCAAATTGTGGGACGTTATTAAACTGTCTCCCTGTATATATCTGATATTAAAGAGAGCAACCAGGAAGACATGGTATAAACGATTCGTCCCCTATTGAATTCACAACAGAATCATATTAAAGACCAAAATAAGAAGTGTAGTCACTCCATCGTCACTTAAGAACAGTAAAAAGGTTTACATTAAGTGGATCAATTAAGTAAATCGCTGAACTCGAATTTTTTGTGTATATCCCAAGAGTGCGGGTATTTAAAATACGCTAGAACTAGGCACTTATCAAAACCAGCATCTTGTTTACACTATTACGGGGTGTAATTACGATGTTATTGGTGTTCGTCGAAGAGTTTATGGGAAAAGTAGTAATTTTTCGAGTGGTAACAAATATACAAGTGCTTTTATTGGTAAATGTCCTTTTTTTACTGTTTTAGATAACAAAAATATTAGGTAACCCTCAGATATACAAAAGAATGTTAAGAAAATGATAGAATTACAGCTATATGATAAATAAGAAAAATCAAGAAAATGATATACGAGGAAGAAGTGATTATGTATGTATATGCATATGCATGAATTACCTTATTAGTAAAAACAGCAATAAAATAAATGACTGAAAACAAAAACAAATGACGCAACAAACTAGATATACCAAATTACCAATGAAGTGCAGACACAACTATTCTTCTACGGTTATATCAAGCTCTAATTAGAAGCTAATCTAATCTAGATTACGGATGCATATGCTACAGATAGCACTGGATAAACTGAAAGACCCAGTGATACAAGCAAAAATAAGCAATGAAATAAACGCACAAATTCAAATATTAACGACAAACATTACCGAAGATATAACACCAACATGGAATACGATTACAAGTGCTGTAACAGACATCATGAAAAACAACTTAGGGTACAAACGAAATAACAAGAAGCAAAAATGGATGACAGAAGAAATACTATTACTAATGGAAGAACGACGAAGACACAAGAATAACCAAGATGGCAGCAATATGTATGAAAACATTAACAGGCAAATAAAAGCAAAAATAAGAATAGCAAAAAATGAATGGCTTAAGCAACAATGTATCGATCTAGAACATTTACAAAGACAACACGACGACCGTAATTTACATAAAAAGCTTAAGGAGACTGCTGGAATATACAGAAAACGAAGACCAACTACCATAGTTAATCAGGATAACCAGATAGTGCTGGGTGAAAAGGAGAAAATTGATATATGGGAAAATTATATCCAGGAGCTCTTCCATGACGAAAGACCCATGAGTGAAGTTTATACAGACGACCAGCTGACTGGCCCTTCAATCACCAAAGAGGAGATAGAAAAAGCAATATTAAATTCAAAAAACAATAAGGCACCTGGACCAGATGAGATCCCGTCAGAAATACTCAAACTACTAGATGAAAGGGGAATTTCAGCACTACACAAAATATTTAATTTAATTTATGAAACTGGCTGCTATCCTTAACAGTGGTTACGCTCTACCTTTATTCCCCTGCCCAAGAAAGTCAATGCAAAAAGATGTGAGGATCACAGACTCATTAGCCTGATGAGTCACACTTTAAAGATATTCTTAAAAATACTACATCAAAGATTATACAAAAAATGTGAATGGGACATCAGTGATTCACAGTTCGGGTTTAGGCAAGGTTTAGGAACACGAGAAGCAATAGTAGCAACACAGGTACTGGTCCAAAATTGTTACGATCAGAGGAAGGATGTGTTCCTATGCTTTTTAGATTACAAAAAAGCGTTTGATCGTGTCCAACACCACAAGTTAATGCAGATTCTCAAGAAAGTTGATGTAGACCAAAAAGACATAAGATGCATTGAAAACTTGTACTGACATCAAACGGCACAACTAAAAATAGACAATTCTATATCTAAGCCCATACATATAAGAAGAGGCGTTCGACAGGGATGTGTGCTTTCCCCTCTTTTATTTAACATTTATTCAGAAGCCATATTTCAAGAGTCTTTGGAGGATGCAGAGATGGGAATCAAGGTGAATGGAGTATTGATCAACAACATAAGATATGCTGATGATGGTGTCTTAATTTGTGACAACATAGTCGATCTTCAACAACTTGTCACTATAATCGGAGAATACAGTGAGCGAATGGGACTAGAGATTAATACCAAAAAGACCAAATTCATGATCATCTCCAGAAACTTGGATGCATTTGAAAACTCCACCATAACACTGAATAGTAAATCCATAGAAAGAGTGAGTAAATATAAATACCTGGGATCGTGGCTTTTTGAAGACTGGGCATCGGACAGGGAAGTAAAATGTCGCATTGAGCAAGCTCGACAAGCTTTCGTAAAATTCAAGAAGGTACTGACTTGTTCTGAGTTCGATCTTCAACTGAGACTAAGGTTTACTAAGTGCTACGTATGGTCAGTGCTGCTATATGGCGTAGAGGGCTGGACACTCAAAACGAGGGATATAAACAGATTGGAAGCTTTCGAAATGTGGCTTTATCGCCGTATCCTAAAAATACCATGGACAGCGAAAATCACAAATATAGATGTCCTTAAAAGAATAAACCAAGAACGCCAACTTTTCGAAACCATCAAGAAAAGGAAAACGGCGTATCTAGGTCACATCATGCGAAATGAAAAATACCAGTTCCTCCAACTTATAATCGAGGGCAAAATTGAAGGCAAGAGAGGAATGGGACGCAAGAAAATGTCCTGGCTCCGAAACATAAGGCAATGGACAAGGATTAACGACATACAATCTCTGATACATATTGCAAGAAATAGAGAGTTAATGGAAAATGTGATCGCTAACATCCATTAGTGGATTTGCATCTGAAGAAGAAGATGCTACGAAAATGATAGTAAAAGTAATCCAATCCACAGCATTAAGCATAGTTTTCGGAGATTTCAGAAATACGCCGATTAGTTAAGTTCTAGCAGGAGGTCCGTCGTTAATGCTTTTTTAAGCCCTTTTCTCTATTCTGAGTGCCGAATATAGGCCTCTCCTAATTCTCGCCATTCATCTCTGTTGTTTGTAAGACGTTTGAGCTCCATATGTAAGTGCAGGTAGGATACAGGAATTAAACACTTTGGTTCGCAGTCTTTGAGGTATATTTTATAAGTATGTATGAAAGTCCCTCATGCAAGCAAAATCCTGCTACATATAATCAATGAACGGCTAAAGAACTTTCTACTTCCAGAGATAGCCGAAGAACAATGTGGATTTGTACCAGGAAAGGGAACGCGTGAGCAAATACTCAACACCAGACAGATAGTAGAAAAAGCGAGAGAACATAACATACCAATGTTGCTCTGTTTTGTAGATTACACAAAAGCTTTTGATTCAGTAAAATGGGATCCTCTCTGGAGTATAATGGAAAATATGGGAGTACCTAACCACCTAGTTAACCTAATAAGAAATCTGTATAATAAAAACTCAGCCAAAGTTAAAGTACATGGAATATATTCAAATGCATTCAAAACAGAGAAAGGAACTAGACAAGGTTGCATACTATCACCATTATTGTACAACATATATTCAGAATATATAATGAGAAAAGTACTAGATGAATGGGATGGAGGAATCACTATAGGAGGCAGAAAAATCAGTAACCTGCGATACGCAGATGACACACTTATACTAGCAGCGAATGAAGTCGAAATGATTACCATCATCGAACGGCTAAGCCGAATAAGTGAAGAATTCGGACTTCAAATCAACACCAGAAAAACAAAAATAATGATTGTAGACAGAGCAAATAATAATCTACCGCATGTACGCCAAATAGGGATTTTCGAAGTAGTCGACAGATTTGTATACTTGGGCTCTCTGATAACCAACAATGGTGACTGTTCCTCAGAAATCAAACGTAGACTAGGAATGGCCCGAACCGCAACTGCTAAATTAATTAAAATATGGAAAGACCGAACAATAACAAGGAATACTAAGCTTAGGTTGGTCAATGCCCTTATTTTTCCCATTGCTACATATGCAGCTGAAACATGGACTCTCAAAAAAATCGATAGGAGTAAGATCGAAGCCTTCGAAATGTGGGTATATAGAAGAATTCTACGCGTGTCCTGGACAGAACATAGAACCAACCTGTCAATTCTGGAAGAGCTTCATATAAAAGACAGGCTACTAAAAAAAGTAAACCAAGCATACCTAACTTACTTCGGCCACATAGCTAGAAGAACGGGCACCATGGAACTATTGGTAGTAGAAGGTAAGGTAGAAGGCCGAAGACCAAGAGGAAGATCTCCAATGCGATGGGTGGACCAAATGAAGAGTTTGGTGGGAAAATTCCTACATGAAGCGGTCCATATGGCACAAGATCGCAGTCAATGGAGACAGCAGACTAATAATATTTAGGGTGTCACTACGCCCTGACAAGGGCTAAAGGATTGAGGAGGATGAAAGTCTTCCGAATGCTGCCCATCCCATTTTTACACGTCTGCTTATTTCGCTAGTCTGATTTTTTTGCTTACCTTGACATTTTGACCCAGTTATGTATATTCATCTACGTGTTCTATCTCTGTCTCTTCGATGTTTATCAGAGGTTTCTCATCTTTGTTTGACATTAGTTTAGTTTTGCTCAAATTTTCATTTTCAGTCCTTTTTTAGGGATTTTGTGTGTAGCTCCTCAATCATCGTATTCAGTGCATTCCACGTGTCGGTTATTAGTACTGCATTATCTGCGTATCTAAGATGGTTCAAGTATCTTCCGTTAATAAGGACTCCCTTATTAGGGATTCCCGTTAATGCTTAGAAGTCAGATTTTTTAATGTGTTGGTTGACTAAATATCTCAGTACACATGAAAACCGCTTCATAAAAAGCTTAATAAGAAAAAACTCTTCACATCTATACTCATATTACTCCCTTAGAAACTTACATTTCCATAAACACATAAATCGATTTGAATTTGATATACATCAAATAAGAGCCACTTCTACAAACAGATGTCAGTCTCCTCTCTCAAAAGTTCAAATACCAGAAGTGAATTTGACCTTACTAAACTATCTCAAACATTCACACAATTCTTCTGAAATAAAACAACAATTCCAACAAGTTTTATTATCTTCAGATATCCTGATTGTTAACTAATTTTTAATGATGCCTCCAAAAGCAGCAATGGTGTAGCTGCTGTAACTATTTTCGAAGACAGCATTTCTGTCACCTGCCTAGCCAAGGTACCAACAACGATAGAAATTTTCGTATTATATCAGATTCTCTGAGTGCCTTAAATGGTATCAAACAGATGTATCATATCCATGTTAATTTAGCACAAATAAAAGACATGCTATACAATGCCCAAATAAGTGACAAAATCACAACATTCCTCTGGGTACCATCTGGTACCATCCCATGTTGGGATAAGGGGTAATGAAGTAGCAATAGAAACTGCCAAAAACATTAAAATCCTTATAATGCAAAACATACCATTTTCAGACCAACAATCATTAATAAAAACCTACAGTAAAACCTAAAAGACTGCTTAACAGACCTCAAATTCTGCTTGATCGTATTCCCGAGGTAGGAGAGGAAATAGGCATTAAAATAAACTCAAACAAAACCAAATTTTTAGTGTTTAGTCCTGACCCACATCCCGATGCAAAGCTTCAATTGAACGGAGTCCAAGTTGAGAAAGTTCACAAAATCACATATTTGGGAACTGTGATAACGGACCAACTAGATCCAGACATAGAAATAAAACGTAGAATAGCAATGACTAAAACTACTTTTATGAAAATGAAGTCATTTCTTTGCAGTAACCATCTCAGTTTAGAACCAAGACAAAGAATGGTCAAGTGCTATGTTTGGTCTGTACTTTTGTACAGTGCAGAAGTGTGGACGCTAAAAGTATCGATCATGAACAAAATTGAAGCATTGGAAATGTGGGTTCATAGACGAATGCTGAAAGTACCTTGGACAGCAAGAAAAACTAATGAAGAAGTACTAAGGAGCGTCAACAAAGACAGACAACTGCTAAAGACTGTAAATATAGAAAAATGTCTTATCTGGGACATATAGTAAGGGGAAGTCGATATAAAATTTTACAACTGATCCTTAAAGGAGAAATAGAGGGCCGTAGAGGTGTAGGAAGAAAACAAGTTTCTTGGTTAAAAAACATTCGTGAATGGACTCCAATGGATACCAAATGCAGGACAATTATTCCATATTGCAGAAGATCGAGAAGCCTTCGCAATGGTGATCGCCAACGTCTGGTAAATCTGATATGGCACGTGAAGAAGAAGAAGACCTTAACAGACTGAGACTAGGTCATACAAAATTTACACATGGATACATCGTCTCTAAGGACCCTGGGCCGATTTGCCATAATTGTCAAATACCAATTTCAGTGCAACATATAATGATAGACTGTCCACTGTACTCAACAGCAATATTGGCAGCAAAAATACCACACAGTCTGAAAGAAGCTCTAATAGAAAACATCAGTAAATCAATAAACTTTTTCAAAAATTGTAAACTGTTATGACAAACTAAAATTTCACAAAATGTTTGTATTTTTCAAAACTACTATTTGATCTTTGGATTTAGAAAGAGGAAATTAATTACTGGTCACTTTTTAGTCATAAGGCAAACAGAGATGATATGCCACGGTGTTAAAGAAGTGTGTTTGGAACGAAGTTAGGCAAAAGAAATAGGAAGGCCAACTCATTGATTTGAGATATGGCTAGACTAGTAGAGACGTTAGGAACTCTCTTGAGTGCCATAAGTACAGTGGACCCTATATTCTTCACATCCTTATATTATTACGGGTCCGCTTAGTGTAGATGCTGATTGGTCAGCGTCTGATTGAATGTTTGACAACGGTCAGATGAAATAAATCCTAATGAATCATCTGTAAATTTCGTTAACTCTAAATCTTTTCTAGCCTAAAAATTCAATGATAACAAAGATGAATTAATTAAACGATGTCTCTTGAGATACGCCTAGTTTATTGAGGTAGGTACACTCTTTCTGTTGTACCGTAGGTCCAGGAATTAACATATTGCCCTTCTGTACTCATAAAACTGTTCTGTTGCTGTGGTAGTACTAAAGAACAACAACGTTTACAATTTTTAGTTTATTCCAAAAATATAACAGTTTAAAAAATTTTGAAGCCATACACATTCAGGTTTACAACAAAAATTTGTGCAAGCGCCATTATTTGGCGAGAGTTTATTGACTAACCTTGAAAATAAAATAACTTGTTTCATTGTCTGATATTAGAACGTTATCATTGAGTAAATACTTAAAAGTGGCTAAATTTGTAAACCTGAACTTATATTACATCACATACAGAAAAAAATAAAAATATTCGAAATCCAACGCTGCAAAAAAAAACAAAAAAAATATTTACGCACTCATTCAGTAAAATTCAATGTACTTATATATTTATAAAAAATAAACTAACTTAGGAAATAGATTTTTAAAGTTTGTTGATTTTAAACCTTTGAAGATGTTTATAGCTACTTATAGACATTTCCACACCCTGCGGCCAAATTTCCACTTCTGATTCAACGAATTCCTGATTTGTACAGGACTGTTTCCTGCTGCAATATGCCATGATCTTAAAACGTGGTAAATATTAGTTACACTAGCCAATTATAACCATTTCCACAATTTTTTTATGCACAATATCTCGACTGGCTGTACTTTGTCAAGCCAGAAATGTTACTAACTTGTATAAGGTAGCTACTGGAAGCAACCCAAGTGCTCTTTTTGTTGATAAACTACTCCAACTTAACGGCTTATCTCGCGCGCTAATATTTATCAAATTCATTATCACGCTTTTAAAGCAATACTTTTACTTATGTTTAGAATATTCAAAAACAAAGTATATACCGGATTGTACACTACCTTTTTCTGAACATCAACCGATACAACGATAAAACCATTGGGGTCAGGGTAAGCTACAATTACAACGTGATGTAGGCAATGAAAATAGTCTTTACAACAACCCTTTTGCTTATGAAGAACTTTGTAAGTTGGTAAAGCATTGAGTGTGGATGATATTAGGACTGATCAAATCAAGAACTTCTAAAGAGGACCAATTAACATAGTTCTTATAATAAATTTGTGAGTGAGAAGCTTTAAAATACCAAAGTTATGGCACAAATCTAGTTGAAGCCAACCAAACTGCCAAGCGAGCCAAAAACTTCAGAGCAGTTTCCCCTTTGGGTCATCTTTACAAAGTCCTTTAACGAATAATTCTCATCAGAATCTCTTGCATTGATGAAAAGCTATTACCAGAGCAGAATAGATTTGGAGCTGGAAATAAATAGTAAAAGTGTCTAATAGTACCAAGAACTTTGGACTTGTCCGTTTTTGGGCGATACCTCGGTTAATTTTCATATCCTAATTCAGATGGCTGGGAAAAGGTATCTGAGACACTAAAACTCATACTATTCTGTATAGCGGTAAAGATGAAGGAAATAAAGAACTCGGAGTAGCCTTTATCGTAGATAATACAATGAAGCACCTGATAACAGACTTTCAAGCCATCAATGAAAGAATCTGCAAGCTTAGGATAAAAACTCATTTCTTTAACGTAACCTTTATACATGTACACTGCCCTACAAATGAACAGGAAGAAGACACTAAGGTAGCTTTTTATCAAGATCTAGAACGAATCTATGACTCAATACCAGGAAACGACATTAAAATGGTGATAGGTGACACAAACGCCAAAATCGGAAAAGAAGAAGAGTACATAGGGGTAATAGGGAAACATAGTCTGCATAGAGAGACAAATGAGAATGGTCAGTTTCTAATAGACTTCGCAGCTGGAAAGAATATGGTTATCAGTTCCACCTGCTTCCCACATCGGGACATACATAAGGGCACTTGAATATCACCTGACGGAAACACAGTCAATCAAATAGACCACGTACTGGTTGAAAGAGGAATGGCCACAAGTATATTAGATGTAAAAAGTAGGCGTGGAGCAAGCTGTGACTCCGACAATCTACTAGTACAGATACGGTTCAGATGTAAAATCAGTCGACAAGCAAAGGAAAAATATCCGAAACAAGAAAAACTAAACTTAGATAACCTAAAAGTCTCTGAGGTACAAGAAAGATTTGAGAGAACAGTGAGTGAAAAATTACTAGAAGAAAACATAGAAGAATTCACAATAGAAAATCATTGTAACACCATAAGCACTATCATACTAAACACGGCACAAGAAGTTCTTGGAACAAACACTCAACGGAGAGAAGAACAGTGGTTCGATGAAGAATGCAAACAAGCTATTCACGAAAGAAATGAAGCACATAAGAATTTCATACTCAGACGAACTAGAGAGAGAAGGACAGAATTTGAGAATAAAAGACGAAGAGCTGATAAACTATGCAGACAGAAAAAGAGACGGTACGAAAACAACCGGATACTAAACATAGAGAGGGCGTTCAAGGAAAACGAAACACGCAGTGCATACCAACTTATCAAACATTTAAGACAGGGTTACAAACCGAAGACTAGTCTATGCAAAAATAAGAATGGGGAAATAATTAGCGATATGGACGAAATTAAGAGAACCTGGATGATGTATTTTAAGGAATTATTAAACGAAAGGGCACAAACACCACTACAACAGCGGTAGCAGCAGGTAGAACAGGAAGGTCAACAACAGGAGCTGTGGGAAGATGGAGAAGATAATGAATTGGCTAGACCTCCAACGCTAGAGGAGGTTCGAACAGCAATCCAAATGCAAAAAAGCCATAAAGCGCCGGGAATAGATAAGATACCGGCAGAACTGTTCAAGCAGGGAGGAACAAATTTGACAGAACAGATGTACCAGCTTATACAAGAAATATGGAGAGAAGAAAAAATCCCACAACAATGGAAGAAAAGTATAATCTGCCCTATTCATAAAAAAGGAGACAAACTGTTATGCCAGAATTATAGAGGCATCTCTTTACCTTGTTCGGGATACAAAATACTCACAAACATTCTTAATCGAAGACTTCAACCCCTCACTGAAAAAATTATCGGGGAATATCAAGCAGGGTTCAGGCGAAATAGATCTACTATTGACCAACTATTTACAGTTAAACAAATACTAGCCAAAGCATGGGAATATGACATAGACGTCTACAATATCTTTGTAGATTTCAAGCAAGCCTATGATTCAATAGATAGAACAATACTACCTAATATATTACAAGAATTTGGCATACCATCAAAATTAATAAGACTAGTGCAAATGACAATGACAGAAACAGAAGCACATGTATGTATTCAAGGACAGATCACTGATTCGTTTATGACGACGCAAGGACTGAAACAAGGTGACGGACTAGCTCCAACACTTTTTAATCTTGTTCTTGAATATGTAATTAGACGGTTGACGGTGAGCAGAAATAACATACTTACAAACAAATCTACCCAATTAGCAGCATACGCAGATGACATAAACATAATGAGCAGAACAAAAACTGCGGCAGAAGAAACCTATGTTCAGTTGAAACAGAGTTCAGAAGTTGTAGGGCTAACAATAAATACAAATAAAACAAAACTACTCATACAAACCAGATTAAATAGACAGGCGCAACAACAACAATTTATAGACGATATAGAATACGTGAATAGATTCACGTATTTAGGAATGGATCTGGTCGAAAATAATGAAGAAGAACCGGAAATAAATAGAAGGCTTATGCTGGCAAACAAAGCCTATTTCGCGATGGGCCACATATTCAAATCGCGAGACGTACACCGGAAAACAAAACTCCGGGTATATAAAACAATAATCCGACCCATAGTAAGTTATGGGTGTGAAACATGGGTTATAACACAGAAATCTACCAATGCATTAGACGTGTTCGAAAGAAAAATATTGCGTAGAATACTGGGTCCAATAAAGGAAAATAACAACTGGCGAATTAGATATAATAACGAAATATACGAACAATACACTGAACCAACACTAGCACAATACACTAGACTGCAGAGATTACGATGGGCAGGGCATGTGGCCCGCATGTATGAGAACAGAATCCCCAGAAAATTACTAAACGCAAGAATGCAAGGAAAAAGACCTGTGGGAAGACCAAAAAAGAGATGGGAAGACGAGGTAGATGAGGATGCCAAAAATCTCCTAAAAACGCGTTCATGGAAAAGAACAGCAGTAAATATAGATGTTTGGAGAGGTTTAATGAAGGAGGCCAAGGCCCGGCTTGGGCTGTAGTGCCATTGGATGGATGGAATTCATATGCTAATGCGAATTGTGAAAGTTCATCACGGTTAATTTATAAGCTACAAAAATAAAAAAAACAAAATATTCAGTAAACAATGATATCCTTTTGTTTTCAGCAATTTTTACGTATTCTTGATAGTTTTCAGTTATTTTGGTAAAAAAGACGAAATTTTCAAAAATTTCTAAAATGCTTTTTCCCCTATAACCATACTTTTTTTCACAATGAATTCTAAAGTGTCCACACTGCTGGCGGTATTTTACTAGTACCACCATTTTAACGAGTTATAACTTTGTACTCCTGTAATATAAAATTGAGATCTTTATTTAGAATCCTTTCAATTTTCAGCTCTTCTTCTGCCTATCTCCTAGAGATATTGGCGACCACATTGACCCATCTTATTCTATTCACAGCAACTCGAAATAGATCAGTTGACGTTAGACCAGTCAATCTTGCCCTATAGAATCAACTGTAGAAGTTGTTTTCTGTTATGGTGTTAATAACTTCTTTGTCTTTTCTTGGCCTCTGGAGAATAGTTATGTTACTTGTATGGTGTATATATGAGACCCTCAACGTACGTCGGTAGCACCACATTTCAAATGCCTCCAATCGTTTTATGGCATCTTCTGTAAGGCGCCAGCTTTCTACTCCATAAAGAAGGACACTAAAGACGTAATGTCTAAGAATTCTTGTCCGTATATTGTTACTTAAAGATAAGTTGCAGAGAATTTTTCTAAGGCTGTTGAAAGAGCTTCTGGCTTTTTCAATATGAGTTTTTATTTCGTAGCTGTGATCCCAAGTATCGTTAATATTGCAGCCCAAATAGCATATTTTTTTCATTGGCTATTTACAGAAGTCCTATCTTCTGATTTGTCCAAGGCCTCCCTAAAGATGTTTTCAGAGTATATGTTACATAATGCGGGTAACAATATGCAACTCTGTCTTAACTCCTTTTTCAACTGCGAAGATCTCGGACAGTTAATTTTCTAATCGATATAAGTTTGAGATCAGTCTTATATCCTTACCATCGAATCCAGATGTTTTTAGGATATCGATTAGTTTCCCATGTGGGACTTTATCAAATGCCTTCTCGAAATCAATGAAACATACATACACATCGCAGTTGACATGCCTGGCTCTCTGTATTAGAACTTGCAAACTAAAAAGTGCTTCCCTCGTTCCGAGTCCTGCTCTGAATCCAAGTCTAAACTAATCCAAACTAATTAAGTAAGCAGTCTTGTAGATGTTGTTGAATAGTTTCATAAGAGCTGTGATTTGGTGGGCCTCTAATAGCTTTAAAATTTCACCATGCACGTCATCAGGTCCTGGCGATGGTCTTTGATCTTTGTAATTTATCTTCCATGGTTGTCAAAATCTGGCCTTCAATGTCTACAACTATGCATGTATTGCGTTGTTTTCTGGTATTCTGTACCTCTTTAATTTTTTTGTGCATATGGAAATCGTCATGTTTGCATTGTAGTGCATTAACTTCCGTACATTTCTCCGTCAGCCATGCTTATTTTGCTCCTTTTATCTCCTTTAGTATAGTCTTATGCAACTTTTTGTATTCATTGTCATTTCTACCTTTTAGTTTTCTTTGCTCTTCCATCATCTGCAATATTTTATCTGTCATCCATTCTTGCTTCTTTTCTCCTTTTAATTTTAGATATTCTACAAATCTACAGAGAGTGCTTCAATTTCATTATTTAATTATATCCACTCTGCTTTGGATCGAAAAAGGTATGTGGGTGCACTCTTTTTTGACTTAACTAAGGCTTTTGACTCTATTGACATTGAAATTATACTGCATAAATTAGAAGCCCTTGGTTTTCGGGGTTATTTCTTGAAATGGTTAAGGTCATAGTTACAACATCGTAAATTCCTAGTAAAAGTCGATAATAAGAAGTCATCTGTTTTTAATCTTGATCGAGGTGTACCGCAAGGCTCCGTATTGGGACCCCTAATATTTCTTTTATATGTCAATGATTTGACACATTTTTTAACTGCAGACCATATAGTTCTTTATGCAGATGATTCATAGTTGACGAGTCAAATGAAGTCGAACTCATATCAAAAATGAACTTAGTAGCACAAGAATTTACAACCTGGTGTAAAAGGAACTCTTTAATGGTAAATGCAAAGAAAACTATTTGTATGCAGTTCTACTCGCGCTTTAAGCCATCCCATGGTTATAAAATCACAGTTAGTTCTGAGGAAATACCTTTTAGTGATACAACATTATTTTTTGGTAGCATTCTAGAAAGTAATATGACATGGGATGAAAATGTCATTAAAGTCTGCAAAACAATGAATAAGGATTACTATGCGATCCTTCAGTTTATTCTATTTAACACCAATCAATTGATAAGTGTATATTATGCATTGGTTTATTCATATATGGCCTATAATGTTGTCTTGTGGGGAAACTCTAGAAACTCTTCTAGAGTTTTTATAACTCAAAAGAGAATTCTTAGATTGATATTCAATATTAATAATAGACAATCATGTCGTAAATATTTTATTGAACACAGGCTGTTGACTTTTCATGCTTTATATATTTATAAGTGTATTATTCACGAGAAAACTAAATTTCAAAATTGTACCCTCAACTCTGACTTTCATAATTACCCGACAAGACACGAGAGATTGATAAGCGTGTGTAAACACTCAACAACTCTCTTTGAAACTATCCTGATTTTGCAGGATCTAAATTTTATAATTGTTTGCTACTTAATATAAGAAATGAAAACAATATTCAAAAATTCAAAAATAAATTAAAAGCATGCTTGATCCAATTATGCGTTTACAACCTAAATGAATATTTTGACTTAATAAAAGACTACAGAGAATAAGGACCGACGGGTTCAAAGACGCTCTATATTGCATATCTTTGTTTTTTATTTTTATATTAATCTATATTTTATTGATTTTGTTTTATGTAATTGTCCTATATAACTTGTTGATCATGCTTTATGTACTATATGACTTGTCCTATATCACAATGTGATCTGATGGGATTAATAAAGAATATTCTATTCTATTTATGTGCAATTATAGTAATGGATGTCTTCATTTCGTTCCACCACTGTTCTTCTATGCCTCTAGTAGTGTTTCAGCTCTTAATGATAATAAACAATGGAATTATAATTTTAAGAATAAAATGCTCTCTTGGTCTCTATTAGTTTAGAAGGTTCTGGTGAAAAAGTGTGCTTTTTCACCAGATTTTCATTACAACCGTGTGACATAAAAAAATATCAAATAAAACTTTAATAAAAAGTTTTTTTTAATAAACCTTATAAATAAAGCCTTGAAGAATTGATTGCGATTTATAAAATATATTTGAAGAAATAATGTGACACCAAAAGTAAGTAGAATCATAAAATGTGTACAAAAAACAAAAAGTTACATTTTTCTTAATGGCTGTATTAATTTGATCACTCGCTGTACAATATTTTTGTGTGAATCTATACCAGCTGTTTATGAAGATGTCCCCAAATTGTACCTCTTGTCTTCACCGAACATAACGGTCTGATAGCGGTATAGGTATAATATCTGTACACTCCGTCACTGCCGGTATTCAACATTTCTATAACTTAGTTTATTCATTTTCCCAATTGAATCTTTTTAATTTGTGCCAATTTAGTTTTCGCTCTCTGTATACAGCTGCATTTGTTTCAAAACTATCTTCCCACGGTACAAAAAACTTGATGATTCACTATAGAATAATAAATACATTGCCAAATCATTTCTACTTAATATTGTCAGGTTTAGCTGGAAATCTTATTTTAATATCTACCTGGTGACTTACGATACTTTGTAGAATTTAAGCGGCGAAATGTTATTTTGAGCCGGACATTAATTGGCAGGGACAAATCATTGTTCATACTTTTATTGTTTTTCTGTTTAACGAACCTTAACATTAAGAGGATTTGCACGATTTAGGTTTAATTTAACTTCGCAGTTTAACATTGATTAAATATACGAGGAAGATGGTATTAATGGATATCTTTACGTGTAAATATTTTATCTAATTTCGATATAGATTTTCTAATCTATATCCATATCTCCTAATCCATCGTATGGATTTTAATCTTTTCTACAAGGTCTGTTTTACTTATCTCGTTTTTGACATCGATTAGATATTTGTTCACTTCTTCTATTATACATTGTTTTGACTTTGGATTGTTCTATAGAACTGCATTTAAACCAGTCCCTTAAATTCTTCAATCATGACACTCTCCTTCTTCCTATACGCCTTGCTCCTCTTATCTTTCCCTGTATTATCAGTCTTAACAGTTCATATCACTGTCCCCTCATTACGTGTCCCAGATATTGTAACATTCTTATTTTTATCGTGTTTCATATTTTGCATTCTTTGACCATTTCGTGCAATACTTTCGTGATATTTTTCTTCTGTGTCCATGCTATTCTAAGCATCCTCCTGTAACGCCACATTTTAAAAGACTTGTAACTTATTTATGTGTTCTTGCTTCAATGTCCAGCTTTCAAGTCCATATTGCAGTATCGAAATCACGTATCATCTCAGGGCTCTTACTCTCAGTTCTAATCTAAGGTCTTTGTTGCAGAGTATTGTTTTCATTTTTACAGACGCATTTCTTGCTATTTCTATCCTGGCTCTTATTTTGGTTGTTTGATCCTCATTGTCTGAAATCCAGGTTCCTAGGTATTTGTATTTATCAACCCTTTCTATTGGTACATTTCACAAATGTATGTTTGTTGGTATATTTGTTTTCTTTGTTATTATCATGTATTTGGTCTTTTTTTAGTCCATGTTTTTCACAGAAACTGTTTGTTTTGTTTAGCAGTAATTGGGAGTTGTTCAGCAGAGCTTGCCATAATCACGGTGTCATCTGCATATCTTATTGCATATTATTATTGCTTCACTTTGAGATAGTAATGCTTCTTCAAAACTGGCTTTACTATATAGATTAAATAGTAATGGGGACATAATACCTACATCCCTGCCTAACTCCTCTCCAGATTTCAATTTCGTTACTGGGTTTGTTATCTATTACGATTTGTGCTCTTTGATTCCGGTAAAGGTTTGTTATTATTCGTAAGTCTCTATGGTCTATGGTATATGTTTTTTGTCTTTAGAATTTGGACTAATTTTTGATGTCTTACTTTGTCAAATGCTTTTTCAAAATCACCGTAACAAACATGCACATCAAAATTCATATCCATGCATCTTTGAGCTAACACATTAAAAGCAAATAACGCTTCTCTGGTTCCTAGTCCGTTTCTGAACCCAAACTGACTATCATCTATTCCTTCTTCCAGTTTTTTATTTATACCACCATGTATTATTTTCAAGAATAATTTGAGAATGTGACTTATTAGTGATATTGTTCTGTATTCACTGCAATATTTAGCGTTTGTACTTTTAGGGATGGAATAAAAGGTGGAGAGTAACCATTGTTTCGGTATGTGTCCTGTTTTGTATACTGAGTTAAATAAGTCTACTAATATAATGTCTAAGGTTTCATCATTCATGCATTTTAAGATTTCTATAGGGATTTGGTCTGGACCTACTGCTTTACCATTTTTGCTGTTTTTTAATGCCATTTTAATTTCCTTTTTTAATATCTTTAAAACCATATCCTCCTCTACCTCTATCTCCATCTGCTCTGTTCTATTGTCTTTGAACAGTTCATTGATGTATTATATCCATCTCTTTAATTTGTCCTTAGTATTCAACACAAGTTTCTAATTTTTTTATTTGTGTTAAAACTATCATATCTGATTATCTTTGTTTTTATATTGACGTCTTTCTTCCACTAAAACTAAAATGTCTTCCACCATTGTTATTATGTGTATAACATAATAACAAAGCTTGCTGGAACGACATGGGGTGCCACTGCGGATACACTTCGAACCTCCTCACTGGCCCTGGTGTATTCTGTCGCTGAATACTGCGCACCTGTATGGCTAAATAGCGGTCATGTCAACAAGATTGATGTTCAACTAAATTACACTATGAGAGTAATATCTGGTACTATTAAATCAACTCCACTAAGATGGCTTCCAATTCTGAGCAATATAGCACCTCCAGATATTCGACGAACGGCAGCACTTGTCAGGGAATATCAGAAAATCATGGCAAATAATCGTCTGCCAATTCACCAGTATATTCCGCACGCCGCACGAGACCAACAAAGACTGAAGTCCAGACGACCCCCTGTCCAATCCGTTTAGGGAATGGGTGATAGCTACAATAAGCAAGAGCAGTGGACGAAAAGATGGATGCCAACAACAGAGCCAGACGTCATCAAAATAACAAGTACGTCGATCGGCTTCACTGGATCAAACCTGCCACGCCCTATATGGACAAAATTAAATCGCATACGCACGGGTCATGGCAAATGTGCCGATTTTCTATACCGATTGGGTCATGCAGAAAACCCACAATGTGATTGTGGATCCCCAAGACAGACCATCCAACACATCATGGCGGATTGCCCAATCCGCAGATACAGCGGAGACCTTCAAGATTTTGCAGAGTGTTCTCCTGGTGCAATTGAATGGCTGTGCAATTTGGACATTAATATTTAATATTTAACTTAGATTACAATTCCAATTTGAACATAATTATTATCTAAATACTACTTTTATCGTATTGTAATTATCCATACGCTAAATAAATAAAACCATCCATTGCTTCTTTTTATATCTGGTTAGTATTAGAATTTCTTTTTGACTTTTATCTATTTCTGTTTTTATTAATTACCTTTTTTATCCGTCTCAGTATTTTGCAGAATTTGTTCTTTAACATTGATTAATCTGTCGTTGATTTCATCTGCCAGGCGTTGCCTTATGAGTGGGTTCCTTAGTTTACTTGTATCGATTTTTGCATTAGTTGTTCTTCGTTTTATTAGTTTCATTTTGAGCCTAATTTTGGTCACTACTGAGTTGAAATCTGATCCTATGTCGACATTTGGATAGGTTTTTGCGGATATAATTGCGTTCCTGTATCTTTGTCTAACTAATACATAGTCTATTTGGTTTCCTACAATTCTCTTTTCTTGATCTGCTGGTGACTTCCAGGTATATAGTCTTCTCTTTGGCATTTTGAACAATGTATTAGCTATAACAAAATTATTGTTTTGGCAAAATTCGATAAGTCTGTCACTAATTTCGTTTCTGTTGCTCAGACCGTATCCTCCTGTACATTCTTCTATTTTTCTTCCCCAACCTTTGCGTTAAACTCTCCCATTATAATTGTTACATCTTGAATTTTAATGGATATTAAAATGTTGTATAGATCTTGGAAGAAAATTTCAATATCGCTCTCTGGTTTGTCCGATTGTGATCAATGTATTAGTAAATATTACAGTTTTATGGCTTTGTTTAATCAGCACATAATCAATTTGATTTCTTACAATATGATAATGTACTGTAGTCACTTGCACTTTACTGTATCTTTGCCCACCATATACTGATGTTATCCACGGGATGAATAATTTACTTGATGATGATGAAGCTCGGAATCCAAGATGCTGCATAAGAGGACAATCAGATTTAGGCGACAGGGCCTCTCAGGTAAATCCCTGTCAAGCAAATAAGAACAACTCTATACTTTTGAAAATTGGAACATGGAATGTAAGATTCATACTGGGGCTTAGCGATATACAATATCCTGAATCAGGAAAATTTAATATCAAAACTGGAACAATGTATTATTTCGGTAACAACAACTCCAATCACAAGCAGGGAGTTGGCATTATAGTTGATTAGAAGTCTCAAAAAGCTGTTTATAACTTTGTTCCCTACTCTGATCGAGTATTGATGCTGTCTCTCAACTCTCATTCAAAACGTAAAATAAATATAATCTAAATCTATGCATGCATCCACTGCAGAAAAGGGTGAAGACACCATAGAGAACTTGTTCTTCTTCCTATTTTTATGTAGACATGTCTGTTTTTCAATGCACCTCCAGTAAGTTGTCATTCTATCGTTTTTGTGCTCTTCCTACTGATCATCTTCCGCCTCTTGCCGTTTTTACTACTCTGTTTGTTGTCATTCGGCTTATATTATCGTTCCATTCTACTCTTCTATTTCTTACCCAGTTCTTGATGTTCTCCACCTTGCATCTACGTCTTATATCTTTACTTCTAGCTCTGTCCCATAGTGCCTTACCATACATTTTCTAAGTATTTTCATCTCTGCTGTTTCTAACATCCTTTTTGTCCTCTCTGTATCAGTTTGTGTTTCTGCTACATATGTCATTATGGGTTTGATGAAATAGGGATCGAAAGTAGTCTACCCATGTTTCCTTCTGAATGTGTTTCGTTTTTATTAGTTCGTTCATTTCTTTTCTTTGTCCTCCGAGGCCTGTACATTGTTTTTTTTTTAGCAGTATTCGGTTTTACGAATGATAGGTTGCTAACCTTGCCAATCACCATCCACATTTGATCTGGGCTTGGAACCGGCTATATACAACTTCTATAAATAAATTGGCAATGTCTTAAAGCTAACTAAAAGACATGAAATAAATATTATACTGGGAGATTTAAAGGTGAAAACTTACATAGGAAATGCGTTTTTTATATATGGAGACTTCAGAGAAAGTCAGACAAAGTTATTCGTTTTTTATCTGCTGACTGTAAGTCTTTCAGGTTATAATTTAGGTTTAACTTCATGGTTTTGAAATCTGTAGTAATTTGTACACCCTACATTTGAAATCCATTTTGTTATTATACTCAGAGCCTACTGCTGTTACTCTAAATAAAGATTCTGTGACAGTTTTATAGAATTTTCAGTTTCATTGAAATCAGGTAATCCGCTTACCCCAGAACATTATGTCTGTCTCTGCTGAGTCTAGTTATCAACCCATCCACAAGGTCGAAGATAAGACTATCAGTAAACAGCCTCTGCTTATGAGATAATCTTCTCAAAGAAAGTGGTAAAACGTCTAATGGTTCTATGCTATGATGAATATGATTAGCAATTATCATGGGGGAGGGGGTCTCCCGTTGCCTTGCTACTGTAAAGCCGCTTGTCCTGTCGCAGCCTTAGTCTATATATGTTATCAATTAGGCTTAAGTCGGGAGAACCTGCTGGTTATGGAACGATTCGGAAGGGTTGCTTTCATCAGATGTGTTCTACTCATCTTTTCGACATATCTATTATAGACTCGTCTATATTGTTCAACAAATAAGGCCAACAAGGGCAAAGTGCATGGGATATTTGTAAACAAAAGATAAAGTTAATACTCTAATAAAACATTTTTCCTGACAAAATCCCCATAAATTCTAATAAGTGTAATATAATTCCCTAGCGTAATTTAATAGGCCTTTTAATAAACCATAATATCGAGATTTATAATACTTGATATCAATTTCTTCATTTTATAATTATTATATCACTTAATGAATGAATGAACAGTTTGTCGGCGAAAAGTGAAATTATCTAAAAAATATAGTGAATGTGAACATATTGGCACCATACTATGACGACATATGTAGGATAGTGTATCATTCATTCTATCTTGTGCGGTTTCCTGTGTAAAAATAGCTAATAGGCCTAGCAATATTGTCAGTTTTATACATACTACTGTAAAAATAATTACATATATAGGGTGTACCGTATATATGAAATGCCGTATGAAATTACATATATCAAATTATTTCGCAATGAAAAATAAAAAACAAAAAATATTTTTTATTAAAAATCAATTAATTGTCCTACTTTGTTGATAATCGTTTTAAAGATGTTTGTTGCGCATATTGTTGAAGAAGGGGAAGAAAAAGTATAGAAAATAAGACACGAATACTTATAAGTTTCTGTTGAAGGTTGAAAAAACTCACTTCTGGAGACTGCAAAAGCAGGTATCGGGATTTATTTAAAGACAAAAAAATAATTGAGCTAAAAGAAACAAACAAAACTAATATTAATGCCTGAACTACTTACCTCTCTGATTTGTTTAGGGATAGCAAAGATATGTTTAGGCAATAACAGAAACTGTAATCGTCAACAAAGAATAGATACATGTTGCATTAAAAAAATTGGCAATAAAAAAGTCTTCAGATCCGAGCCAATTTCAAACAAACTGTTAAACTTGTACTCATTGAAAAAAAAAACAAAAACCTGGTCAGAACTGTCAACAAAAATCATATCAAAAGGGATTTATTTCATTTTTATATTCCCTGGTCTATTATTACCGCTATAAATAAATCGGGTATTTCTTACCCAATGAAATTAGAACGTTTCCACATACAAACAAATCTTTAATGAAGAAAACAGATTGTGCAACATATACAAATGCGTAGAATTTTAGATTCAGGTTTTCTAATTCCTCAACCGTTAACTTCTTCAGCGCATTATCTGGTGCACTTGCAGCTTTTTTTGATAGTATGTGACGTTTGAGGAACTCTATAGAAAACGTGAAGTTTTAGTTTGAACCATAAAATGTGTGATTGAATCTATCTGATCTTTGAATAGATTCATTTCCTCCTTGTTAAAAAATATGTATGTATGTACAGCGTTAACAGGCCTTTTAGGTCCATTGCTGGATGGATAATTTTCATCGTTTTCTGTTCTTAGCTATCAGCTTCCAATCTCTGATTCCCATCTCTCTGACATCTTTCATCACTACATCTCTTCATTTCTTTCTTGGTCTTTCTCTCTTTTTTGTACCCTCAGGTACTCTCCAAGCAATATTCTTAACTAGTCTATTACCTTGCATAACTTTTATGCTCCTAATAAGGATATTCCTCTATAGTTTGCCAGTTCAGTTCTATCTCCCTTTTTGTTTATAGGAATTATAATCGATTTATTCCATTCTTGAGGCATTTCTTCGACCTTCCATACTTCTAGTATTAGTTCACCAAGTTGGTTTATTAAGGCCTCTCCTCCATATTTTAAGTTCTCTGTCCAATGCCGCTCTCCCCGGGCTTTTTTTATTTTTCATATCTTTTATTATTTCTTCAATTTCTTCTCTTGTGGGTTTGGTATTTCTTCTATTACTATTTGAGGTTTCGAAACATAATCATTTTCTTCAATATTCCGTTATTTAGCATCTCTTCGAAATATTCTTTCTACCTTTCACATATTTGGTCTTCGTCCACTATCAGGTTTCCTTGCTTATCTTTTACATTCATCGTTCTTCCCTTATACCCAGTTTTAATGTATTTTACCTCTTTGTAAAAACTTTTATTTCATTTTTATTGTAATTTTCTTCAATGCGCTTTATTTTATCGTCCATTCTTGGTATCTTCTTCGACGTTGCTTCCTTTATAGTGTTTGTCATTTTCAAGAACTTTTGTTGTATGTTACTAACAGTAGTACTAAACTCGGTTTCATCGTTCTTGGTGTGTGCCTGAAATAAGCTACTACGGAATTTTTAATATTCGTCTCTCTCTGATACACAGATGCGTAATTCAATTGTGCGAGTCACGTTCGTCATGGTAAAGTGCGATGAGAAGGGAATGAAGAGACCACTCACGTCTCCCAGTATTGTAGCAATAACACCGATGCGTTTGGCCGATACGGTGTAGGTGATAAGTACGGCCTCTTTACGAATACAGATAGCTGCCACTGGAGGAGGTAAACAAATCTAGCTTAGACAAGGAAAGACAGATGAAACAACTTATTGCAAGTGTTTTTATACGCACAGCCAAGAACGATGAAAACGTCTATATAGGTTATTCCATGAATATACGACTGTTTGGAATTATTGCTACAACGAATATTTTACTGTACAAGTAGAAGTATGAAAGTAAATTGGTCTAATTATTATTCCATAAATAAAGGATCTTCTGTTACTATTACATATTATAAACTAAAATTATTTCAGTTAGTAGATGTTCAGATGCAAAATTTATTGTGAAAATTAATCCGAAAATAACAAAAAAATTTACGTAAAACGCTGCTACAAATAGGTAAATACAATGACCTCTATGAAGTTAAAATGTGTTCATCAGCCATTTGGGTTGGATTTCGGTGAAATGTAAACACCAAAGAGGCGCGCCGGGTATCTTTATTACTTTATTAGGTAGGTACTACAACGGTAATAAAAAGAAATATATTTTTAAAATAAAAAATTAAAAATTGGCAGAACGATGGTTTAGAAACCAGGAAAAGAATCTAGTAGTCCACTTTGTTAGTTTTTTGTTTGCTTTGAGTGGATATACCTACTCTTAAAAGTTCCGAAAGTAACGGGTATAACATGGCGGCTATTGATAGTTAAAGTACCGAGTCATTACAGATATTAAAAAGTAACGAAAATTTACATACAGTTTCATAAATCGCCGACTGATTTTAGTTTTAAAAACAGTCCGTATAGAGGTGTCCGGTGAAGAGACGTGTCCGTTAAGAGAGAGTTTAGTGTAGTGTATTTGTTTGTAATGGTGATTAGGAGAATAAGAGTAAGAGTAAGTTTTTTTGATTTTTTAATACTAATTGAATATTCGACTAAATAAATTAAACTATTTAATCACTTAAGTATTGATACACTTCGTTTAAATCACTTAATTCAAAAACCAACTTGTTTACAATACTAAAGTCAATGAGAGTAATTATACGAAAATACGTCAAAATCTGAATTACAACTATTCTATAAACTATCAATTCTATATTTAGATCATAACTTCATATTTAAATCTAAGGTGTATATCTGTCATAACAGTATTTTAAAAATGTGGAGAATTTACCATTGTACAATTCAGCACATTGGACCACTTAAGTCGACACCTTAAAGCGAATTTAAAACAGTCGTATATTCGTGGAATGGAGTATACCTTGTTTGGCGTAGGTTTCTTGATAATCCTGCGCTACCTCAAATTTTCGCAGTTTTACAAAATTAAAAAAAATTGTTAAAAAGTAATGTTACTAAAATGTCACTCTATTGCTATTGAAAGTCCTTCGTGTTTTAAAAAGCAAATATGAAGTGAAATATGGCAGAAAGGAATGGATTAAAAAAGATATTTATCAAAATACTTATATACAAAAAAGGAAATAAATAACCCTTTTGGATTATCGCTATAGTACAAGCCACAGGTAGAATGCACTGCAGGTAAGATAGGCTAGACAATGTATTTCTGACGGGATAACGGGCGACCACGTTGCCGGTTTGCCCCGAGCGACGCATCATGACCAGCAGTTGCCTACACTTGTATAAAATACTATATATTGTTTCAACTAAAGCATAATTCAACCATCGCTGTATAAACAAGACGAAACACGTTCCACATTGTACGCGAATCAGTTTTAATTACTATTGTCCATGCAATGCAAACATGTCTCTTTGTTGATTTGGGTACTGGCCATCAGACCAAAAACTATTTCATTTTCGCAAACGGATGAAAGTTCCTACATCATGGAACCGTTGCCAGTATCTGTGGTGAATTTCAAACAGGGTATGACTCTTAGTGTGCAAGTGAAACGTTTGGTGTTAACTGTATTGAACTATCATCTGAACTTAAAAAATGGTGACAGCTTGACTATTACTGTGGAAAAAGATTCGAAAATGTGCGGTATGAGTGTTTGCAAAATTTACTACATTCACGAAGAGGCCCAGCAAAGCGAACTGAAACCGGTCCAAAAAAAGAAGAAAAACAGTTTCCAATCCAATTCACGTGATATCACTTAAGATGAGAGAGTAAAATCTCGAATAAGGAAAATTGTTCATGATTTTTTATGGAAAACATACCACCCACCGTCGACAGCGACAATAAACAGAGTAAAGGATGGTGAGGACCTACCAGCTTTTTCAAAAACCACATTTCGTAGGCTACTAAATGACATAGGTTTTGAATACGGTAAAAGAGGTCGAGATTCGATAATGATGGAAAGAAAAGATATCATATTCTGGAGATACAAGTACCAAAACATTGAGGAAGAAGGATTAACCCGTTGGATACCCACAGCCAAAGCGAGTGGGGATTCTGAAGGGAAGTGAATATGGCTGCCTTCAGTCACCACGCACTTGTGTCAGCCAGATCTATCCCCAACTTTTTAAAATGATTTGACACCGAAAAATTAATTCGGGAAGTTGAAAGCCGTTTTCGGATAAGAAAAGGCGATTTGGGATATATCTTCTGCAGAATACAATGATCCAGAAGGGAAAAAACGAGAATGGGAAGAAGTTGCCAGTATATTTGCGAGGGCGGTTTACCATCATTTTCTTTATTTTGCGTTTTTTACGAGACAAATGGTAAATAATTATGACCTCTTCCAGGTCCATCACTTTATATTTGCTGTTTTAAATACTCCTAGTTGATTGTTTTGATGTTAGTCTTATTTACATCTCGTTGAAAAACAATTTGATATTCAGAAAACAGACATGGAAAAAACGACAAATAAAAAAGAAATAAGGTATCGTGACGAAAATATCAGAGGAAGAAATACATTTTTTATTAGTTTGGCATATTTTAGAACGCAATTTAAACACATTTTTTGGTAATCTCACCAACGGTGAAGGTTTTTTTATTTTTATATATAATCAGAATTATCTAAAACAATAAAAACTCGAATATTAGGAAAGTGACATGAACAGGTGTTACAAGGTCATCAACTTCACGATAAATTTAATTTTTACGAGGATAATCCATTGAATATTGATCGTCATCGAAAGAAACCAGCAGTATTTGGATTTCTATTGAATAAACAAGTCTACGTGAATTTATCTAAATTTGTCGACATAATTTGACATCGTATACCAGATATGCATTACGCAGTTTTTCTATTTTACAAAATCACTGTTAGTGTTTCCGATCCATCAAAACTTAAGGAGCAATGTTTTGGAATGTAGAGTAACAGTAAGTAGAGTCTAAACAACGCGCAACGTGAAGAGCGAGCTCACATAGTTTTTCTGACCTAAACAAAATTTTCATCAAGTCATATAGCACGGCTCTAAAACAGTGAAGTAACTGGAATCAGAATGTACTGGCCTAGAACTAAACAATGAGTACTTTCAGCCAGTAACTCGCTCTATTGGAAGATCAACAAAACATCAATCTCGGATATGTTAATACACATGGGAAATAATTCATTGAATTCAATGGAGTCTGACAAGCACTTAACTGGAAAACCCACGCATTGACCCACCGATAAAAGCTGATTGTCGAGCCATCTTTGGCTCGACAATCCTCTGTGGATCTTGGCCTGCTCTAAGATTCGTCGCCATTCTGTTCGTTTTCTGGCAACATGTTGCCATCTTCTGATTTTTAATATCCGTAAGTCGGTTTCAACTAGATCTAACTACCTAATTCGCGGCCGGCCTTTGCTTCTTCTTCCTTCAGGTGTTCCTGTGGTTAGCTTGTTAGCAATAATATTTCCTGGCATTCGTATTATGTGTCCAGCCCATCCAAGTCGCTATGTATTAATGAACGTTATGATATCTGGCTCATCAAAGAGCTGATACAATTCAAAATTATATCTTCTGAGCCACTGCCCTTGGTCGTTTATAGCTCCAAATATTTTGCGGAGTATTTTACGCTCAAATATTCCCAAAAGTCTTTCATCTTTCTGCGTTAGAGTCCATGTTTGTGCTCCATATGTGAGGACCGGCCTCAGCAATGTTTTGTATATAATAATTTTAGTTCTTCTTTGAATGTTTCTTGAGTGGAAATGCTTTTGGAGTCCATAGTATGCCCTATTTGTAAGATTTATTCGTCTTTTGATTTCTTCGCCTGTTTTATTGGTAGCAGTCAATAGCGACCCAAGGTATGTGAAGTTGTCAACACGTCCAAAGGTATGACTTCCAAAGACTGTTTCTCGTTCCTCATTTGCTATCGGATCCTTTATAACCAACATGTACTTGGTTTTGTCTTCGTTGATGACTAGACCGACCTGTTTCGCCGCTGTTTCCAATTCTAGGAGATATTGCTCAACATATCGCTTGCTATGCCCTATTATGTCAATATCATCAGCATATGCTAAGACTTGTATCGATCTATTGTAAATAGTACCGCCATCCCTAATTCGTGTATCTCGGACTGTCTTTTCTAAGGCAATATTAAATAGGAGGCAAGCCAGAGCATCCCCTTGTCTGAGTCTATCCTTTATATCAAAGGATCTAGATTTTCTCCCTGTATTCTAACAGTGGCTTCTAAGTTAGACATTGTCATTCTCGTTAGTCGGATAAGTTTCTCTGATATACCAAACTCATGCATTGATTGATATAGCACTGTTCTCTTGACACTGTCGTATGCGGCCTTGAAGTCGACGAATAGATGATGGGTTTCAATATTGAATTCTAATGTTTTCTTGAGAATCTGTCTTATTGAATGAATCTGGTCAATTGTTGATTTTTCTGGAGTGAATCCAGCTTGATATTTACCAACTATGCCCACTGTGTAAACTTGCAGCCTTTCGTAGAGTATATTTGCTAGTATTTTGTAAGCAGTTGTTAACAGGGTTATACCTCTATAGTTGTCACACTGGAGCTGGTCACCTTTTTTATTTAACGGGCATATCGCGCCTTGAGACCATTCACAAGGCATGGTCTCATTATGCCAAACAAGAAGTAAAAGCTTATGCAGTGTCTGTAGTGGGGCATCGCCACCATTCGGGTAGAGCTCACTGCAAATTTGATCAATTCCTGGTGATTTATTATTTTTAAGCTTTTTAATGGCTTGGGCAACGTTTGGTCGATGGTAGGTGGTCTTTCGTTGGGGTTGAAAGGATTCCAATCATTTCGATTTGCTAGGGTGTTATCTGCTTCTTCGATATGATGGCCCATTAAATTTTGCATCAAAAAATTCAACCCATCTGTTTATTATCAGCACGTTATATTGAGAGAAAATAATAGAACCGACTGGTCATCAACCAGATTTTCAAGTTTTCAGAGCTTTAAACGTGTGAGACATATCGATGGCATGTATTTCAATTCTCTTACTTGACTTTCATTGCTTTTCAGAAGCTACCTCTACTCTTATATTTTACTGGTGCCGCTAACAGGCACCAGGTTCGTCTGTGTGGATAATTTTCATTAGATACATACATGTCCAGCCCATCTAAGTCTAGAGCGGGCTTACAGGATAGGGAACTTTTTAGTTATGTAAAAAGTAAGAAGACTGCCTACTTGGGGCACATATTACGAGAAAAAATACACTTTTCAGCAACTGATACTCGAAGGAAAGATAGAGGGTAGGAGAGGTCTGGGACGTAAAAAAATGTCATGGCTGCGCCATATTCGACAATGGACAGGAATCCACAGCTATGAAATGCTTCGCAATGCTGCTAAATACAGAATTATTTAATTCTGAATATTTAACATCTCACCTGACAAGACGATGTACGGTGGACGCCTACGCAGAAATGCACCGCACCTTAAGAAGAAGAAGAATTATATTTTAGTTTATCTGTATCTATATTCAAAGTTTTTCTAAATTTATTTCTATTTTTATTATGTTTTATCTCTAATTTGGCTCTAACTATTCGGTGATCGCTTCTTACTGACGCCGTATTTCTTACTGTTATCCGATCCGATATCCTGTATGATATCTGTTGTTGTACACAGTAACACCTATTTCGTTACGAGTTTTTCCGTCTGAGGATATACACGTCCTCTTTCTTTGAGGTTTTTTTATAGAATGTGTTCTCTGTATAGTATTTGTGGGCTTGTAGGAAGTTAATCAAGGTTTCTTCTCTCTCGTTTCTAACTCCAGAGCCGAATTGTTCTATATAGTTTTCGGTGTTTTCAAGTCGTTGTCCGATCTTAGCGTTGAAGTCTCCTATTATCATCGTATACGTGCTGTGATAGTTCGTGATAGTTTCTGCACTTTTTTCATAAAATTTGTCTAGCTCTTTATCGGGATGTGCTGCGGTTGGAGCGTATACTTGAATAATTTTCAGGGAGATGTTCTCATTTACATTTAACCTAATCATTGCAATTCTTTCAGATATTCCTACGAATTGCTCTACGCCATCTAGGCTTTGTTCTTTTCACCCTTTTGTAATATATGACGTTACCGGAGTCTAGTGTTATGCACTCTTCTACTTTTATTTTTACCTCTGGTAGACCAATTACGTCCCAGTTTAAGTCCTTTATGTCTTGTTCGAGTTCGTAGACTTTTTCATCTTTGCTTAAGGACCTTATATTTAGAGTTGCGATGTTCAATCATGTGATTTTTAGCGATTTCTTGCTTCCCCCAGATTCCATGAAGCTGTCCTTTCTTCCAAAGGAGTGGGATTTGCCATTACTGTATGGTCTACCCACCTGGGTACCCATTCCTTTTATTTTAGATATCGCCATATTCCTATTAGGAGGTTTTTTAGCCTTAAAACTCCACGCTGGCTAGATAGGTTGGTGAGCGATTTTATACAATCCCTAAAATCAAAGGATTGCCACTTGCGCCATTCACACCGTACCGAAGGTATTCTTCTTCGTTGCTTTAAAAGTCTATAAATAGTTGCCCCTCCCCCCCAACTCCAGTCATATAAGAACACTTAAAAACTATACTCCGAACAGTACCTACTTGTAAAATGTTCATGTACAATTTTATTGGCACGGTTAAATGACACTTTAATTTCACAGGAGTAAAATTAGACGTTTTTGATATTTTTACAACACTAGTTCAGTTATTAATATCGCTTTTTATTATAGAACTAACAATTCAGCGTGTTATAATCACAGGACTTTACAAACAGAATTTGTTAATCTTAACTAAAATTATTCACAATCTGCAAAACACGTTCCGTTGCATGAAAATTTTAATCCTTTCTAAGAAAGTTAACGGCTTACAAATTAACCCTCCTCTCATTTGTTGATTAAAATTACTACAAAATTAAGACAAGAATTGAAATAAATTGGTGTTTAAAAATTTAATATAAAATCCAAACATTTTCAGAACAACGCTGAATATTTTATTTTAGAAAATCTTCGTCACTGTTTTATATATTGATTTTTATTCACGTCCAATAAAATTTGTGCTATCAATAATTTTCAAATGTACTATAAAAGTTTTTACTCTCACGAGGTCTGCATAAGCTAGATATAAATTTAGGCCGTAAATTTAAATCGAACACTGAACTGCTAGGTGTTTTCTACAATGTTGTATGGCCTCAAGACCTGAATCACCTTATTGGACACGAAATGTTTTGATTCCTCGATTTTTGTTTGTAATTGCGCGTTTATTGTAACAATAAACTCCTAAATTTTACTTAATATATGCTAAAAATCGCATAAATACAACTGATAACATTATTTACCTATCTTATCACAGTATTATTCAATTCAAGTTGAAGGACACGCTTGTTGCTTATACTTATTTGTTATTAAATCGAAATAATACCGTCGAAACATTTTATAAACGTTTATTCCACGAGAAATAATAATAATTATTAGAGCAGATATTATTAGTGATAATGCCTAGCATTTATTAACTTAGGGTCTTGGAAATTGTTTAGTCTACTTAATTATTTAATTAATTTAAAAATTCGTCTGAGAATGTAATGAACCATGAAGCCACTACGGTTATAATAACGAAATTACTTTCCAAAGAAGGTAATTTATGAAATCGTAGTAGTGTTTTACATTCTACACATAATTACATAAAAACAGTAAAAAAGCTCTTCAAGCAATTGTCTAATTGTTTTCCTCTTTACAGGATTTTGTTAATACCTAGTTATAATTGACAAACTTACAAGTTGCCATTAAGTTTTCCTTAAAATAGCACCACAAAATGGCGTGGTGATTTTTTTTCACTATTACTCACTTCACTCCTTACGGCATGAATTGTTGTTTTTTGTCAAAAAATAAATTTCCAGATAAGACATTTATTTTTACTTTCACGTAAAAATATTTAAAAAAAATCTAGCTGCAATAAAAACTTTATTGACAAAAAAATTTTTATCATCATATGAGCAATCTGAGGAGATGGCAGAAATGACAGTTTTCTTGACATTGCTTTGTGAATCTTCACGCTCCTCATTGTCACTATATCTTAACACAATAACATCTCATTTGTGCCATCTTTATCAGAGAGGATTCTTCACTATTAGTACTATCTGGTTTTCGAAATACACTCATTGTACTTTAAAAGAGCCGACAAAAACGATCAATGAGTCCATTACTTCATAGTGTACCATATACTAGTCTTAAAAAGGTATGTCATAAATTAAATCCCACATTCCGGGGACAAAAATAAATTGATTCAATCCAACTTACCTTAGTACAAAAGTGTACACAAAAAAAGTTACAGCCCTTTGAAGTTACAAAATAAAAATTGTTTTTTTTTTGCATTATATCCTATACTACTTGACATTTTGTAATAAAAATGGATCCGTTACTTTCTTTTTCTGAAAGCATTTTTCATACAAAATAAACAATAAAATCTAAGCGCACAGAAAAATTTTAAGGGGGGTGTGCAGCCCTAAATCCTCCAAACTTGTGAGTACGTTCAAATCAAATGGATTTTGCGGCATCATTAGCTTAACACCTTATTTTTTAAAATTTTTTGCCTCGTCACTTTTTTCAAAAAATAGTTTTTATTGATTTACATCCCTTTTCATTAACCTTTAAAAAATTACTTGCAACTAAATAAATGGCTTAAATGAATTAACAAGTACAAAAAATGTCTATAACCTCTATAAATATGATATTACAAAAAATGTTCAAAATTACCCCCATTTTCTTCAATACACATTCGGTGTTGTTTTAATAAGGAAAACCAAATGCGCTGAAAACCCATATTTTGCTGACGAAATTGATTTGCAGCTTCAATTGTTCTAACCCTCAATTGTTGTTCGTCCTCTATTGTTACAGAATACACTTTCAGAAACCCTCAAAAGCAAAAGTCCATGGGGTTAAGACCTGGACTTCTGGGTGGCCAAGAAATAGGTGCGTCACGACCCCTTCCACTCCACCGACCAGGATACTGCATGCAAAGGTATTCCCGGACTTCCTTACTGTAATGCGGTGGAGCACCATCTTGTAGAAACTCAATATTCATTTCTTCGAAATACTCTTGTAAATCGTTTGTCAAGAACTGCAAAAAATTATCACTATTTTCCTTGACTGAAATAAAAAAAAATAATCTCGAATCTTGTAATATTAGTCAGAAATTTTTTTGGTAGCAATAAATTATTCAAGCGTGGAAATTTTTCTTTAAAGGCCAATAGTATTTTAGGCCACTTCAAAACGCTTAGATAAGTACACAATCAGCAATTGCAGATAAACATAAAATGTTTATCACTTGTACGTGTTAAACAATGTTTTTATCAATTTCTTTCTATTTTTGTTTAAATACCTTTAATTTCATTATTGTAGCTAATCTCTGAATATTATTATTAGTATTTACAATATTTTACACGACTTTTGAATTGTCAACACTGTATTTGATATTTTGTCAGAATAATATTTACTTGTTGAACTGACGTCACATGGCGATTTTACACTATTACTTTTTATACAGCATCAATGTCTAGACAATGTCTGACATAACACTGATTTTAGACGACCTTCACAACTTTTGAGGGTAGTGAATGGCTATCATAATTCAAATCGTCGTTACCAGCTTTTAACAGTGGTCAAGGAACACGAGGTCCTTACAGTCGAAGTAATAATAAAAGGCTCTGAAGAAATATTATCATAATCAACAACTTTTAATTCCATAGGCTTATTACAGACTCCATAGGCATTGTTTTTTTCTTCGTGTGTTTCTAGGCCCCCTTTTTGGCTTGTGTTCAAGTAGATTATTATTATCAAATTGTCTGCGTTTTAAACTGTTCAACAAGAAGTATATGCCGAGTGTTTTGAGCAAGCAAATGTTAAGACATGTATAGGCGCGCCGCACATTCAGACGCAGGTGACGCAGGCAACGCAGCGTAGGGCAGCACAGGTTTCTGTTTTCCGTATAATTACATTACCCCGCGCGAATTGGAACGCAGGGCAGGGCAGCACAGAACTGTGTTTAAGAAAACCTGCCTGCGCAGTCGTCCGGACACAGATTCCTGTGCCACGTGCGGAGCAGTTTGTTTGTTTCTAGTAAAATTTTGTGTGGTTATATTCGAAATGAATGAACAATTAATCGAATTGGTGAGAAGCCAGAGAATTCTTTACGATATCAACGATCCCAATTATTTAAATTAAATAAGTAATTTACAAGAAGATAGTGAAGATGAATACCCACAACAGGAAGACTCCATAGTTAATCCAGAGAGTGAAATTTTTGACGAGGTGACCAGCGATATTCGACATGATTCCGAAGAAATCCAGAGTGTTAAAAATGACATTGTTAATGAGCCGTCTACGTCTGGTATTGTAATACAAAAAAATAACGAAAAAGAAAATACCAAACGTAAGGCAACTGAAGACCAATCAATCACAACCAAAGCAGCTAAAAATAAGAAACCTAAAAATGATGATATACAGGAAGTGATAAAGCAGTCAATTATGCAACGTCAAAAAAGGGCCGAAGAAAGAGCAGTTGAATGGGCAGCACAGAAGCCTTTGGATGATGATCTCTATCATTTTTATATGTCGATATACAAAATAACCAAAAAATGCCTCCTAAATTTCAACATCGTTCAAGAAATGATGTGTTCCAAGCTATATTGCAGCTCGAAGCTGCATATCTAGAAATTCATGATCCCAGTCAAGAAAACTACACTCATAGTGAACAAAGAGTTTTCACAAGTGCATATGTTAAAACCCATATTCAGCAGCCCCATTACTCGTCAACACCTCTTCCATCACCAAGTTCCAGTCACAGTAGCCAGCATACTGAGAATCAACATTGTAATTATCCTTTAGCTCCTATTCGTAACAACTCTTTTTTATGCTCAAGTAATTACAACTCTAGAAGCACCAGTAATTATTCATCTACTACACTCACCCCCAGGTTGTCTGCTGAGATATCTCCTCAAACCGTTGATACTGGTAATATTCGTAATTTTGTGGAAAATTATAGAGTATAGAATTATGATTGTTTAATTAAAAATTGAAAAATTATTAAAAATAATACCTTAAAAAAACAGCTAGTTTTTCTTTGGTTCTTATTGGTTTTTGGGCATTACAACCATCTGAATAAATACTGTTTTCTATTATAATATGTACTTCATCAACTTGTTTTCTGCTTAACCGAAAATAATTTAAGTAACGAGACTCAGAGAATTCTGATGATAGTGCTAATTCCCCATGAGTATTTCTCTTTTTCATATAGTTGCTTTTCCAAAATGATTTTTTTTTCTCTTTGACATGTTGAATAATAAAACTGTTTCTTCAAATTCTGTGTCTGACTCTGATTCGGAACTCTCCAGAAATAACGCCATTATTTAAATTATAAAATTCTCTTTCTATGTTCATATTATATATTCGATATTCGCATCTCAAAATTTTCGAGAAGACTGCTTCCAAATATACGCTCACACTGCGTGACACGTATATTTTTTGATCTGTGTAGCCTGCCCTGCACTGCGTCACCTGTGCCACCTGCGTCCCAATGTGCTGCTTACTTATGTGTGAAATTTGTGTATACCATTGTAAAGTGGGATCCACATGTCCGAAGATCAAACCGGTCACACTTGCCTATTGAAGTGGTACCTATCTGACCCTCTGGCTTTTCCTCCACCCCTCCTCAGCGCGTGACTTACGTAAGGAGGCTTATGATCGGCAAGTTACTTTTGGTGCCCTGAGTAATGGAACACCCTCTGTTTTTATTGACTGTGTTTATGCCACCTAACTGTAGGGGTAGCACACATATCGGCTTTTCTTCCTATTTGATCATACTTCTATTGAGCAGAAATCTCCACGTACCCAGTTCCCACCCAAAAGGTTCTACTATAACGTCACTAAAAATGTACAAATAAAATTAAAATGTATTTACAAAATAATCTCCATATACGATTTTAAAAATGTTAGGGAAAATGCCAATCTTATACGATATTTTAATTAATATTTTCAGGCATCAAATCTTAATTTTTGAATTTTTCTCATCCAGGCCTGAGACAGTTGTAAAAGAGTAATAATGAAGTGAACAAAATTTTGTTGTCTCTTGTCTATTTTTTTACTGTGGACTTTAATCCATTACCCGACACATTTTGTTAAAATATTTAATCTTGAAGTAAAGTTAATTAATTTTAGCAATAATTCATTGCGAAATTGTTTATAACTTGCATACCGAACTATCATTATATATTTGTGATTTATTATTCCCAAAATTAGATAATGAAAATTTAACAAGAAAACTTTCCGAGAAATTAATCAAGCATTAGCGAAATACATAAACAATTGTTGGTGATCGTGGGAAAACGAGGGTTTCAGAGTTATGAGTATTTTAACGATGCTAACTATTTAATTATAATTAAACGCCTATTTAGTCAAATTAAACGAAATTATCACACAGAAAGTATATATACAGTATTGTGCGAATTAATGGAATCACTGTGAATTTTTTTTCATTTTTTCAATATTTACAGTTTGCAACACTACCTACACAGTTGACAGCTGACCAAGCATTGAAAACATAACCTTACTGTGTGTTGGTGTGTTTGCGTGTGTTTTAGGTCATTTCTTACCAAGCTTGTGTTGTTTTGGGGGTTTTTGTACTATTTTGTGTTGTTTTTGGTTTTATTCCAACATGGATATTACGCCTAGGAAGCGTTAAAAGATTGTCACGTTGAGTGAACACTAGTATGTCACAAAGAGAGATTGCTAGAACGTGTGGAGTGAGTCAGGTGGTAGTAAGCAAAATTTTGAAGCGTAAACGAGAAACGGGATCAGTGGATGTGAAAAGTCTAGGAAAATGTAGAAGAAAGAGAAAAACAACACCAGCAGATGATAGATTTTTACTTCGAAAGAGCAAATTGGACCCAAGAAAATCAAGCCAAGACCTACAACAACATCTAGCAGCATCAGCTATAGTGATTGATGACTCAACTGTTCGTAGAAAACTTTTGGAGAATGGTAGAGGGGCAATTCGTCCACCTAAAAAACAGCTTCTAACTGAACGAATGAAGAAACAAAAGCTACTGTGGACCAAAAAATACTCTAATTGGACTGTAGGTGACTGGAAAAAGTCCTATTTACAGATGAAACCCACTTTATAGTTCAGGGACAGCGGTCGAAATTCGTCAGGAAGTCTGACAATGAAAAGCTTACACCATCTCATATTGATCAAACCCTAAAACATCCAGTCAAGAAAATGTTTTGGGGATGTTTTTCATACATGGGGGTTGGATCTTTGGTGCCAATTGAAGGCACAATGAACAGCCAAAAATACAAATCCGTGTTGGAAAAGTATTTGGACAAACAACTCCAAAAATGTCAACCCCAAGGAGGAGCGATTCTTCAACAGGACTCTGCTCCCTGTCACAAATCAAAGGAAATGATGGCATTTTTCAAAAATAAGAAGATTAATGTTTTAGATTGGCCCGGTAATTCGCGCGACCTCAACCCCATTGAAAATTTATGGGCCATTTGCAAAGCTAGACTGCGAAAAATCGACTGTACCACTAAAACAAAAATGATAGAAGCGGACATTCAGGTTTGGTATCGAGATGAAAGAATATCTGACAACTGCCAGAAACTCATAGAATCTATGCCAAAACGGGTAAAATCAGTAATTGCTGCCAAAGGGGGATGTAAGTTTTATAGTTTATAGTTTTGTCAAAATATAATTTTTTACTAAATAAACTGTTTTTTCATTAAAACAGCCCATGATTCCATTAATTCGCACAATACTATCTATATATGCGGCCAAGTTAGAAAAGGAGCATATTAACTTGGGTTACTATGCCTATACCGATACATTTTACCTTTATTTTACTATCAACTCGCATTAACATCCACAGGTTTACCACAGGGCTCCGTTATCTCTCCCCTTTTGTTTAATGTTTTTACCAAAAAAGTACACGAACAAAAAATTATAATATTATACAGTATGCTGATGATTTTGTCGTTTATAATACTAATAAAAAATTAGAGGTAGGCACAACTTACTGATCTCACGTCACATATACAACTAACTACTTTGAAATTTAAATCATTAGGTTTTTCTTTAACCCCAGATAAATCTATTGTTACCATCTTTACAAGACATAATCTACCCAATATCATAAATGTAAATGGTACCTTATATCCAGTAGCAAATAAGGTAACTTGTCTTGGAATTATTCTTGACAAGAAGCATAGCTGGAAAACATTTATACAAAGTATGGAATCAAAATGTTTAAAAGGCATACATTTTTGAAAATTCATAAGGAGAACCTGGTGGGGAGCAGATCCACAATCGTGTTTAACGTTTTATAAAGCCTTTATTCTTGGATTACGGATGTACGTTATATATATCAGCCAGTCCTTACATTCTAACACGACTGGAAACAAGTCAAAATATTTCCCTAAGACTCTGTTTGGGTGCAATATGTTCAACGCCTGTGGAACCACTTCGGATTGAAGCACTAGAACCACCATTATTGTTAAAAACCGTAGTCTGTTAAATAAAATAGCCTTATTAAATAACCACGATTTAACTAACACGTACTGGTCAAAAAAACCTTCTTCTCTATTATGTATGGCTTTTAGAAATACAAGTAGTTATAATAGTGATTTAAAAATAACTATTTCAGTCGAAAAATCTGAATTCGTTGACATATTGGAACCACTAGAAATTAAGATTCCTGTATACAATGAAAATTTGTTGATAAGTAAAAATATATTAAGCGCTTGCGTATCAAAACTATGACACTCTCCTTCTTCCTATACTCCTTCCTCCTCTTATCTTTCCCTGTATTATCAGCCTTAGCAGTTCATATCGTCGTCTCCTCATTACGGTCCCAGATATTGTAACTTTCTTATTTTTATTTATTGTGTTTATTATTTTGCATTCTTAGCCCATTTCTCGCAATACTTCCGTGTTAGTTTTCTTCTGTGTCCATGCTATTCTAAGCATCCTCCTGTAACACCACATTTCAAAGGACTGTAACTTATTTATGTGTTCTTACTTCAATGTCCAGCTTTCAAGTCCATATTGCAGTATCGAAAACACGTAGCATCTCAGTGCTCTTACTCTCAGTTCTAATCTAAGATCTTTGCTGGAGAGAATTGTTTTCATTTTTACAAACGCATTTCATGCTATTTCTATCCTAGCTCTTATTTCGGTTGTTTGATCATTATTGTCTGAAATCCAGATTCCTAGATATTTATATTTATCAATCCTTTCTATCGGTACATTTCCCAAATGTATGTTTGTTGGTATATTTGAGTTCTTTGTTATTATCAAGCATTTGGTCTTTTTTATATTCATTTTTAGTCCATATGTTTCACAGAAACTGTTTGTTTTGTTTAGCAGTAATTGGAGTTGTTCAGCAGAGCTTGCCATAATCATGATGCCATCTGCATATCTTATGTTGTTAATAGATCTTCCGTTAATTATTATTCCTTCACTTTGAGATAGTAATGCTTCTTCAAAAATGGCTTCACTGTATACATTAAATACAAATGGGGACATAATACATCCCTGCTTCCTCTCATGATTTCAATTTCTGGACTGGGTTCGTTATCTATTACGATTTGTGCTCTTTGATTCCAGTAGAGGTTTGTTATTAGTCGTAAGTCCCTATGGTCTATGTTTTTTGTCTTTAGAGTTTGGACTAATTTTTCATGTCGTACTTTGTCAAATGCTTTTTCAAAATCAACGTAACCAACATGCACATCAACATTAATTTCCATGCAACTTTGAGCTAACACATTAAAAGCAAATAACGCTTCTCTGGTTCCTAGTCCGTTTCTGAACCCAAACTGACTATCATCTATTCTTTTTTCCAGTTTTTTATTTATACGACCATGTATTATTTTCAGTAATAATTTGAGAATATGACTTATTAGTGATATTGTTCTGTATTCACTGCAATATTTAGCGTTTGTATTTTTAGGGATAGCACAAAAGGTGGACAGTAACCATTGTTTCGGTATGTGTCCTGTTTTGTATACTGAATTAAATAAGTCTACTATAATGTCTTTAACATTTATTAATCCCTTGTTGATTTCATCTGCCAGGCGTTGCCTTATGAGTGGATTCCTTAATTTACGTGTATAGATTTTTGCATTTGTTGTTCTTCGTTTTATTATTTTCATTTTGATCCTAATTTTGGTCACTACTGGGTTGAGATCTGATCCTATGTCGGCACTTGTATAGGTTTTTGCGGATATAATTGCGTGACTCAAATAAGTACTTTAAATTTTATCAAATAAGTACTTCTGAATTCGTTAAAAATGCTTTATCTTTTACCAGTAAAAAAGGTACTGAAAACTGGACTTTTTGGCCCCAAATTGTTAATAATTTTAAAAAATTTCAGATATCTAGCCGGGTCAAAATTCCGGGAATACCTGATTTCTGTGGACTATTAAGCCTTGAAAGATTTTGTACTTCGTATTTAAACCAATTTACCACTTTCACCACGTTTAACCCTGTACATTAAAAATTGCTTGTGAGATTATGGAGGCATTTCATATTAAGGAAAGACCATTTAATGGATATTACATACCCACCCACGAATTGTGATCGCGAACGAAGATGTTGAAGAAATCCTCAAGGAGTGGTTTTTAAAAACAATGTTACATTTACAATACTAATATATTCAAATTATACAGTACAGGAGAGGTTCAATAAATAGCAGGAAAGAGATGACTAGATAATAATTCCACTAAGGACATGTGTAATCATTTTTCTACCATCACAATGTAAAACCTTGACGGTCATAACCGCACACTAGATCTCTTTTATTTAAAAAAGAATAAATCGTAACAAACTAAAATTATTATTTTTTTTTATTTCGAACATATTATGTGTCTCGACAGCTAATGATCATTGACATTTTCTTCTGGCTGCTAGGTAGTGTTGACAGTCAAGAAGTACATGTGCTACGGAAGTCGTGGTGTTGCAATACTGGCACAAAATCGGATTACTGGAATTCATTAGGTGTCCATGTGTAAGGCGTGTGTGCCCTATTCTCAATCTTCGAATGATAGATTTGTCCTTTCTTTTCATTGGTGAGGGCTTGTGGTAGAAAATGTTTGGTTGTAGAACGCTTAACTTGGTATTGCTTCTTTTCCATTGATCATTCCAAAGGTCCATTATTTTATGTTTGATTGTTCTTTTTAGATCTGATGATGTTTGAATGTCTGTTGTAACGTTAAGAGAACATGCTTGTTTTGCTGCTTGATCGGCTTTTTCGTTACCTGGAATACCAACGTGTGATGGGACCCACAATATCGTTACTGCTATTCCATTAGTTTGAAGACGATTACATATGCTCTGGATTTCTTGAACTATTGGATGGATAGAATGTACGTTTCTTATGGACTGCATGGAGGACAGAGAGTCTGTACAGATTGCTATAGTTTTATCATCATTGAGTGGAGTTTTCACCGCCTGTAGTATTCCATATAGTTCAGCAGTATAAATACTGCAATTGCTGGAGAGTCGAAACAAGCTGACGGTGGTTGTAGTCGTTGTAACAGCACAACCAACACCTTCTTCAGTCTTAGATGCGTCTGAGTAAAGGATCTTATCGAAGTTGCATTGATGTAGTATTTCATAGAATCTTTGTTTGATAATGGAAGGTGATATTTCATTTTTATTATATTTGGATAATTCGATATTAAAATTTGGAAGTTTACATATCCATGGAGGGGTTTGAGCGACCGTGAAAGGGCTGGTCGACAACAGATTGATATCTAAATAAGGAAGTAGCATCTGTATAGTGGACGGTACCATTCTAGGATTATTAGTAACTGGTAATTGTCTATTACAGATGAGGTTTCTTGTGGGATTTGTGGGATTTGCTGAAACTCTAGCGAAATAGAGCAGTAGAAGTTGTTGTCGTCTTAAATGAAGCGAAGGTTCGAAACATTCTACATGAATACTTTCCACCGGACTGGATCGGAATGCTCCTAAACAAAGTTGAAGAGAAGTATTGTGGACGACATTAAGTGAACGTAGTAGTGATTTAACAAATATATACAAGCGGTGAAATTCCACAAGACTGGTTAAAATCAGTCTTTATTCCCCTTCCAAAAACTAAGGGAGCAAAGAAGTGTGGTGATTTCAGACTTATTAGTTTAATGTCGCATATGTTAAAGTTATTCTTGAAAGTTATTCACCAACGCATTTATAAGAAATGTGAACAGGATATCAGTGATGAACAATTTGGCTTCCGAAATGGATTTGGGACACGGGAAGCATTAACCAGTTTTATTATATTGCTGCAAAAATGTCGAGACCAAAAAAAAGGATCTCTTTTTATGTTTTATTGACTATCAAAAGGCCTTCGACAAAGTAAAACATGATAAGCTGATGGATTGCCTTCACAAAAAGGGACTAGACGAGAACGATTTTAAAATTATCCAAACGCTGTATTTTAACCAAACTGCAGCAGTTAGAACAGAAGCCGGTGACACAGAAATATTCAATATCAAGCGAGGTGTACGACAGGGGTGTGTATTGTCACCACTACTTTTTAATATATATTCGGAAGAAATCTTTGCACGAGCACTAGAGCAATCAAGAGAAGGTGTTAAAATTAACGGCAGAGTTCTAAATAATGTACGATACGCCGACGACACGGTCCTAATTGCAGAGAGCGCACAGGATCTCCAGACACTCTTAGATCGCGGCAGATTGACTGGAGAACAATACGGCCTCAGCATTAACGTCAAGAAAACAAAAACAATGATTGTCTCCAAAACATCCATCCATCCACCCATGGCTTTAAACGTGAATGGTAACATTATCGAAAATGTCGAGAAATTTCGATATCTAGGGTGCTGGATAACGAAAGATATAGATCCAGACATAGAAATAAAATCGCGAATTGAACAAGCAAGAAATGTCTTTTTAAAAATGAAACAAATGTTTACGTCCCAAACACTCAATCTCAAAATCCGATACCGAATGCTGAAATGTTACGTTTACAGCACCTTATTATATGGAATGGAGGCCTGGACCTTCAAAATCAACTCACTAAGGCGTTTGGAAAGTTTTGAAATGTGGTTATTTCGAAGGATGCTGAAAGTCCCATGGACAGCGCATATGAGCAACGAGCAGGTCCTACACAAGATGGGTACCGACAGAGAACTCTTAAAAATAATGAAAACACGGAAAACCTCATATTTGGGACACATATACAGAAATGAGAAATACCAGCTACTGCAGCTTCTTATAGAGGGGAAGGTAGAAGGAAAACGTGGTCCTGGTAGACGGCAGGCGTCCTGGTTGAAGAACATTCGTGAGTGGACTGGTTTGGATTCTCAATCCTTAATAAGAAAAGCCAGGGACAGAAATGATTTTGCTAAGGTTATCGCCAACCTTCATTGAAGACGGCACCCAAAGAAGAAGAAGTAGTGATTTACTTGATGACATGTAGAGAACACTACCATAGTCAAGTTTGGAGCGAATAAGAGCTCAATATATTTTTAGTAGTGTTTCCTCATCGGCTCCCCAACTATAATGGGCTAGTGATTTAAGGAGATTCATTCTTTGTAGGCAGCTATGCTTAAGTTCTCGAATGTGTGGTCTCCAGGAAAGTTTTTTATCAAAAATAATGCCGAGAAGCTGTATTTAGTCTACTACTTGGAGAAAATTTCCATTCAGAGCAATGCGTTGGAGATTTTGTCTTCTAGTAAAATGAATAACTTTGGATTTAGATGAGGAAAAGTTTAGGCCGGATTGACTGGCCCAGTTGTTTATTTTACTTAGCGTATGTTGTAGTAAAGCATTTGTGCTGGAAGTGACCTTTCCATGACAAAATAATATTATGTCGTCGGCAAACTAAAATTACATAGTATTTTTTATGGATTATACGGATAAATTACGAAAGGGCATTTTACCAATTAAACACTAGAATACTGGTGTCAAAATTTTTAGCAACAATTTTATTATAAACAGCTGTTTTGACTCTTTTATCAAGTGGTATATGGATTAACCACTTTGAAGTCCGTTGTTTTTTACAGATTGCCTTCTGACTTTGCTTTAGTTTCAATTGCATCTATGCTTTTCTATTTTTGCATAGTTCCCTCCAGTTTCTCATCTTCAATATTTTGATGTATCTAAGCATCTGCTCCTACTATATCTTTTTATGTGTTTCCTCCAGTATTTTTCTTTCTGGATTCGAAGAGAAGAAGGAAAATCTGTGACTAACCCAGGTAATGTTGGGTTTCTAAGTACCAATCAAGTTAAACCTTTGACATTTTGTCCCGTTACCACTCTGAGACAGTTGACTTCCAACTAAAAACCTCTAGTGTCTCTGTCACTCCAGACATCAGGATAGAAGGCCTGGTTAAGGCAAATCCTGATGCCCTGTTCTCACCCGATTTCCATTCTTTCTTCCACAGACTCATCCTACACAAAACCACCAAAAACTTTCTTAATCACCCAGCCCTTTGCGTCCACTGCTGGACATAGGCCTTCCTCATTTTTGTGCTCTATCTTGAGCACTTTTCATTCAATTTCTTGACATTTTCTTGAGATCGTCAGTCCAACGAGTAGGGGGTATTCCTCTACTTCTTTTGTCTAACCTCGGCCTTCACTCAAGCCATCTCTTCGTCCACCTTTCATCACTGACTCGAGCGACGTGTCCGGCCCAGTTCTATTTCAGTGTGGCAATTCGGGAAATTACATCGGTAACTCATGTTCTTCGTCTTAAGTCTTCATATCTAACTTGGTCATGAAGCGATATACTCAGCATTGATCTTTTCATTTTCCTCTGAGCTATTTGCAAATTTTGAGAACTTGTAGCTGTCAATGTCAAAGTTTCGGCACCATAGCTCATCACAGGCAACACACATTGCTCAAATGTTTTACGTTTTAAAGAAATTGGTATATCGGTTTTAAAGATGTCTTTGAGTTGTCCATAGGCTGCCCATGCTAGGTTTATTCTTCTTCATAGGTCGCCTGTTTTGTTGTCTCTTGTGTTCTTTATTTTGTGTCCAAGATATATGTATTTTCCACCAGCTCTACTTCGTTGTCTCCAATATTGATATTTCTGCTAGGTACTAGGTTTGTCATGAATTTTGTTTTGGAGATGTTTATTTTAAGATCCACACTGGCACACACTAACTTAAGTTCATGTAGCATTGTACATATCTCCTTGAGGTTGTCCGAGAACAAAACTATGTCGTCTGTGAATTTCAAATTTGTTAATCTTTTACCGTCAATTGAAACCTCAATACTCCGGGAGTATTGGATTTTAGGAAGTGTAAGACTTCCAAATTCCAGAAGAACTGGAAGAGAGGTGATGAAAATACTAAAAATAGGGCTAAGCTCAGAGGAACAAAGTTAAATGGCCAAAGAGACACTTAATCTCAAGTGAGTGTTCGGGCTAGCTTCAATGCACTGGATTGTGGCTTTAAAGATATGAACAACAATAACAAGAGATAATGAGCTAATGAGACAAGAAACGAAATGAGACCTGGTAATATCAAACGTGATACAACTAAAGAAGGTCACTGGGAATAAATTTATAGAAAGAGGATAATAAGAAGAGAAAAGAAGGGCGCCAACTCAACGGTAGTTGAGATTTTGAAGTAACAAATGAATCTGGAGATAATACTCTGAAATACAAAAATACTAAATAATAATCTTGTTTTGCTATGTTATATACTGGTTAGTAGAACTGAAATAAAACTCAAAATAGCAACAATAAATATATTTATAAAAAATGTATATAGGTATATGTGTATAAACAATTTACATATAATGCAAAGCCAAATAACAGTGGTAGTGGATGGTGTACAGATACAATGGGACCTAATAGCCCCTCAACAAACGAATAGTCACTACCACTGGCCAAATAAAATATGAAATATTAGTATAAACCAAGAATAGTCCGTAGGGTAGCCTAAGTCTTAACACTAAGGTTAGTAATTTAGATTTAAATAGTTCTACTAAAATGAGATACAAATTACAATATTGTAAAGATATCAAACTTGATAAATCTGTTACAATTCTATTAAATATATTACATCCAAAAAATGAGTTGTTCCATACTCATTATATCATATTTAAAAAAAACCACATTAAATTTATGTCCCTCTCTCAATATCAAATTGTATTATATCAAATGCATTGTATTAACAAAAATATTATATCAAAAAAAGTGAGTTTGGTCAGACTCTGTATATCCTATTTAAAAACCCAATAAAAACATGTAATGTATTTTCTTCTTCCCAATATTTTAGAATTAGATTGTATCAAAAATTAAATTATCACAAAGGTATTCACCTTATCATATGCATATGATGAGTTAACAGTAAATAGATAGTAACAAAAAAAATTACACAGTCAAACAACTTATCTTTACAGCCCCATAAGTCCATAGGAAAACTCCTCTTGGCACGGCAAAATTAGTTCTGGGCTATGATGACAAATCCATGGGGGTACACGGTAGTAAACACCCGGCGCTGGTCTATCCGGTCCGAGAAATCGGTAACTCCAGAGACAAGTTGCTAATTAGTTTAACTTTTCAAAGTTATTTCAATGAACTTAAATTAATATTTTCACGTGACGGAATCTAAAATGATTATTTAATTTAATAAATATGTAATATAAATGTAGCAGCAGGGATTAACTTCACCAAAACATTAAAACATTAGGTTATGTCAACATCATGTCAAAATTTATGAAGTTATTTCCGTAGACGTGACAGGCTTGCGCCATGAAATAAACATGCGCAGAATACAGAAGGCTGTCCCACATTTGTAGAACCTTTTTATATTCCACCAAAAAAAGTTAGATAAAAGGGAACCAAAAAAAAACTTAATGATAAGATATGAAATAGATCGGGATTTAAGTTTGACTATATAAAAAAAAATGACCTTCTGTTCTTTGCAAGTAAATCAAGGAAATTTTATATTTAAATTATTTCGGAACTCAAAAATAAATCTCTAAAGAAATACTAAATACAATGATAAATTTGATTGTATGATAAAGAGATAATACGTATAAAATGATTTACTTACATGGAGCCGCAGCACGCCAAAAAAATCTTCCTTTTATGTGGAACTCTTATAAATATTGATTTTTAAAATTTATTTATTATTATTACTAAGATATGTATTTTATTTATGAATTAATTTATTCTTCCCCAAATTATCTTCCTTGCTCCAATTCCGTCACTTTGAAGGTGAAAAAATTTCACCGGTTGACGTGGCTGCGTATGAGTTCTGACCAAAACTGACCGCTTCGCTTCCGCACAAAATCGATCAATCTTCCTTTTTAAGCGACTACTGCGCGTGTGGGGAAAAATGTCGATTTAAAATCGATCGTAGGCGGGTAATAAAAATTTCTTAAGGGGTTAATCAGTAGCGTAAACGCTACACAATGTTTAGGTCTTTCTCTTCCCAGTTAAGTTTTTTAAAAGCATGTTCTAGTACTGCGGTAAACAGTTTAGGCGATAAGGTATCACCCTGTCGGACTCTGCCGATTGGGATATGATCCGTATTTTCATGTAGTTTCACCGATATAGTTGCGTTCTTGTATTTATTGTAAATTAACCTGTATATCGGTAGTCAATGCGACATGCTTGTAGTGCTTCCAGCATTTTGTCAAATTCTAACGTGCCAAAGGCTTTATGGAAATCTATAAAAGCCAGAACGAGTGGTCGATTGTATTCGATATTCTTTTCTATTACCATTTTAATGCTCTCTAGGTGATCATTTGTTCCAAATCCGGTACGAAATCCGGACAGACTGATCATTTACCAGTGCAAGATTCTGGAAATAATTTCCCACTATGTTTTCAACTGGCATTTTCCTGAGGGGTATTTAGCCTTTAAACACCACGCTGTCAACACGTGTTGGTGAGTGTTTGTTTCAGCCGCTCATTCTGGATCCGACGCTGTTTGCGGCCGCCCACTGTAGATCAGACGCCGCGGGTTGTGTTCTTCTACTATCCCTAAAATCAAGGGTTGCCAACTCCGCCATCTTTGCCGTACCGGAAGTATTTATTTCCTTCGGAAAGTCTTCGTTTTCGGTTCGGAAACTGGTAATTTTGGCAATATTTCAATTATCAAATTTTAAATCCATTTAAGATATAATTAGGCGTTTCCATACATTTGGTCCACTTTATATATTATATACAGGAATTTTTACAACCATCAGAACCAAATTATTTACAATAAAAAATGAAAAATTTTCAATATAGTTATTAGTTCCATTATTATTACAAATAGAGCAACTAGGGAAAATTATCAAGAAGTTCTATATCATTCGCATGTACTCTATGAAAGAGGGAAATATCCTCACACTTTGTTTCAATCATGACTAGGCAACTAAAAGATATTTTTAGTTCAGGTGATATAATATTTGCGTTTAAAAAATTATATATTATCTGAAGTTTACATGTAGATTCTCGTCTCATTAGGTTCATTACCTTGTTCTAATTTTGACTTTTACAAATCACAATTTGGCCTCATGGCCACGCGGCCAGGTAAGGATAAGATGATGCTAAGTATTCGTTTTGTTTTTTCTCCGAGATAACTAACCAGCTGATTAAAATTGGGTAGGAGGCTGTCATTTTTAATTTTGCTAATTGTTTGTTATTTATTTTATATTTAAATTAGAATGTCATGAAATATTAGTAAATGGTTTAAAACATAACATTAGAATATTTTTCTAAAGCTTTGTTTTTCTTAAAGCTTTTCTGCTTTGTTTTCCAATATATTTTTGGAGTTAACGACAAATTGTTCTTTAAGTCCATATTATCCAATATGTCAGAACTTTGGAAACACAACAAATATTTTAATAAAACCCCCCGATGAGTAAAATGCACTGCAAACATTATTTAAAGGAAAGTTAAAAATCCAGAATTCTAATGCATAAATTGTAATAAATGTCATCCAGGAAACTATCACGGATGTGTGGTATACAAACAAGCATGCCAAAAAGTGTACCCAAACTAAGAGAGAAAAACTCACAATAAGAAAACATTGCAGCAGTTCAGCCAGGGGTAACATATGCTCAAACTACACTAAATCACAAAACCAAAACAGTCTTAATAATAATATTACAAACAATGTTAACCAGGCCCAAGATAATTCATCGCAAAAATGCAATAATAAAAGAATCTAATTAACCAAATAGGAATCATGATGAACTTAATTTCAACATTCCACGAGGAAACTAAGTTCCTGTAGCTGGCTGTATACCATATATCACAAAAAAATTTTGTTTAAAATCCTTTATAAAAGGTATATAAAAACGCCTCAAACGGGCTATCACAAACACATTGCAAAACGTTTTCAGATTAAACAATCCATCATCAGTGCAAACGGTTGCACATGCTAGTAGCCACCAAAATATATGGGTAAAAACCCTTTAAATGTTATAAATTTGAAGTTGTTTTACATTATTAGTATTTCTAATTTGTGATGGTTAAGTTACCGTTGGATAGGTAACATGGCGGCGTATGACTCTACATGAGTAAAATGGTCCTGAGACGAAGTGTCTACGAGGACCTGTTGATAATTGGTTAGGTTAGGTTTAGTTGATAACAACTGATAACAACTTGTTTAGTTGTTATCAACAGGTCCTCGTAGACACTTCGTCTCAGGACCATTTTACTCATGTAGAGTCATACGCCGCCATGTTACCTATCCAACGGTAACTTAACCATCACAAATCAGAAATACTAATAATGTAAAACAACTTCAAATTTATAACATTTAAAGGGTTTTTACCCATATATTTTGGTGGCTACTAGCATGTACAACCGTTTGCACTGATGATGGATTGTTTAATCCGAAAACGTTTTGCAATGTGTTTGTGATAGCCCGTTTGAGGCATTTTTATATACCTTTTATAAAGGATTTTAAACAATTTTTTTTAATTTCAACAGTAGTCAACAACATGGGATAATAGCTCAGCTACTCAAAATTGCTTTATGGAAAGCCAAGGGACTGTGCCAGCGTGCAATATAATTCAAATATTGTCTATCAATAAATGAAATTGTCATAGGGTTAATTTAAGATCCTTTTCACACAGCTCAGTCATATACAGATATAAGGATATTGTGCCTATTTCATAAATCACCCAGACGGAACCGGCCACGGTGGTACGGCTATTGCTATAACAAAATATATCAAGCATTTAGCTACTACAATAGAAGTGGAAGAATTACGCACCGATTGCAAATATCTGCAATATACTGTCCACCAAAACACAGCAACAATAGGGAAAACTGCTAATAACGCCAAAAATACGTGCTGGTGAGCCAGTAGAGTTGGTGGTTTTCTTTGTTTTTTATTGATCTGTTCTGTCAGAAGAAGCTTTTCTGGGGTGTCAGTTATTATTCTGATTTTCCCCTTTTCTCTTAGTTTCTTGGAGCTAGTATTGAGTTTCGATTTTGGATATCTTCATATCACCTCAGGACTTAAATAACAGTCAGGCTCTTGAGAGGGTATAGGCGTAGAGTTTTGGCAACTTAATGTTGATGGAGTGTCTATTGGTTGCTGAAAGTTTTCCAAAAGAATTTGGTGTCTCACTGACCAAACTGGGAGTAAACATATCGTCGGTGAAAATGTATCTGTCAACTGGATATATTCATATGGTCAATATGAATATAGTCAATATTCCTGTTTTTTTTTTGAAAGAATTTATAATGCTCTATGGTAACATGGCACGTGCCATGTGCTATTCCAACACATGCTACCACGTGATAGATTCCAAAACGTTGGCCTAGGTTAGACTTCAACCATGAATCAATTGCAGCATTATAATATGTTTTAAAAGGTTTCATCAATCCCACATCCAGTGGTTGCATCATGTGGGTACAATGGGTTGGAATTGTTAGAATGTGCACGCCATTAGATCTTTCTAGTTCTATTGCTTCAATTGACATGTGGATCTCATAATTGTCGCAAATTAGAAGCATTCTTATCTTTTCAGAGGAACTTGAATATTTTATAAAGTGCTGCATCACATGAATGAAATTGGAAGTGGTCATCCAACCTGGCTGAAGAGCCAAACCCAAGGTCCCGTTTGGTGCTCCATTTATCATGTGGCTCTTGAAGTGCACTCGCGGAAATACTAGAGCAGGAGGTATTGTATTTCCAGCTGCATTTATAAACAAAACTATAGTAACCAGAGTTCCTCTCTCGCCACTTACAGCAGCTGCTACTTGTTTTTGGCCATTTTTGGCAAGGTTCTTGGTTAGTTTCATTTTTTGTTTCATCCATATTCCAAATTCTGGATGAGTCACAGAGTTCTGGGTATCTTTTGATTAATTTTGCATAATTATTAAAAAAAAACATTCACATTATGTTTGTTAAAGAAAATTGAACGTGCAATACTGCATCCTTCAGCAGCATGGAGAGATAATCTTGAGTGGCGTTTCATAACACCGTATAGCCAGTCCCTTCCTGCCATTCTTGGATCTTTCCAGTTTTTAGGACAGTCAATATTGTTCATTTTAACCATCTCATGTGCTAGTTTTCGAGTTTCTAGATTGTTAAGACCATAAAACATTTTTGAACACTTAATTAAATATGCCTCAAGGTCGTCTTCCTGTTTGTCAGTAAAAACCTTTCTAGTATCTTTTTTTAATTTCATATCATGTTCGCCATCTGGGTTATCCCTAAATTTCTTAACGTACTTACCAACAGTTTGATATTTTAATCCAAATCTTTTAGCAGATTTTTTTCTGTCTTCCTATTTCTTACCATCTTCAGACAATCTGCAACAAAGAGAAAGCCTTTTTAAATAACTAATAATAAATATATAACTAAATACAGTTATATAGTGTTTGATAGTGCCCCATACCCTTTTGTCTTAAGGTGCCCCACTCGATGTGTCCAGACTAAATGTAAAAATATAACCTAAGAGTGCCATCAGTAACAAATGTGAATTCGCTCCTTGGGTCTCCCCTCTATTTACAGTCACGTGACACGCTGTCAGATTTGTAAGGACGTTTTAGTATCGAGTCTTATGGGATTATTTTGTTAAACTTAAATATTTTATTTTGTGGTGTTAACATCCGGATACAATTTTTAGAATTAATTAGTTATTCATTTATAGTGACATTTATAGTTCAACAAAAATATTTTTTGTCGTTAATAAAGATTTAATAACATAATCTGCGAAAGTGAGGTTATATATTCATGATCAACCAATGATCAACATCCATGGTACAATGAATATGTTCATTGTACCATTCACAAAAGCGTCCTGATAAAATTTCAAACAATCGCCACCATGAGCAGGTCAGTCGATTTTGCTTTGACACTTTCTTAACCCTCGGAGCGAATAGAACAGGTTATACAGCAATAAATGGACTTGAAACTAGTAGCAAGGTTAATTATCCTTTATCTTCAAATTAGAAACTCATCTTGCCTTCAATCCAAAAATTTGACTTTCAACCACCAAAAACTATCTTTTCACTTTATGACATGAACCCTTTACTGCACTAAGGTGTCGTCGGCATATCTAATATTGTTGACGGTTACTCCATTCACAATAATACTTTCGGTTGTCTCCATTAAGGCTTCCTTAAATATTTCCTCCGAATATAAGTTAAAAAGTAAAGGCGACAATATACAGCCTTGTCTCACTCCTCTTTTTATATTTATTTCATCCGACAGTTCTTGTTCAACCTTTATTCTTGCCACTTGATGCCAGTATAGATTTGTAATTATTCGTAGATCTTTATTGTCCGATCCAGCTGTTTCCAATATTTCTAGCATTTTGTTATGTCGGATTTTGTCAAAAGCTTTTTTTAAATCGATTGCACAAATGTACACATTTTGATTTATATCTCTGCATCTCTGTACTAGCACCTGTATACTAAACAAGGCTTCTCTTATACCCAAGCCACTCCTAAACCCAAATTGAGTATTGCTAATTCTGTCCTCTAGCATCGTGTAAATTCTGCTGTGTATTACTCGCAGGACGATCTTCAAAACGTGAATCATCAGACTTATTGTCCGATTGTCTTTGGACGATGTTTCTTAGGTATTGTGGCAAATGTCGACTTTAACCAATCAGTTGGTAATATAATGTCATAAATTCTGTTAAAGAGATTACACAGAGCTTTAATTCAATTTTCTCCCAAAAACTTTAGTATTTCAGCACTTACTTCATCGGGGAAAAGTGCTTTTCCATTTTTTGCCATTTGTATTGAACGTATAACCTCACTTTCTGTTATAGATGGACCTGATATAGCAATCGGTGTATAGTGTTCTACTCTCTCATCTTCAAATAATTCAGAAATGTAGTTTTTCCATTCTTTTAAATGTTCATTTATATCTAATATTCTGTGTCCGTTTCTGTCTTCTAAACTTCGGGATACTTGTTTCCGTTTGTTTCCAGCGACCTCTTTTAATTTCTTGTGCAGATGAAATGTATCGTGTTGATTTTCATATTGTTCAATTTCATTGCATTGTTTACTATGAAATTGTGTTTTCGCGTCTTATCTTATGCCTGTTTATTGCGTGGATCCTCTTGTATTCGTTTGATCTTTATTTCTGACTTCTCTTCTTTGATCCATAAGTCTCAGTATTTCTTCTGTCATCCACCCTTGTTTTTTTCTTGCTTTTAGAGCACTTAATTTTGTTTCTTGAACAGTCTTTAAGATGTCTTTTTTTGTTCTAATATACTAGTTATTTTTTGTTTTACAGTATCATTTAACATCTTTTCTCTATCAATAGTAACTGTTTGCTTATTCGTGCTTGCAACTCTTTTTAATCTCAGTCTTTATCCTCTCCTCAGTCTCCTTCTCCCCTATGTTCATGTAATGTTTACTATGAAACGTTATGAAACTGTTGTGGATATTTAAAATTTAGATAACCACCCAGACAAACTTGAAATACATATTTAATATAATAAACATTGTCTCTATCTTCCATTTCATTATTTTTGTCATCCAAAAGAAATACTAAATATTTTTGTAGCAGCCGAATACATAATCTATAAAAAGCACAATTAAGAACATCTAAATCCTACACTAGGATACTAGCTATATTTATTATAATAATAAATGTATTATTCATATTTAAATTGAAAAAACCTCGTACTTATTCTGCTTTTAATTCATTCGGTTCTGCGAGACCATTCGTCCTCCATACACTTCCTCGCAAACCTACAGCAGTCTTTCCAATTAGCGGTAAGAGTTGCCTACGCGATACGCGATTGATATCATTCAACAAAATCTTGTCGGATTTAAGAGAGACCATTAGTAGACATAGTTACGAAACTGATTGTCTTCATAAATATACTTGGTACACAGCTCACCGATTAACGAACTTACCCGTATATGCGAATTTGTTTATTGGAACGCGAATGATTAAGTATGAGAAAATGGGTGAAACCATTAGAGAAACTCATAGTGGGCTTTGTGTTACTGCAAACAGTGGTAGAACTTTAAAGGCACTGTACAAAGTCTGTATATAAAATAAAAATAGAAAATTACTCTTTTAGAAATGCTTTCTGCAGCTTAAATTTGTATAAGCCATTCTAAGTATTAGGGGCAGAACGGTTTGTCGGTTTTTGTATTTCAGTTCGTAAACATCAACATGCTATTGCGATTTTAAGATAATTGACTATTATCAGCCATGCGAAAGTGAATACAAACTCAAATTCCGACAAAACCTTACTGTCTTGTGACTTTTTTAAGTTTTTCCTGCTTACCTCGTATATTTAGCATTACCTTTTCTTTGCGTTATCTTACGTTGCAGCTATCATATTCCGACGAGGTTTTTCTTTTGTACTTCATCTTCGAATTATTTATCAAACCATTTTTTTCTAGCATTTTTCCTCACAGTCTTTAAAGCACTTTTCCATCACTTCTTCTATTTCTTTGAGTACCGTGCCCAATTCATCGGGATTTAATGTCTCGTTCATCCAACATCCTAGGTATTTAAAATGGTTAACTTTTGTTATTGGTTCATTATTGACAATCAGTTGTATAGCGCCGAGGTCTTGTTTACTAGCCACAAGTAACTTTGTCTTTGTTGTATTTATGCTTAGTCCGTTATTAGAGCATTCTCTAGTGACTCGATCTATCGAAGATTTTCGATACTTTTAGCCATGATCGCGGTGTCATCTGCTTATCTGATGTTGTTAATAGTAACTAGAGAGAGTGACTCATGAGACTTATTGGTCTAAAGTCTTGACATCATGATGTATTAGGTTTTTTTGGAAGTGAGATAAATGTAACCATATTTGTGGCAGTGTTCCAGTTTCGTATATGTGGCTATAAATGTTTGTTAGTTCTGAGACATTGTCGTCGTCTAGAAGTTTGAGCCAATCTGATGGTATTTGGCCAGGGCCTGGAGATTTCCTATTTTTGCTTTGTTTGGTGGCTTTCTCTACTTCTGCTTTTAAAATATTCACCATCACATACATACACACTTTCCATCACTAGATCTATAGATTTAGAACGAGACAACTTTGGAAAACATCCACCTGCAAGCAGTTCATAAATAATTAGTTTACTTTCAACAACAATACTAGTAAAATGAACAGGTTCCCCTCTTTGCCTGTTTATCGACACGATATAAATAAATATCTGAAACAAGAAATTAATGCAAACCTAGAATCCACACCGGAATCAATTGATGGTGATGAAGAACAACAGTGGCAATTCTTTAAAAATGCAATTACAAAACCAAGTCGCAAAGAACTCACAACAACCAGATGCAAGAAAGGAGATTGGATGGCAGAATACATCTTGGAAATGATGGAGGTCAGAAAAAGGCAAAAGAAAATCAACATAACTCAGTATCAACAGCTGCATAATCAAATAAGAAGGAAATTAAGAGAAGCTACAGATACCTATATCGCTGTAAAATTCCAAGAAATAGAAGACTTATAAAACAAATATGATAACTTCAATGTCCATAAGAAAGTTAAAGAATTAGCTGGGGTAGCAAATCAAAAAACCTCAAACATAAAGTTTCTGCCTTCAATGTCCATGTTTCTACTCTATACAGAACCACTGGGTACACGTAACGTTTAAGGAGCCTTATTTTTGTTTTCCGAAAGAGGCGAAATGCTTACCAACTTTCTACTGCAACACAAACTGTATGCAATGAACACCTTTTTTAAGAAGAAACAGAATAGAAAATGGACGTGGACTAGTCCAGACGGAAGAACTAAGAGCGAATATGATTATATAATAACAGACAAAAGCAAATTATTCAAGATGTCACTGTACTATCAGTAGGGAGTAACCACAGACCAGTAAGAGCTAGAGTAATGATAAATCCACAAAAAAGAAAGAGCAAAGATGATAAACAGTTGCAAACGCATAGTTTGGAATTCACCAAATGATCCAGAAGCATACATAAAAATATAGCCGAAACTTTACAGAGTAATAATCCCAAACCTCTAAGTATCGACGATCACAATAAATTAATAACAGACTCGGTTAGAAACGCACAACTCAAATTTTGCAAGAAAAATGACACCAAAAATGAAAAGATTAGCAAAAATACAAAAGCTCTCATGGAAATACGACGAAACCTAAGCGAGAACGAAAAGGGAAACAAAGAAGAATATAAAAAAACTAAAATAAAAGAATTTCAGCGGAAATTAGAAAAGATGTAAGAAGATATAATACTAATGAAATTACTCAAACAGTAGAAGAGAACAAAGGTTTAAAGATAATGAAAAGAAAATCCACACAAAGTAAAAAAGACATATACAAGCTGAGAGATAAAGACGGAAAGGCAATAACAGATAAACAAAACATTCTGAAAATAACCAGAGAGTTTTATAAAGACCTCTATACCAGCCAAAGACCAGAAGACAATTTCCCGACACGAGTAAAGTCTCTCATAAATCAAGGACCGGAAATACTTTTACCCATTACTGTGTCAGAAGTAAGAGCAGCTTTAAAGGAAATGAAGAACCATCGATCGCCTGGTGATGATGGGCTCGTTATCGAGGCAATAAAAGCAGGAGGAGAAATTTTATTAAAATCAGTAAGCGAACTGTTTAATAAATGCTTACATGCGCGTACGATTCCAAAAGACTGGAACAATGCAGTAATAGTCTTGTTACACAAAAAAGGCGATATTACTAAATTAGAAAATTATAGACCCATCAGCCTCTTGACACATATGTACAAACTCTTTATGAAAATCTTAACAAAGAGGCTAACACCTAAACTTGATTTCTGTCAGCCCAAAGAACAGGCAATCTTCAGGGCAGGATGTGGTACAAATGACCATTTGCATACTATAAAGATCTTAATAGAAAAGTGCATAGAGTACAACATACCACTGGTTCTTGCATTTGTCGATTACGAGAAGGCTTTTGAAAGTTTGAGTTTAAAACAATACTGGAAGCCCTAAATCAAAGCCGAATAGATTACAGGTACACGACACTAATCAAAAACATCTACGAGAACGCTACATCAAGTATACGACTACACGAAGACACAGAAAAATTCAGCTTAGGGCGAGGAGTTAGACAAGGAGACAATATTTCACCAAAATTGTTCACGGCAGCTCTAGAGTCAATATTTAAGAACACTCAATGGCAAGATACGGGCATCAATATAGATGGAGAAAGATTAAATCACCTAAGATTTGCAGATGATGTATTAATCGCAGATAATTTACATGATACAGTTTCTATGATGTATTCGCTTAAAAGTCTCTCTGAAAGAGCAGGATTAAAGATAAACTTTGAGAAAACTAAACTTATAACAAATCTCGTAATGAGTGGAAATATAACTATTGACAATAATACCATACAACAAACAGACACTTACAAATATCTGGGACACGAAATCAAAATAAGCAGAGACAATCAAACACATGAAATATAGAGGCGAATAGGCCTAACATGGGCAGCATTTGGCAAATTAAGCTCTATTCTAAAAAGTTCAATTTCCATGTATCTCAAGCGTAAGGTTTATAACCAATGTGTTTTACTTGTACAAACTTATGGAGCAGAGACTTTAACACTCACGCAAAAATCTGCGAATAAACTCAGAGTTACACAACGAGCCATGGAACGTGCAATGCTGAACGTGAGCCTTCGAGACCACATAACAAACCAACAAATCAGACAAAGATCAGGAGTTCAAGACGTCATCGAAAGAACCACCACGCTTAACTGGAACTGGGCAGGGCACTTAGCCAGAACACAAGATGGACGGTGGACAAGACATATTATGGAATGGAGGCCCAGAAACTATAAAAGAAGCCGAGGACGACCACCGACTAGATGGACTGATGATATAAAACGTGTAGCGGGAAACTGGTTACAAGCGGCCCAGTGTAGCGAACACTGGAAAGAACTGAGGGAGGCCTATGTCCAGCAGTGGACACGATTGGCTGATTGATGATTTTTGTTTTCAGGGTGAGGTCATGGCTTTTGAACACAGAGCTCATAGCCAAGAATGCACTTTTGGCCTTTCCGATGCGACATTTAATCTCTTGGGTATTGTCCCACGACTCATTGATTATAGTTCACAAGTAATTGGGACTTAAATCGACTTATCGCGTTTGAAATGTTAACATTTAGAAGATTATTAAGGATTTTATGGTTAAATAGAGTCACGAATACAGAAGTGTTAAGGATAATAGGCAAAGAGAGGGAAATGGAAAAGACAATAAAAGAAAGGAAATTGCAATATCTCGGACATATGATGAGAGACGAAAGACACAACATCTTAAGGCTCATAGTTCAAGGAAAAATAGAGGGTAGGAGAAGCGTAGGAAGAAGACGCGTTTCCTGGTTGAAGAACCTGAGAAAGTGGTTTAGTTGCAGCTCAAGGCAATTGTTCAGAGCAGCTGCTTCGAAGGTCAGAATAGCCATGATGATTGCCAACCGCGGAGATGACATTTAAAGAAGAAGAAGAAATTAGAACAATCTGTACTCTTATCAATTATTTAATTTCTAGGTAAAAAGAATGTTGATTTAGGCGCCGTTAAGAGTTGAACTGTATAAAGACAGGTTTCCTAAAACACTAATTTCTCCACAGTAATTGGTGACAAATGGAGAACCTGGTTAGAGGATGTCCTTTTTTATGCCGATTATTCAACATTGTCTATATTGAAAAGTTTTCCTTTTCATTTTATTACGTCTTAACAAAATAAAAGTATTCTCTACTGTATATTTTGTACTGCAAAAATTATATATTAAAACTAAATGTATGCGAAACTGGTTAGAAAATACGACTAACACGACCGAGCCTATTAGTGTGTACGCCAATGCCATTATGCAATCCCACAGACGCCAATACATCACTAGATATCACTTTCTCCACTCAGAACGCTCCCTTAAGGACATTAACCACAAGGTTATTGCACAATTCCCTCAGTGTTTTTCTCGGAATCCCCAAGTTCTCACGCTTGTTTACATTTAATAATATTTAATAATACGCTATCTTTGAAGATAGTTTTGAACAGTTTGTGTTTTAAAAAGGTGTGGTAAACTTTATTATAAATAGATCGTAGATTTTCGTCAATTTGTTCAGTAATATGGGTCTTATGCAGTAGATGTTCACCATAATATCTACGGTTAGTTAAACCTGTAAACCAAACATCACATTGTGAACTTGTTCTTTTTGTTTATGGCTGGTTGTAAAAACTGTGCTATCAATAATTTTCAAATATAGTATAGTCAGACGGAGATCAAAATATCGAGCAACGAAAAGTGAAATATAGCGTTTTACAAAAAATGAAATTGACAATTTTATAAAAGAGACCATAATTTCTCACATATCTCAAGTTTAATCAAATAAAGAATTACTTCATCGAAATGTTTAGTGAATGTGAATTTAAGATGAAGATGAGACGGATGCAACTGGAGACGGATTCTTGGTCCTAGTTTACTTCCTGTTCTTCTTTTTTTTGGTGCTTATTCGTTTCGAATGTTAGCCATCATTCTGTACGTTACATTTTCTTCTAATGTCTTCACTCCTCTTTCGATCTCTCAGTGTATTTCCTGTAATTCTTTTCAGGACTCTCATCTCTTTCTCGTTCCATGATCAAAGTGATGAATTCCCTTGTCTTATTCTGCTGCCTATTTCTATAGGTTCTGTAAGTTCTCCATCGACTACGGATTTGCTGTTCTGGGTAGCTCCTCTTTTTAGTTCTGAATAGTCGCCTTGTTTGTGCTTTTGTTGTGCAAGTGGGGTCTTGTAGCATTTTCAATTTTTTTTCGTCTTTATTTTCAGAATTTCCTCGCATGCTTTGTCAAACCGTTTCCGTTTTGGACAAGTCCTCTTCTTTCCAATGGTTTCCTTGGCTGCTTGTTCTATAACTGATGTCACTTGCTACCATGCTTTTTCTAACTCTACATTATGCTCTTTCTCTTCCAACAATTGGAATCTGTTGCTTATTGCCACTTGATAATCCAGTTCTTTATTTGGTGTTTGTAGGGCTTTTATGTTCCATATTTCTCTTTTTTCTTGTTGTTCCAGTTTCTGTATTGATAATCACGTTCTTAACTTTGATTTCAACATAAAGTGATCGCTATCACTTGCAGCTTCTCTCATACTTCGCGAATTAACAATGCTACTAGAGTGTCTTGCGTCAATGAGGACATAATCTATTTTCCTATTATCCTCTGATTTGTACTTGTAAAATTTTAGTTTAAGTTTTAGCGTAGTATTTAACAAGTTTATACCTCTGTAGTTTTCTAGTTGATTTTTATCTCCTTTTATGAATAGTAGAATTAGTTCCTTTTCGTAAAAATCATGTTCCATTTCTTTCGAAGAGCATTTTTCTTACAATTTTTCTTACAAGTGCATGTGTTTCGTTTCTAATTGTCTTGTAATTGTGGTATGCCTCTTGCGTTTTGGTTGACCTGTCTTTCAGGTAAGCTTTTTTCTTTTCTTTACATTTTTTTTTCACTTCTGTACAAAACGACCAAAGTTCTTCGCCTTGGGAACTATTTATTTTTATTTGCATTTCTTTCACCAAGAACTTAATTGGCCGAGGCTAAGATATTAGACTTAATTTTTTGCCCAGCTTTCTTCGACTCCATCATTTTCTGTGAAATATGTGTTTTTGCTTTTTCTGGTTATTCATTTTTGGAATAGGTATCTTGTGGAGTCATCCTGTAGCTTTCGACTTTTATCTGTGTCTTTATTCTTCTTATCACATTAAAAGAGTACAATTATATTATAGAACTAACAATAAATTACGTACTGTTTAAAGGTTTAAAAAGACAGAAACAGATCTGAAGTGAAATAACTGGCAATGAGAAATTATTTTATTATCATAAAAACTGTGCTATCAATAACTTTCAAGCGGAGTATTATTGAACAAATGCATAATTACAAACCGAAACGAAGAATGTGGTACTGCTATAACAGATGTTGTTTCACATTTTAGGAATCGTCAGTGCAGTAGTACCTTAATAATGATAGTGGCTTTTGTAGTTTTGCTTCTAATAATATTTGTATATAAATTAAAATTGCATTTGCAATATACTAATTTTAGGTTTTTTTCTTTTCAGGTAAGCAATCTCATCGATATAATGGTAAGACTCTTGAATTTTTTCGATTTCCCTATTCTGTACGGATCTTTTTAACAGACGACCCTTAACAGTGTTGCTGGACTCTATCAAATGATTATATTCAGAAAATGAAATAAATAGTTATAAAATAGTGTTATAAAAGAAGAAAATGCTCTTTGTTTCTTCAAAGTCACTACAATTGAAGCATCCAATAATGACAAAATTACGCTGAAGCTTTAAGTGAAAAATAAATGTTTACATTACTATTAAAATAGCTTTATGTGTACATTTTTAATGTTTTATAATAATTGTATAACAATAAATGTATGTAGATATAAAGTTCTGTTTAATATTAAAGAAATACTAGTTGTGTCCATTGCATTATTCCTCCATCAGTGTCTAAACGAAACTACAGGGTTACGCAATTGAACTGTTACCTATTCAAACGTCTATAACTTTTTTGTGTGAAATTATTTTTTATTGATTTAAATAACAAAAATGTGTGAAAATAATCAAAATTTTAGAATCCACTCACTTTAGCTCGATGTACCTTTTGCCTTGACTATGGCCTTCAAACGATCAAAAAACGAGTTGCATGCTGCACGAATGTGATCTTCCGGTATTTTGGCCCATTCACATATAATTGTTTTCTTCAACGCATCCATACTGGCACATTTTTTAGTCCTCACCTTGCTCTCCAAAATGGACCAGATGGGATAGTCCATCGGATTTGCTTCTGGAGAATTCGAAAGCCATTGTGTGGATGAAAAAAAGTGTGGAACATGGTTTTTTTAGCATTCTTGGTTCACACTAGCTCAATAGGGAAATTTTTCTCATCAGAGAACACTATGTTCGGAAATTCGCCACGTTCGTGCAAGCGTAACAACTTTGCTCTTTCAAGCCGACTTTTTTTCCTTTGGTGTAAGATTGTGTGCTTTTTGGAATTTGTAGGGCTTGACTTTGAGCTCCTTTTTCAATATTCGTTGCATGCTTCGCTGGGATATTTTCAGTTTTTTGGCCATTTGATTACCACTTCTTCTTCAAGTGCCATCTTCGTTCCGAAGGTTGGCGATCATCAGGGCTATACGTATTTTCGAAACTGCTGACCAAAACAATTCGTTGTTGCTACAGCTATACCATTCCCGTAGATTCTTTAGCCAGGAGTTTCGCCTTCTTTATAAAAACTCTTTTTATTTTATTGAATATGGATCTGGCTTTTTCTATTTTTATTTTGATTTCTGCTGAGCTAGCTAGCGTTGTCTTCATTTATAAAAGTGCCTAAATATTTGTATTTGCTAACTCGATCGATAATTTCATTGTGTAAATATAAATTTTGGACATTTTTGACGGTTTATTCTGACAGACTCTCGGTCGCCAGAGCCTCGTCAGTTATCTAGCAGGGTGCACTGGATGATTAAGATCAAAATCATCACACGGGCAGGTGAGGTTGACACTTGGAGAGGAGAGGCTGTATGTTGCGCGTCACTATCCTTTACACCCCTACGATGGGGGTGATTACCACTACGACGTCGATTTCGCTTAAGTCGAGCCTTCACTTTCCGAACCATTTCAGGTGATATTGCTATTTTTTTTCGTCCACTGCGTTTGGCAATGCTCTCAGTATCATGAGAAAAGGCAGCAAATATTTGATTTCACGCAAACAAATCCTATGTATCTCTTGATACGTATTTCGACCTAATAGGTCTCGTCAGAAGAGCTATTCATAGGGCTTCTCAACGTGAAAAATCAATATTTTCTGCCTTTTAAGAAGCAACAATAACATGGCTTCAATACGGACGCAGTAGCGACATCTAATTAAACAATCGTAAAATAGTTTCGAAACACAATTCAGATTTCTGCTTTATAATCTGAGCCTTCTAAGAATTGCAAGGCAAACAGACGTTGATAAAAGATGTTAAAAGAGACATGGGGAATCTAAAATTTGCATTCCACGACATGTCTTTTACAACTAAGCAGAAATCCTTAGCAAATTGTGTTTCTCGTACTCCCACAGAGCATATCCGAATAAAATAAGAAAAGGCAGCAAATATTTGATTTCACGCAAACAAATCCTATGTATCTCTTGATACGTATTTCGACCTAATAGGTCTCGTCAGAAGAGCTATTCATAGGGCTTCTCAACGTGAAAAATCAATATTTTCTGCCTTTTAAGAAGCAATAATAACATGGCTTCAATACGGACGCAGTAGCGACATCTAATTAAACAATCGTAAAATAGTTTCGAAACACAATTCAGATTTCTGCTTTATAATCTGAGCCTTCTAAGAATTGCAAGGCAAACAGACGTTGATAAAAGATGTTAAAAGAGACATGGGGAATCTAAAATTTGCATTCCACGACATGTCTTTTACAACTAAGCAGAAATAAATTAAAGCTCTCAGTATCATTATAACGAGTTATGGTGCGATACCAAACATTTTATTCACTTTGAGATGTTTGAGCTGACGAACAATGGCTGGTTGTGATTTTCCAGCCAAATATAACGCAATCACACTATTATGTTTAAATTCCATTACGAATAACTTTTGTTGTATGTATAAAATTTAAATACAAATGCTTTATAAAAAATATACTAAATATAAGTGTTATCAGGTCAAATTTGACATAGCTGTCATTATCGATTTGCCAAATATATCGATGTGAAGTTGGTAACAGTTCAATTGCGTAACCCTAAGAATGCTCCAATAAAATTCAAATACTTTACAAATTCAAAGATAATTGACCACTATGATACCTAAAAAATCCAAGATACGACATCCATCTTGAATCACAACGCTGATCCACTACTTACGCTCAAATTTGGTTAAGAAACATTAAAAAGAAGAAAGGTACAGACAAATACAAGAGATATTCAATTTTTATCTACTTCAATCAATCATTAAAAATAAGTGAGCTTGGTAAAAGGTTAGAACATAAATTTTAATCATAAATCGTCGTCATCCATGTCATTAGAATGCTTCGTAAGTCTTTGCTGGGTTTACTTTTCCTTCTATATTTGTAGATCCTAGCCACCATTTCTCATTTTTTTCAGATCCCCTCTGACTGCATTAGCGAAAATCCTCTATAGTTCATACATGATTCCTTTTTTCTTTCTTATGTTTTCTTCTTCTTTGAGTGCCTCTCCTATCGGAAATTGGATATCATTAGGGCGATTCTAATTTTATTTACTGCTGTTTTGATGTCGAATTTCATATCCAGACCACAATAATAATAATTTCTCCATGCGTATTGTTCGAGACCCTGTCCATGGCATTTCCTGAATGGCTGTTACATCATATCTCAGGTCTTCTAGTTGTTTTATCGCTCTCTCATGGAACTTAATACATTCCATGTCGTTAATAGAATGTCCTTTGTCCGTGGCTTTCATCGATTGTTTTGATAATCTGTTCTATTCCGAGGCAATAATATGGATCGCCGGTTCATAGCAAAACCCTCTTTTCGAAGGACCATGCCTCTCTTCTTCGTCTGCGCTGACCCTGCCTTCCATTGGAATTGGTTGCTCAATCTCCTGAAGTGTCCGGGGTTCACTCGTGTAGCCAATAGCATCAGCGTGGAGTTGGAGATAAGAATTGAGTAGGAGATGCTAACTGAAAACAGGACCTTATAATACACATCACTACTTCTTTGAATCCCATCTTTTTTTAATCATTCGTTCCTTTATTTTCAATAATTTTAATCATAAAACAATAGCTAAATCTACATGTCATACATTAAAACTGATTTTTCTTTTCAAACTATTTTGTTTGTGCACACAGGAACTACGATATTGCTTTTTATACTGAGCATATTTTTTCCATTTGAGAATTTATTTGCATTTCTCTGTTAGCAACTTCTCCTTCGCTTGTTTTATTTATTTCTTAATTCGTTTATGTGGTTCCCTATATTTCGTATCTCGTTCCTTCACTTCCTAGCTATTATTTTTAAGTCTCTATTCAGATTGTAACATTTGCAAGTTTGCTCAATTCACAAGTCGTACTTGCTGTTGAACTACCTTTCATAAATCTAAACAGACATTTATTTCTGTTGCTTCACGTATCAGTGTATCAATTAGTCTCTCCCAAATTTTTTAATAGCTAAGCAATTTTATAATAATATTAATATGTGACCCATCATTATAGCAGGTAATTTAAAACACAATACCTAATAACACAAGAGTTAAGTGTAGGATAAAAAAGTCATTGTTTTGATTCGCCAACTCGTTTGTTCGTTACATCAATATTAAGCCAAAGCAAGAACGAGAAATTAGATTATTTATTATTTTAGAAAGTTATCAGATGGTAATCGTACCAGGTACATTCTACCGTATAACAAGTAGTGCTACATCATTTGCACAAAGCCACCAGTTTTATGTAACCTGTTATTAAAAAAATACTAGTTGTCTACCTACGTTTCATAGTGACACTAAAGAAATCAGATTAACTGTCGGTACTGGTTGTGACACCTTATTATAAAGTGTGTTGAGGAAAAAATATATTCCAAAATTATAAAGTATGTAACTTAAAATTCAGTTACGATACAAACCAATAATTTCCTATTATGATCTTTCGATATATCATATTATAGGAAATATTTTCTATATACATATAAACTCCTGGACAAAATTAGCGTACCAATTTAATTAATCTAAATATTTACAATATGAACACAAAATTACAGCATAATTACAGCAAATTACATCAAATTTACAGCAAAATTACAAGCATACTGTCATTCACAATGGTTTTTTTCTTGCTTTTAGCGCACTAAATTTTGTTTCTTGAACAGTCTTTAAGATGTCTTTAATTCTCGTCCAGTTTTCCTCAGTACTTTCCTCTTTGCTTGATGTCAACTTATTTTTTGTTCTAATATACTAGTTATTTCTTGTTTTACAGTATCATTTAACATCTTTTCTCTATCAATAGTAACTGTTTGCTTATTCGTCCTTGCAACTCTTTTTACTCTCAGTCTTATTCTTCCTACTAAAATATTGTGATCCGGGTGTACATCTGCGCCTGGATATGTTTTTACTGCTAATACTGAATTTCTGAAATTTTTATTGCTTGCCCTAATAAAAAAAACACAAAGGAAACGATACTGTGCATTCATCGACCTCGAGAAGCCATTTGATTAGATTTCTAAACAGAGTTTATTAGGAGCAATTATAAGCTATACAATATAGCAAATCCAATTACGTAGTGCTCCAGTCTAAAGAAGGTATACGTAGTATTTTTCAACGGCTATATATATATATATATATATATATATATATATATATATATATATATATATATATATATATATATATATGTATGTATGTATAAATATTTAAAACTATATATTTTTCCGTATTACATAAGTGCTAAAACTAAAGCAAACATTTTTATAAAATATGCAGGTGGTAGGAAAACTCCATGTGTGCTTTAAAAATATCCTCTAATGTTTATTTATGTTAAACAAAATTAGATAGAAGTCAAATTTTCTAACATAATTAACATAAGAGATGTAAATATTAGAGACGCAATCAAGAAATGCAATACAGTGATTTTTTATCACTTTACAACTACTAACGGAAAAGAAACGTCACACTTAAGAATACGTAAAACTAAATAAAACAAAAAGAGCATATGTGATCAAAAAATGACGCGAGAACTGAATAGAACAAGTCATACAGTATTGTGCGAATTAATGGAATCACTGTGAATTTTTTTTTATTTTTTCAATATTCACAGTTGGCAACACTACCTACACAGTTGACAGCTGACCAAGTATTGAAAACATAACCTTAATGTGTGTTGGTGTGTTTGAGTGTGTTTTAGGTCATTTCTTATCAAGCTTGTATTGTTTTGGGGGTTTTTGTACTATTTTGTGTTGTTTTTGGTTTTATTCCAACATGGATATTACGCCTAGGAAGCGTGAAAAGATTGTCACGTGGAGTGAACACTAGATCTAGCAGCATCAGCTATTGTGATTCATGACTCAACTGTTCGTAGAAGGCTTTTGGAGAATGGTAGAAGGGCAATTCGTCCACAGAAAAAACAGCTTCTAACTGAACGAATGAAGAAACAAAGGCTACTGTGGGCCAAAAAATACTCTAATTGGACTGTAGGCGACTGGAAAAAAGTCCTATTTACAGATGAAACCCACTTTATAGTTCAGGGACAGCGGTCGAAATTCGTCAGGAAGTCTGACAATAAAAAGCTTACACCATCTCATATTGATCAAACCGTAAAACATCCAGTCAAGAAAATGTCTTGGTTATGTTTTTTATACACGGGGTTGGATCTTTGGTGCCAATTGAAGGCATGATGAACAGCCAAAAATACAAATCCATGTTGGAAAAGTATTTGGACAAACATCTCCAAAAATGTCAACCCCAAGGAGGAGCGATTCTTCAACAGGACTCTGCTCCCTGTCACAAATCAAAGGAAATGATGGCATTTTTCAAAAATAAGAAGATTAATGTTTTAGATTGGCCCGGTAATTGGCCCGACCTCAACCCCATTGAAAATTTATGGGCCATTTGCAAAGCTAGACTGCGAAAAATCGACTGTACCACTAAAACAAAAATGATAGAAGCGTTTTGAAGCGTTTTTTTTACCTGAAGCGATTCAGGTTTGGTATCGAGATGAAAGGATATCTGACAACTGCTAGAAACTCATAGAATCTATGCCAAAACGGGTAAAAGCAGTAATTGATGCCAAAGGGGGACATATTTCCTACTGAATGATGTAAGTTTAAGTAGTTAAAAAATTATATTTTGTCAAAATATAATTTTTTACTAAATAAACTGTTTTTTCATTAAAACAGCCTATGATTCCATTAATTCGCACAATACTATAGAAAACAACAGAGGCTTAAAATGTCTAAGACCAACACTAGGTGTTCAGAAAATTATCAAGAAAAATAAGGACAAATATAAAATAGCAAATATAGTTGGAGACTTCTACAAAACCTTGTATGGCTCGCAAAACCAACCTAATGAACCAACCAAAGAAAGCGTTAGAAGAAAAATAAAATACGTGGAATCAGAGTTACTACCAAATATATAGAGGTATTTGAAGTAGAAAGAGCTTTAAAAGAGCTAAAAAATAATAAAGATCCAGACTACTACCATACTACTTAAAGAGCAATTTAATACAGTTTTCCTTAATAGCAAAATCTCTAAAGACCAGAACAAGAGAGTCTAGTAATACTTCAACATAAAGAGTGGGACCAATGTGACCTAAAGGTTTATAGACATATATCGTTGCTCCTATTAACTAAAAGCCCCTGGTAAAGATGGAACTAATAAAATACGGAGGAAGGGAACTAAGAGGAAAAATATTGGCACTATTGAAAAATATATGGAAAGAAGAGAAAATGCCTTCTAACATCATATTTCTTCATCGACTCACTTGTAACTTTCTTCATTCTGACTTTGAAATTACCTACAACTGGTACATGATCGGAATTTATGTCTGCCCCCGGGTATGTTTTGACACATTTACAGATGTTCTTATACCTCTTAGTTACTAGCATATAATAAATCTGATTTCTTACAATCCTTCCCACAGAGTCCTGTGGAGATTTCCAGGTGTACAGTTTTCTTGGGTGTGTTTTCTTAGCTTAAAACAGGTGTTCATTATCAAGAATTGATTTGCTTCTGCAACGTATCTCCCCGATCGTCCCGGTATTCTAGACCAAATGGTCCAACTACAGATGATGTTTTGCTGGCCCCAACTTGGGCGTTGAAGTCACCCATGACAATTGTTAGGTCGTGCTTTTTCAACCTTTTCACGACTTTGTTAATGCTATAGTATGGTTCTTCGAACTCTTCTTCTGTTCCTTCTGTTGTAGGTGCATACACTTGAATTATATTGATGCTGATTGGTCTTGCTTTTAGTTGTATGAATATCACTCTTGTGAGATTGGGATAAAGTTGTCAACAGATTTTGCCACTTCTTTTGTCAATATAATGCGGACACCCAATCCATGTTTGCCGTTATCTGTTCCAGAATAGTAAACGCCTGATTTGCGGTTCCTGAACCTGGCCAACCTGGCATTTCGCTTATTCCCAGAATATTTAGTTTCATGTGTGTCAGTTCTTGTATTGCATTATGGATTTTACCTTACTGTGCCATGGTTTTCACGTTCCATGTGCCTATTCTAATATCTTCTTTGCATTTTAATCTTTTTTTATACTTGTAACTGCTCCTCCCGGAGATCCGATTAAAGAGCTTACTCCGGAATTGAATTTCGCTGCAAGCGTAGCTATCTGATTCTACTAGGACTTATCCACTCCGGATCTTTAATGAGGTATCTTTCTTCCTCATCTCTATGTCGTTGACCGCTTCCACAGTTCTTCCGCCTTTGAAGCCAGTTTCTTTACTCCAGGACAAAGGGGTACCCTACCATTTACTAGCGGTAAACAGAAAACAGTTACAGTTATATATTATTTTTTGGTGTAAATCTTAGCAATAAATTAGCAATCAATATCTTGCGGTTCGCCTTTTGGCCAATATTTTGGTTTTTCGGGGTAGTATTTTGTTACAAAGAATTGATCACTATGCTCGTCTGTCCCCCTGTAACGTTTTACCTGTTTTATAATTTATTTGCTTGTACGTTTGTTGTACTAGCACTAAAAGAAGAGAGAGTAATATAAAAAAGATAACTATATCCAAAGATGAATCTTTTGTAAAGAGATAGATAGACACAACACATTTAATAATCTTAATTTTATTTGTATATATTTATTTTTTGTACCAACTTGAAAGTACTAACCAATCATTAACTATAATCTCTCAGATTTCTTGAAAACAGAAATCATCGATATAATTACAGCTAATACCAGTTATTATCGTCAATTATATTCAGTATAAAATAAGAAAACTACGCCTGAATTTTTACATATATCTAATTTGCTGTTGTTACAAAATTATATAGAAAATTTGTTTTTTAATCAAATGTAGGCACGGATGCCCGAACACCTTGTGTCGAAAACGGAAATTGTGCAAATTTCATGAAGAAATAGGAAAATTAATTATTGATGTTATTAACGTGTGGTGTGCCGTTCCAAAATAGTTATTGGCTTGAGTGGGAACTGCTTGAAAAATACAATGCGTGGAAAACGGACGCCTATATTTTTATCTATTAGTTCCAATAACATTTAACCCCTTACTGCATGATGATTTTTTTATTTTTTATAAAAAAATCTATGATTGCAAACTTACTTAAATTAGATTACGGTAAAAATATAAAAAAAATCCTACTTGTAAAAACACTTTCTATCTTTGTTAAAGCAAAGAAAAACAATACGCTTCTTGCATTTTACGAAGCTTTTAGAACCACAGGGATATTTGCATCTTTGCCTTTCACTACACCATAATGGAAGATGCCCATACCCATCTGTTCGTACATCTTACATTGGTATATCGGTTGCTGGACCCCTTCTTTTCTTGTCTTGTAAATTTTCCATAATTCCACACGGACGACCCATTTTTGAAGTAAAACTAGCTTTATTAACTTTACTCTTAACTTATATATATAATAACGGATTGATTGAGCTGTCGCCGTTTCTCCGTCCCCAATTTCCATCTTTTTCTGTCATATGAAGTTGCCTCTTCTATGTTTCTTGTCGCCATTGCTTCATCAATATTGTTGCGCCAACTTCTCCGTGGACGTCTTCCAAGACTAGGTCACATATTTCATCTGTTCCCACTGAGAGATATTCACATTTTGTCATATTCATGTTTAGACCTGCCACCTCATATTCTTCTTGCAGTTTTCTTACCATATAGCTAAGATCGTAGCTGTCTTCGGCAATTACTACCTGGTCATCCGCAAAGAAAAGTGTATATAGCGTGTTTTCTTCCACCGGTATTTCCATGTTTCTACATTTTTTTAGCTATTTCACTAAGAATATGTCCAAATTCAACTACACGCCGACACAAATAACACCAAAGAACTCTTTGATAAAGTCAGACAACTCACACGTAAATTCAAGCAGAAATCTTGGTCTGTCAAAGATGATGAAGGGAATGTACAGACGGATTTGGACAAGATTATTGATGTTTGGAGGGCGTATTGTAAGTCTTTATACGCCAATACGGACCAGATGCCAGTGGACGCCCGTTTGTACCTGACTGCCAGACCTCCAGTTTCCATTCTCCTTCAACAGAGACACACCACACTAGTTTTGAGTCTGAACCTGACATACTTTTTTCCGAGGTGGAATTCGCTTTAAAAAGACTTAAGTTAAACAAAGCAGCAGGATATGATCTCATTACTGCAGACGTCTTGAAGCATCTTCCGGAATGTGGAGTAAAAATATTACATCGATTGTGCAATGAAATATGGCACACAGGCGTCTGGCCTGAGGATTGGAGAAAGACCATAATCATACCTCTTCATAAGAAAGGTTCAACAAATAATTGTAACAACTACAGGCTATTAGCTCTAATATCACACGCCAGTAAGGTGATCCTCTACATACTGCAACGGCGTCTAGAAAACTTCATAAGTTGGCAAATAGCACCTGAGCAGGCTGGATTTGTAAAGGGCAGAGGTACTAGAGAACAAATCCTTAATGTACGAAACATCATAGAAAAAGCCAGAGAATACCAGATCCCGATATTATATGTTTCGTCGATTATACAAAGGCCTTTGATAATGTTAGATGGGACAAAACTATGGAACATATTGACGACAATGGGTGTACCTAAACACTTGACTCACCTTATTAGCAAACTGTATCAAGATAACCTGGCATATATTCGAATGGACGGATATCTGTCTGACAAATGCACTTTGGAGAAGGGAGTACGCCAAGGATGCGTTTTATCTCCCTTATTATTTAACATCTATTCGGAGTTCATATTGCGCAGAGTTTTGGATGGTTGGGAGGGAGGAGTAAACCTAGGTGGTGTTAAGATATCTAACTTGCGTTTCGCAGACGACACTACACTTCTAGCCTCTACTCCAGAAGAAATTACTAAATTATTAAAAAAACTCGAGGTAGAAAGTGCTAAATTTGGACTCATGGTTAACTACAACAAAACCAAAATCATGGTTATTGATCGCCAACAACAGTTTCCTGAAACCCAAACTATTGCGGGATGCGAGGTAGTCTCATCTATGCTATATCTTGGAGCTCTAGTTAACAACACAGGCAGTTGTGAATCCGAAATTAGAAGACGCATTCAACTAGCAAGAGCAGCAATGAGTGAACTAAACGGGGTCTGGCGTGATCGTCACATTACTATGACAAACAAAAAGAGACTCGTTTCAACTCTGGTCTTTTCCATATTTTACTATGCATGCGAGACATGGACAGTCAAAGAATCAGATCGACGACGTATAGACGCCTTTGAAATGTGGACATGGAGACGCCTGCTTCGAATTCCATGGACGGCTCGCCGTACAAATATCTCGGTTCTGGATGAAATTAAACCGGATCAGCGTCTCTCCAGTACCGTTTACTCTAGAATTTTAAAGTTCTTTGGCCATATCCATCGAAGTGATCACAAAATGGAGCGGTTGGTGGTCCAAGGAAGGCCTCAGACTCAACGCCAACGCGGAAGACCTCCACAGCGATGGGTGGACATTACTAAAAAGCTTCTCAATAAACAGTATATTGAGGCAATACATATAACTGATGACCGCGACCAGTGGAGAAATATTATCAATCAAACTGTCCGAGCTGCTGAAGTCCAATTATGAACCACAACACATCTACTAAGATGTTAATGACTGTGATGATGATGTCCAAAAAATACATTTTAATTCTTGCAAAATTTTGTTTCTAGTATTTTTGAGTGGCGTTAATAAGAATTGGGTTTATTTTCAAGTTACCCATTTCTATCCATAGTTGGGAGATCGGTACACTGTCATATGCTATTTCCAATATCCATAGTGGAGCGTCGGGCCCTAAATCCAGCTTGTTCTTCGGATAGTTTGTCTTTAATATCATTTTCTATCAGGTTTCGTAGTACTTTTGAGTATAGTCGGATTATAGTAGCAATCACTGTTATCTCTCTATAGAATCCGTCTTTGTGCCTTTCTTGTGTATTGGAGATATATACTATTGTCTCCATTCTTCTGGAACTCCATTTAAGCATCTTTCGAATAATTTTCTGATCATTTCAAACAGTTTTAATGATCCATACCTAATCAACTCTGGATGTATTCCGCCTGGGCCTGAAGATTTTCTTAATTTTGTGCTCTTAACTTAACAATAATAAACGCATTGACAGTCATCAAATCAATAATATATTTTTTGGATCTGAGTTTGATCCTATAATATCCTAACATTGAATGCAGGAGATCTACTGCCCCCATATACTTGTTGTAGATCGTTACAGCTTTTGGACATGGAACCATTATATATGTCTTAACCTTTTTCGAAAACCGTTTAACTTCAACTGTTGGGTATCCTTCGGAAAACTTTCCTGTATACTAAAAAATAGAAAATACTCCCAATATTTAAAAACAAGACTCTTCAACCAATGTATACTTCCTGTTCTCAAACTTGGACGTTTACAAAGGAAAACATGGAAAACATAGCAAAGACCCAAAGAGCCATGGGAAGGCAAATGCTGAACATCAGACTATCAGACAAGAAAAGAAATACTTGGATCCGCAACAAAACAAAAGTGACCAATGTATCAACGCAGATAGTGGAAGTTCGCTGGACATACCATAAGACAGAAAGACGACAGATGGAATAAGATGATTATACACTGGAGACCATATAATTACAAATGAAAAAGAGGAAGGCCACAAATGAGATGGTCAGATGACTTGAAGAAACACGCAGGCTCGAAGTGGATACAAACTGCTAAGGTTCTATTCTTGTTTGAATAGTCTAGTGTTAAACCACAACAATTTATTTTTGTTTATTTTATAATTTTGAGTTTTCTAAATATTTATTTTTCGACCCTGTAAGTCTCTGAAATTACTATCATCCGACAGGATCCACGATGATGATTATACATATATGTCAAATATTGTTTGTTTGCAAAATGTCAAGCATAGAACGTGAAATGTCAATAAAGTATAAAATTAAATCAGATAGTGAATTTAATTACTAGAATAATAGGCAAGTCTCCAGCAACGATTTATTATGTGTAGCGCGAAATTTTGGCGCACAGACGAGAACAAGTTTTATTTACATATTCAGTTTTCAGCCACATTTATTTTTTCGTTTAGTTTTCATTTACATACTGAGTAAGTAAAATGACGCTGTAATAGGCCAGCAGTGATTAATAAGGAGCCAACATGTCCCCTTTAAATAAATAACAACCGTTTTGGCAAAGCCGAACACATAAAATGTCCATTCAGAAAATATTAAGAATATTTTTCCATTGAACTTTTTGCCAAATTGTTCTTAGAAATAAGAAAAACATCTAACAATCTATTTTGAGTCATTCTAATTTACTCCACACGACTACCTGTTTTCTATGAAACGAAACAACGTCCTTTAAAGGCCAAACGATGTGCTCACACCGGAAGTGTGTAGTCGCTGCAGTTAAATACCGGGTGATCGCAAGAAAATTATTCGTATCCAATAAACTACACAGATTGAAAATAATGTTAAAAATATTAATAATCTGTCTCATTTCGTACTATAATAGTTTTTCTTTTGCATATGAGGCTAAATTTCTCAGATATAAATAAAATTAAACAAAAATATGGAAGACTCATATTATATCGGTATGTAAATATAAAACATAAACAAAGAAGTATACAGGGATGCTCGGAACGAAGCAAAAATACAGCATAAATTGCTCTAGTAATGAAAATTTAAAATTAATAATTTCTAAATTGAATTAAACAAATCCTTTTAAAATATTTTTTTACAGTACGAATAAGAAGTTTTTTACAGTAATAATTTTTTACAACAAATGTTTGTTTCCTAACAGTTTTACTTTTTTGCTTAACATTAAAGACAGTTCCATGTTAATTAACAAGGGTATGAAAATATTTAGAATGTTCAAACATCATCAATTAGCCTATATTTGTCCACTGCTGAACGTAGAATTTTACGCCTTCCGTAAAATTTTCTACCTATTTCTATCTTGAGCTTCTTGCATCCAGTTTGTGGTGATGCGCTTGATATCATCCGTCCATCTAGTCGGTGGTCGTCCTCTGCTTCGATATGCCTCTTGCCTTGGTTTCCATTCCAGAATCTTTCTGGTCTACCTATCATCCGTTAATCTGGCAACCTGTCCGACCTAAGCCCATTTAGCCATTGCTATTTTTTCAACTGCAACTATCACTCCTGTTCTTCTTCTTATTTCTAGGTTTGGTACTTTATCTCTGATGGTAATACCTAATATTGATCTTTCCATAGCGCATTTTGTAACTCTTTATCTATTGTTCTTTTTGTCAGAGTCAGTGTTTCTGCACCATATGTAAGAACTGGTAAAACGCACTGGTTAAAAACCTTTCTTTTTACACAAACTGGGATAATAGACTTGAAAATGTTATTCAATCTACCAAAGGCAGCCCATGTGAAACCTATCCTTCTTTGTATTTCAGTTGTCTGATTATCTCGGCCTAAGCGAATCTCATGCCCTAGAGATTTGTAATCTATTACTTGGTCGATGCTATGACTCTCAATCAGAATTTACCGCTGACTACAAGGTTGGTCATAAATTTTGTCTTTGAGCTGTTAATTTTAAGACCAATTGTTTTTGACACTTTATAGACCGTATGCAGCATTTTTGTAGCTTTATCAACTCATATCAGATATTAAAACGATGTCATCGGCAAATCTTAGGTGGTTCAGATCTTCCCCACTTATAATAATTCCCATATTATTCTCTCGTTCCATTTGCTTTGAACATATATTCAAGCACAGCTGTAAACAATTTAGGGGAGATAGTATCACCCTGTCTAATTACACGTTCTATTCGAAACTTCTTGGTATCTTAATGAAGGCGGACACAAGTTGCACCAGTTTCGTAAATACTTTTAATCAAGGCGATATATGGGTAGTCAATGCGGCAGTCAGCCAATGCTCGAAGCATTTTATGATGATCTATAGTATCGAACGTCTTTTCATAATCTACGAATATAAGAAAGATAGAAAGATAGATATTTCTTTTTTGCTAAGTTTTTCTTGACAGCTTCTTTGTTTCTTTTAAGACTAGTTTTCCCTTCTAGTTTTATTTTTTGAGCACTTAAAAGTTTCTTGGACAATTTCGGTTTAACCTTCCCCAATTTCATTTTTATTTGTTTCATCTGTTCCTGCGCTAATTGTAGCTAACTTGTAAACAAAATTTAGCATAGTGTTAAGCATTATGCGCATGATGAGTCATACTAATGCGATTTTTGTCGGTTTTTAACTATACATTTTTTTAATATTAATGTTATATGAATAATGTTTTATTTTCTAAGTCAATGTATTTAACTTCAATATCGTCTTTATTCACATTCAAAAACCATCCCGTTTTACCCGACCACTTGCACAAAACAGGATACTTTGCCATTTAAAAATGATTTAGGCGTAACTAGGTATACTTAAACATAGGAAGTGATCAATGAAGAAGTTACAGTTAAGAAGAAGTAGTATATCAATAACATAGTCAAATAGTTATGAGTCAAACAACATTAGCTATCCCGTTTTGTCCAACTCTCCCCTATAGCTGTTTCTCATAATTAGGGAATCTAACATTTTAAATAAAAAAAAAAAAATATTTTTAAAATTAAAACTTTAATTTGTCTCTTAAAAATTATTTCCAAGGGAAAATCATGATTAAAAATTATAAAATGAAATATAGTATATATGAAATATAGTAGATCTCAAAACAAACTTATCACAAATTTAAATCTACAAAAGATTAACAATTATTATAAAAGCATAAATAAGATTGCTCAATTCTTGAATACATAAAATTCATGTTCCGTATCTGGGGCGGAGCCATCGAGCAAAAAGACAAAAGAGGGAATGTAAAGGTAGTGACGGCAAAAATATTGTTAGACAGGAAGTGCCATCTTGAGAGGCCACATTAAACAAGGAAAGAGAGTCGTTCCTTGTTTAAGAAATCAAATTTAGTTGGGTTATGTTATTGTTTGTCCCAACTGTCACATGAAATCTTATTTATATTGAAGTTTTTTTAAGAATTGTATCACACTTTAAACTGTTATCGTTAATATGTATTTAAAGTTTCTCGTCAAGACCCATTCTGAAAACTATTTTATAGCTACAAAATTTAAATTTGGCGCATTCGCATTTCCGGATGTGTCCGCCATCAGAGGCCACTTTTTTGGTCTCCTTTTCATATTGATTAGATTCCTTTTTTTGTCTTTTTGCTCGATGAGCGGAACCTAGCCTGTTCACAAGGTTGGTAATCTAGTTTGTTCACAAGCCGTTTTGTTATTATCTTCATGAATAGTTTGTATGTATGGGAGAGCAAACTAATAGGTCTGTAGTTGTTTAGCTCTGAAATGTCACCTTTTTGTGCATTATGGTTATTATTGCATTATGCCACTAGGAGGGGGTTATGCCTCTTTTCAAACAAGCATTGAACATCTTTTTCAACACATTTACTAACGTTTCTTCTCCTTCTTTGATTTGTTCAATGACCATCCCATCTTCTCCAGGTGATTTATTGTTTTTCATCTCCGAGAGAGCTGATTTTATTTTCTCTGTTGTGATATCTGGGATGTCCTCTGAGTCTACATTTTGAACCTTTGTTATTTGATTTTGATCAGGATCTGGACGTTCTTCTCGCTTATACAAAGTAAAAAATATTGAGCAATTTTTAAAATATCTTCCTTATGTTTGTAGTTTCTCCTTTTTTATTTACAATTTTACAAATATTTTTCGATACTTCAGTCATTTGTCGGCGCAGAACCTTTAAGCTTTTATTGTTATCGATGGCTTGAGTTATGTATTCAGTGTTGTAATTTCTGACATCTTTTCGAATGGATTTTGTGATATCTTTGTTTAACTGTTTAAGTGTTACAAAATTATCTGTGCATTTGTCTTTCAATTCTCTTCTTTTGTTTATAAGATCTTTAGTAGCTTGAGTGAGTTCATCAATTTTTTTTTCCTTTTCCCTTATATTTTCTATGAACATTTCGAAGCTCACTATTTATTCGCATGTTTGTCACCTCTATATCTAATGCATTTTCATTTAGATGTTCTACTTCTTTCAGTTATGAACTTATGAGATTATGATAAGCTGATATTCATCCTTTATTTTCCCTTGACTTGGATTATTAGTCCCCACAGAAAAGGCATAGTATCACTCACGTCATTGTTCGAGTCATTAAATAAAGCACACCTCGCTGATTTGATTTCGTTTTCTGCTTTCTTTTAAACTTTTCTTTGCTTCCTTTACTGCTCTTGTCACTCTGCTTTCCTTTTTTCAGTTCCAGCTTTATTTTCTTAAGCCTTTCCTTTTCTTATTTTTCTGCTTTTGCGGCTACTAGTTCCATCTTGAAAGGGCTTGGGGACAAAACTGCAGCTGTTCATTTTTTTTGCGTATTTCCTCGTTTGATGATATTTGCTTTAGGGATTGGAACAATATCCTGTGGGCTTACAGCAAAAGTATAGTGCCCCTTTCCCTTGGAGTTGCTGGAGTTGAATTAAATCACATGAAGTACTGAAATAAGCCGTGGACTGAACTGGCATGTTGAAGTACTTGGCTTTGGGGAGTCTTTAGAGATTAGAAAGAATGTACAGTTTGAATCTCCAGATCCTACAGTGATATTTTGTCTATGGGGATTGAAAAACATAGGAACTGAAGCGTTGGATGCAGAGGTTACTGGTCGGAAATCTATCTCTCCAGAAACTCTCTTTATATAAGGAAGTCTTTTCTCTCTTTCCTTATATATCTCTATATATAAGGAAATAAATATTCCCTTTTAGTGGCATTTGTTCTCCTTGGCACATGCCATTAGGAGGGTTGGCAAACAAATTCTCTTGGTATTCAGCAAACAACAAATTCAGCTTCTTGATGAGAGATATAATCTTTTCACGGAAATTTCTGTGGTCATGGCTGCAGCAAAATCCGCGTCAGTAAACTTCTGTCTGTTTATAGAAACTATGCCATATTTTCCAAACCCCTTTACCTTAATAGTTGGAGTAGCTGCAAATGGAAATGCCTCTCCAAGAAGTTTAGATACCCGGTACTGTGTAACTAATATACCATTATTATTACGCAAGATTCTTTCGATCGCTTGGACGTAATAAGTATTGAAGGGTCCCATGAAAGAAAAATCGAGTGATTGCAGCTTATGACTACAGTGGGGGGGAATGCAGTTCTCCTGCTAAAAATCACACAACTACAATTGTGTGATTTTCTCTAGCCCTTTCAATGAAATCTAGAATTTTTTGTATCAATGGAATGTCCACCAAGTATGAGGAAATTTGGGTCGTCTTCGGATGGCTTCGCAAACTTCAAGATATGGTCAAACCATTGTGTGAAAATCTCAGTTTGCATCCACCCTAAAGGATGACAAACAAAAGCTGTTCCAGGTGGAGCGCCGTCTTGAAGTTCCACTTTCATCCGCTGTCTAGGGAAGATGATAAAATTCATCTGATATCTTTCCATCAAATCTTTATCTACTTTTTGAAATGTGGTACTTTTTTCTTTATACAAAAAGTATTTCAAACTTTTTGCAACTGTATAAATATGAGTATCATTCTCACTATCATAAGATTGTCACTATTTTAACATTATAATACCCTTTCATTGTTGTCTTTGTTCAAATGGTTTAAGGTGTATTGATTTCGATCGGGATAGATCACAACATCGTATACATCGGTATAGAGAGCAACATCCTCTTGATAGTCATAAGCATTTCCCACCACTTCAAGTTCTTATCCTCCTTCTAGATTCACTTTCCTAATCGTTGATAAGTATGTGGAATGAGAACGAACACTTCTCAGATTTATCAAACTGAGATCTTCGCTGTCTTATTGTGATCTCAGGAAATAACTGATAGAACTTGTCGTGGAAGGCAGGACCACCTTTACTTGCTCTGATAGTCAGGTAGCTCTAAAGCCCCTAGAATCACCCAGAGTTGGCTCCAAGCTAATTCTGGGATACAAGAGACTCTAGCTGTTATTGGTATTATTTTATCATTGATAACTGCCTATATTGGGCCAACTGACTAGATTTATTTAATATATTATCTCCAAATTGTTGGAGAAATGGAAATTTGTTGTTTCCATTTGATCCCTCCCAATATTAGCATCACCATTTGCCATTTTATTTTTTCCAATCTTTTTGTACAGGAATATTCTTGGCAGACAACTTCCTTGTCTTTAAAACTTGTTGCGATACTTCTTCCGAGAAAAGTGTATTTACATTGAAACAAGTGGTGTTACACAAATTTTATTACAGGAAGCAGTTTTTACGGTTTTATTTATAAAATAATTTTTCGTAAATTTTTATCGTTCGGATCCTTCAATTGAACTGTAAATTGTGTATTGAGTATATCAAAGTTCAATAACAACAGTTGCATAATGACAGTTTTACAATTGGTCTTGAATTCTTTAGCAATGTTGTTTATACAGCTGATATTGGTACACTATTATACTGTTACATTTCGTTGCTATTTATAATAAATTTAAAATGACGGTACAAATGAAATGATTGATATTGTGATAGAATCTTTTAAGTAAATACATTTGTTTGTGTCCAAGTTATTGTGTGAATTTTACCCCAGCTCTTTATAATAGTCCTAATATGTATATATATATATATATATATATATATATATATATATATATATATATAATATATAAATATATATATATTTATTTATCAAATTATTCTCGACCGTACTGTGTTAAATATTATTTGTAGTCTCAGCAATTGGTCTGTATGAAATGAAACTCTATTTGTTATTTCTCAATATTTCGTCACGATTTTGTGACTTCTTCTTATCTAAGATTACATTTAGCAATATTCTTTAAGCTCTAATACATTATAGTATTACTAGCTAATAATAATATAATAATAATAATACTTGTTTCATCCTCGTAGTTTTGTCCCACTGCTAGAATGCATGTGTCGTCTGGAAATGTCGCAATTGTGTTAGGTTAGCACTGGCCCCAGGACACTTCCTTGTGGAACTTCAGCTTTAACTTCTCTTAATTTTGAATATGCTTCCTCATATTTAACTCGAAGGTATCTGTCGGAAATATAAATTTCTAGTAGTTCAGAATATTGTTTTGGTAAGTAAGTAACATCTTATTTTCTGATATAATCTGGCATGCCACACTTTGTCAAAAGCCTGCGCTACATTGAGGAAAATTGCGGAACAGAATTTTCTTTCTTCTAAAGCTTTTCTACTATATCTGTTATTCTATGCACCTGATCTATCGTTGAGTGGCTTGCTCTAAACCCAAACTGATGATTAGGAATTAGATTTTTTTCCTCTATAATCGGTTTTAGTCTCTTCAAGAATAATTTTTCGTATAATTTAGACATGACAGGTAACACTGAAATAGGCCTATATGAAGAAGTGTCTTGTGGAGGTTTTCCTGGTTTTAGTGTCATTAAGTTTTATTGTAGACCAGTATGTTGTGTCAGTAGACCAGTATGTTGGCTTTCCCATTGATATTGGGTCGCATTTTATGTATTTCAATATATCGGTGAAAAATGAACCGATTTCGATAATTTTTTTTTAATTTGGGTAGCTTGTCGAAATAATAACATCTGGAATACTTTCACCCTTAAAAAAACCACCCCCAACCCCCCCAAATTTTTTTAATATTCATTTTTTTAATTCTTTTACTTTTACAATAATATTAAACGTAATCTACTATCAAATTATTATTGAGAACATGAAACCCCATGAAACATCCCCATTTCTAAAAAAAATTAATATTCTAAAATATAGACTACTATCTATTATTTCAGTATTTATCTTTTTTTTTTTAATACTTACTCTGCCTCGCTGTGTAATCTTTTAACAGTGAAAAAATATGTTAGGTAAGTTTAAATGATTAAAATTTCTATTTAAAAACAATCTATTTTCCAAAAAAAAAAACTCAAAAAAATTATTTTAAAAATTTTTGGTCAAACTAGATTTTTAGTACAATTTCATGAGAAATTAAATAATTGGTTTAATAAATTAAAATAAACATCAATATACGTATATCTTAAATTGCAGATTTCTTTGATACAAGGAATAAATTAGTAAAACAAAGATATAAACAGTAAAATAATTGTAATTTATTTAAATGATTTTAAAATGAGATTCAATATTTATAAAATCAGAAATATGCTTAGTTTTTATTTATTTTTCTTTTTTTAGTAGGTTGTACAATTTCCTCAGAATCATATAACAATTATTCATCCAAAACATCCATCTCACTCTCACATTCTTTTTCTGTGTCATCTAGTTCATATTCAGCAGTATAATAATTTTTACAACTCTCTTCCTTACAATTTTCGCACATTCTCGTCCATTTTAGGCCGTGCTTACGGAATCCGCAATGTTTGCCACATGCGGTTTCGGTTCTATATTGAAAAAAGGTAAACTTTATTCATCATTTTTTTTTTTTATTGGCTTTGGCTTGAAACCTTTAGCCACGTAATTACATATAAATATTAGTTTTCATTCATACAGGAGTACAAGGAGGACACTTTTCACGCCCAGGGATTCATCAGAGCGGCTTTATTGTAATAAACAAGACATAAACCACGGTTAGGTAGGTGGCCAACATATATGGTAAACATACAAAGGAAATGTTCATGCATACGATCAATTTTACACTCATACCTTTAATTTAATTTTTACAAGAAATATCATAATTATTTTAAAGATTTTTATATTGTCTTCACTTAATAGGAGATTTACGTTTAATGGTGTACTTAATCCCTCTTTTATCAATTCTTTTATCAGCCACGTGCTTGTATTACGATGTAGTGGGCAGTTGAAGAATATGTGATTTAAATCAGCTATACTGGTTCCACACTCACATCGGTCTGTTCTGAGAACTCCTATTTTGTGTAGATGTTTCGGAAAACATCCATGATCTACTTTTAATCTTAAGACGGTTGACACTGTGTTTCTGCTTAGTGTAACATCTTTGTAAAATTGTTTTGCATCTACTGTGGGTTGTAATTTGTATAAATTAGTGCCCCTGCTTTCACCAAACTAAATCCATTGTCTGTCCCATTTAAATTTAATATGTTGTTTGATATGGGCAAGTAGGTCACATGTGTTAAATTCTTCTATCGCCATATGTGGGTGCTGTAATGGATTTTTAGCTATAGAATCAGCAATTGTATTGCCAACAATATCTGAGTGTCCCTTGACCCATAGAAATTTAGTACCATATGGATCTGATAGTTTTAGTAAATTTAAAATAAATGATCTTTTACTCCTCATTTTTGGTACAAAGTAAGCACTGGTTGTACATGTTGGTGATTTTGACCCGTCTGTATAGATCACAATATGATCTGAATAGCCACTTAAGATTTCTTTAAGAGTAGTGTAGCAAAATTCGTTTTGGTATTTAGGGATAATAATATTTGTAGCTAGAACACTTATTAGATGTGGTATATCCAACGATTCCCAGATAAGATTACAAGGGGAATTTATTAACTTCAGTTCGTTGCAAGTTATAATTGCTCTTGCAAGTGGTGGAGAGTTTTTTTTTTTTAACGAAGTATGTAGATGTTAAATCAGCTGTATTTAATTCATTAATTATTTTTGCATTATAAGTGCCACGATAATGTTGGTTTAGGAAATATTTGCTTGCCAGATATTCTCTGCGCAATGAGAGTGGATTTTCAGATGCTAGAGCTAGGGTGGCTTCATTTGGAGTGCTTTTCATCAATCCTAACACAATCCTTAGAGCTTTAAATTGAATTCTATCAAGTTTACGTAAATTGGTTATGCTAGATGACCCATATACCACACAACAATCATTTTTAACAATAAATAATGATTTTAATTTAAGGACAGAAACTTGAAAATATAGGTTTTTAAGTAGTAAATGACGCCAGATTCGTTTCTTAATTGTTATTTATAAAGCCTCTGTGATTTTAAAAAAAATATGCCAACTCGGCTCCTATTGGTCGTAGAAAAAACTTTTTTTTTTAATCTTCGTCCTAAAGCCAGCTACAATTTAGAAATTTGTAGGGTACATATATATATGTATATATATATATATATATATATATATATATATATATATATATAGTATAAATGTTTATAACTGCAATTTTATAACTTCCTAAATAATTGTTTTTAACGCGTTAATTTTTTTTTTCATTATTTTCCAGTGGATTATGAAAATTTACGGCTTTAGGAAGAGAACGAAATATGAATTAGCCCTCTACCATTTTTTTGGCAATCCTATGAGCATTCAAAGTTGAAGGTCGTGGGATAAACTAATTAACGTATCTCAGCAACAAGTTATGTGATCTAGGCCTACTCCGGCTCGTTCGATTCGTAATTTTACAGGCTTGAATGACATACATTTGAAATAAATAAAAAAACAATTTTGCAATAAATATTACGTTTTTTAATTTTGACTTCATTCGTCATTTTTGCAATAACAAATAAATTAAATTGAACCTATACCGGCTCAAATTGAAGGTCTTTTAGAGTACTTTCATAATCTATACAGAAATTACCCATTACAACACTTACTTTAAGCAAAAAAATGAAAAAAACTCAAAAAACACGTATTTTACACCTATAAATGCTCATAAATAAACAATAACCAAAACTTTTTTGTTGAATGAACTGGGGGATTGCTCCTGAGGTTGCCCTTTATAACCTAGGCCATATTACATAAATTCCTGGATTAGAGAGTACTTTTTTCCCCTACAGCCTGGGCTAAATAGGCGGATTCAAAGACTATTTTTGTACCGTCGAAAATGAATGTAATAAAACTGATTTTTGTAACTACATATGTACACAGCGACGGGACATAAAGTGATAGTTATCTTAATAAATTATTTCAGGAAATGTATTAGTCTTAGAAGTAAACGAAAATGCTAAAAATAAACTAAATTTTGATTTCAGTGCAACTGTTGGATAACCTCTCCAAACTTACATCAAAATTATATTCCGTCTAGACACTACGTTATTATTTTTATAGATTCAAGCGTAGTCTTCGGACATGCTGTATATAAAGCGAAAATATCCTGCGTCACTCATATTTCATGACGTAAAGCGTAGTGTTGTCCTCATTCATTCATATTAATACTTCACCTGTTTTATTTTTGAACGGGCTCACTACACCACACTAATGAAAATCAAATAAAAAATATCGCCGTTTATAAATTGGATTTTGTTCCAAAAAACATAAGCTACACAAAAACAGAGCCTCTATAAATAAAAAAAAACAAAATCAACATTATAACAGGTCTAATCTTCTAAGGAAACCTATTGTCCATTTGAGCATGAACTTTACAGCGTTGGCGAAAAATTGTTCTTTAGTTAAAGACAATAAATTGTCGAGATATCTGAATGAGCAGTATCCAGTGAAATTCATCATTCAATCTCCGCTTATCCACTTTTGCCTCTTGCATCCAATTCCTATGACAACGTTATCCGCTTTGTCCATCTATTAGCTGTCATTCGAGCCACGTGACCTGCTCAGTTCCATTTCAGTGTTGCCACTCTCTCTACTGCATCAGCCACTCCTGTTCTTTGTCGTAGCTGGCGATTTGGGATCTTGTCTCGTAGTGAAACGCCCAACATAGCACGGTCCATCGCCCTTTGACACACACGGATCTTTTGAACTGTTCTCCTTGTCATGGTCAACGTTTCCGCACCGTAAGTCAACACTGGCAAAACACACTGATTAAAGGTTTTTCTTTTAAGGCATATTGGTATATCAGATGATTTGAAAATATGGTTCAGCTTGCCGAAGGCTGCCCAAGTCAGTCTTATACGACGGAGAAGCTCAACGGTTTGGTTATCTTTTCCTATGCGGATCTCATGACCTAGGTATTTATAGGCCATTACCTGGTCTATGGATCTTGTTCCTACGCATATATCTTCGCTGACTACAAGATTGGTCATCATCTGGGTTTTAGATATATTTATTTTCAATCCCCCTTCTAGCGAGGAAAGGTAGAGCCGATTTAAAAGTTCTTTGGCCTCATCTATCCTATCAGCTATCAGTACAATATCATCTGCAAACCTTAGATGGCTAAGCTTTTCTCCTTTTATGTTTATGCCCTTGTCGGTCAGTTTTGCCCTTTTACATATATATTCCAAAAGCATAGTGAACAGTTTCGGCGATATGGTGTCCCCCTGGTGTACTCCACGTTGTATCGTGGAGAATTTCCCCTCATCCCGTGAGATTAGACACCTGTTATTATTCTGAATGCAGTTATTGAAAGCTCTGGAATGTTTTTACAGTAGACTGTATCAAGTTAACTTTGTGAGTTTTTGGTACATAGCAAAATGGATGTGGTCCATTAAAGAGAGTATTAGCTCCGTCTTTAGCAAGACTGTCAAAGCTCAATTCCTCAACTTGATGGTCCGACCAAATTAGAGACGAGAGAGAGAGAGAGAGAGAGAGAGAGAGAGAGTTGCTTAAAGGCTGTTTGTAGTTTCAAGCTGCTACCGATTCATAAATTGTAGACTTCAGAATCTAAATTTTCTACTACTCAGACACTAGTAAATTTTTGTTTTAAATGGATCTGACCCTAAATCTCAATATCAATTACAAGTGAGGGGGAACTTCAATTTCGACAGTAAAAAGACCAGTTAATAAAGAACCATGGCTTTGTTGGTACTTAAAATCTTGAAAACTCTTTTTAAATTCTGCCAGAAGGAATTTCCTCTCTCATAAATTTTGTATGATATTAAACACTCGTTCTTTCCTGATACGCCTTACAAGCCAAAAAATGTGACAAATTATCTACTGCTAACTGCTTTTCCCACAGCATCATCTTATACTTCAACGCTTTCACAAGATCATACATATATGTTATAACTTGACGTGGTATTTGCAATTTGGTATTTAAGCACGACAAGTGTTTTGTGATGTCTCCCATAAATGAAAGATCTTGTAAAAAAGTCATCAGTATCATTCAGCCAATCGCGCCCATTGCTGAACATTTTGCTCCATTAGTTTCTTCCAATGATCTCTACTGGGCCGTTTGTAGCCAGTTTCGCTACTCTTTTCACGTCGGCGGTTATGGATGTCGCGAATGGATGAAATAATACAAGCAGTACGTAAAGGTCATGATTAGAGAATGGGGAATAAAGAAATCTTTACACACATCTTCAATACGTCAAGAAATACAATATGATAATATCAGGAAACAGGCTTTAAAGCCTACTAATAAGAAGGAAGACAAATAAGAAGAAGAAGTTTCCAAAATCGATCGAGAGCTATAGAATAGAAAAGCCATCGCTCCTCTGCATAATAAGGTAAATATGTACTCACTTTATAAATCACGTAAAAACGCAAAAAAAACTGTCACTGATAGGAAAGCATGTAACATGAAGTTTATCACAGACACACACACGTCTGTACTTTCGTCATTTCGTCACAGTCAATAGAAAATGAAATGAAGGAGTCTGACTATTACGGTTGGTAAAATAAGTATGTAACGAAATCACAATTTTATAGTAACTTTCTGGAACAAGCCAGTAGAACACCACACGTTAGTAACTACGTAAGGCGAAAGAGCAATAAAGTATCACAGCTGATACTGGTTGCAGCGCGTTTTCAACATAACGGTGTCCATTATACCAACTTTTATGGTAAGTCTTTATGTAAGAAATCCTGTAACTACATTTAAAATGAAGATGGGCATGATACTTGATTCTAATAGAGAATTAAATATGCATTAAGAAGTCACTAAGTTTAGACCGAAAACAAGCAAAAGAAACACAGAAAGATTAACAGCAAAATGAAGACATTTCATAATCATTGAATGAGGAGAATATTAAACATTCTTTAAATATAAAGTTTTGTCCTTGTTTTCCAATATTAGGTGGGCCAAACTGAATAATATGGATAGATCACGTGATGAGAAAGAATGCACATAATTGCCCTAAGTAGGAGATATAATTTCGATCTTGGATAATGATCTAAAAAACACAAGACGAAAAAAACTTAGTTTATACAAGTAACAAGTTTATTTTGATGGAAATCTGAACCGCATAGGCAAATTAAATTTATGTGGGGCCAATACAGTCCTGCGGAACGTGGCGACAGCCATACGAGTTAAGTTTGTTGGAAAGTCGATCCTACAAATTTATGACAATTTCATGAGTTTAAAATATCCACACAGAATGGTTGTTGTTATTGATAAGATTAGTCAGTGTGTGACATTTAAATAGAGAAATTTGCCCACGAGTTTTCAGGAAACGTTATTTATAGAAAAATAGCTGATTTATGCGATGAAAAAATAGTACAACTGTGTGACAAATGGTGTAGTGCTTTTTAAACATCGAAAAAAAAACTTTTTTTATTATTATTACTATTATTATCAAGTATTATAATAAAAAGTTTTCAGTCTTACACTTTTATACATTGCTTGACAAACACCTGAACAATCGATTTTTTTGACACTAGTCTTCTTTTAAAGGAACTTACTTTGAGATGTTATTCTGACTTTAAGCCTAATTATCGTACCATGCATTTGATGGTCTGCCTATGATCTTCGGGTCTTTACTTTCTGAGATTTAATTCAGCTTGTCCTGGCATTTTTATTTGTTTATTGCGTTTTAATTCAGTTATTAGTTCAGTTTAATGAGTCACTTGCTGAAACTCTTCCTTAGGATATTACACTTAAGAATGTACAAGATACTAGAAGAACTTAGCGGGTCAACACAATTCGGTTTTAAGGGAGGACTAGGAACAAGAGAGGCAATTTTATGTTTGAACACCTTAATACAAAACTGCTTAGATCAACGAAAAGATGTCTACCTCACCTTCATCGACTACGAGAAGACATTTGACAATGTTAAACATGATATCATGATAGGAACTACTACATAGGGCTAACATTGACCAGAAGGAGATCAGAATTATTCACAATCTATAGTTTATTTTTATGAACGAGAGAGTAATTAGCATAATTTTAACTGGCACCTCCGACCACTCCATGGGCGTGCTCAAGATTAATTGAAAAATTACTTTGAATAATTGTAAAAAATAAATGAATTATTTCAGTGTTATAAAGTGTTATGTGTATGTAAACAAAAGTGACCTCTTTTATCACACACTATATTAGAACTGACTGGCCTACATTAAAAAGAGTTTTAAAAAATTCACATTTTTTTTTAATTTTTAAAAATTACAAAAGAGAAAAAGAGTTTTTAAAACCGTCTAAGGTATGTTAAATAGATGAATAAAAATATTAATATAAAACTTACAGCTACTTGTTACAAATCCAAATCAGATTCAGAAGATGAACTTTCAGAACCAAGATTTATAATAACTGGCTCGATCATTTTATCAGTAATATTGTCCAGCTTCCACATTTTTTCCTCTTCTTTAATAGTGTGATTTACTGCCCTTTCCCAGTTTTCAGGTTTTACATTATTTACGGCCTCCAAAAACAACTGTTTAACATCATGAATTTTAAAAGTGGTATTTTTTCTTGAAACTTCACTCTTTATCTGTGCCCATACCAGTTCAATCGGGTTTAATTCACAATGATATGGTGGGGATCTAAGTACTGTTATTCCACGATTTTTGGCAATTTCATCAATTTCGTATTTTTTAAATTTTTCTTTATGAAGGGCACACAACGAATAAAGTTCATTTCTTATAGATACGGGATGGTACGTAATATTTTTTGAACTCAGCCAATTCTGCAAGTCTTGTTTTAACCACTTGGTTGTGGGCAGTCCTTCTATAAGTCTGGAGTGATAACTTGCATTATCCATTACTATTACACAGTTCTTAGGAAGAAGATCTATCATTTGTTCGAACCATTCTTGAAAGACATCAGCGTTCATGTCTTCATGGTAGTCACCGGTACGAGTTGATTCAAAAGTTAATAAACCACCTTCAACAAAACCGTCTGAACTGCCAATATGTACTATTATCAGCCTGCGTCCCTTTCCTGATGGTGGGTTGAAACCAGTAGATAAGTTATTTACAAAAGCGTGCCATTGACTTGTAACAGTTTCATCCTGCCAAAATTTATTTGGTGTATGACCCTCGTTGATCCATGTTTCATCAAGATAAAATATTTTTCTTTTCTGGTTTCTCATTTCCTTTATGGTTCTTAGAAAATGTTTCTCCATATGACAATATCGCTTCTTTCTAATAAAATAGACTTTCTGGGATTCTTTTTCCAGCGGAAGCCTATTTCTTTTAAAAGTTTCCATAACGTACTTCGACTCATTTCTGGGTAATCCTTATCATCTCGAACTGAGACAAGAACTTTATCCAATGTTGGAAATTCTTATCTAAAGAAGAATGCATGCACTTTCCGTCGAAGTCCTTCTTTAAAATGATATTCTATTTGAAATTTTGGTTTCCCTGGAGCATTACGTGGCATTTGAAAACTACCACATTTCTCTTCTTTAATAACTCTGTAAATCGTAGATTTCCCAACACCAAGTGTACTGCTAACTAACTCAACGGTCTCATCAACACTTTCACATAAACGTTTGTCTGTAAATGATTTAAAACAATTAAATATTAATGTTTTTTCATTAACTGTTAAAGGACCAATTTTTCGGCGTTTACACGGCACTTCCAAATTTTCCATAACACTAGTATACACAATAAACTGCACCTTGCAAGTGAAGTACCTACTTTTAGTGAACTGTTAAGAATTTTGAATACGCCACTTGGACCTTCCTACAAAATGGAAAAACCCACTATCACATTTTCTGTGGAATAAGTTTAGAAGGTAATTATCTAGTCAATTACTGTCGTAGATTCCTGGAATTAAAGAATTAAATGTTTGATTGTTGAAACCCTTACTTCGTGGAATGCACTCATTTCAGATAAAATAAAACGTTTTATTTTATCTAAAGAATTAAACTTTATTTTGCAAATAGGTAGGTACTTATTAAACTTTTATTGGTTATATATAACCAATAAAATAAACATCTTACATTTCGTGCAAATTCATTAGTACCTGTTAACCTCCATCACTCCGACACTGGCAACCTTATTTAGGGATTAGTAACCCTCACAACTATTGTATTCTATTCTGCTCCAACCTTTATACCTGGTGGTCATACTCAATTTAAAATTGTTTTCCTATATACTTTCCTATATACTTTGTATAATATAAAATGTACTGAATTGCTGATAACGTTTATGAGAATTGCAAGAATAAGTAAGTGGCTGACCAGTAGCGCACCTAGAATTTTCCTCTGGGAGGGGGTTCGGTTGGGCACCCAAATTTTTTTATGCTACCTCCACCATTTTAAGTCCTTAAAATTTGTAAATAACAGTATCGGAATAGGGTCCGGGGAGGGGGTTTAACCCCCAAAACCCCCTGGGTGCGCCACTGTGGCTGACTTGCGGAGAAATGAGGCTGATTACAGGTGAAAAGTGCCATATTTTGTTAAGTGTTGTTTTTTTATAATTATAACAATAATAACATGGAATCTCGAATAGTTGGAAAGAAGCATGGATTACTCCAATTCACAAAAAAAGGTCCAAAAGATATTTGCGGAAACTACAGATGTATCTCTGTCACCAGTACCTTTAGCAGTCTGTTTGGTAAAATCTTAAAAAACATGATTGAGAAAGAATACGAACCTCATGAAATTGAACAGCAAGCAGGATTTAGAGCTGGAAGATCTTGCGTAGACCATATATTTACCCTAACACAACTGAATGAAAAGAAAGTTGCAAGAAACCAGGAAATACATCTTTTATTTGTGGATCTCACAAAAGCATATGACACGATTCCTGTGAGAAAGCTGTGGCAGTCTCTTGAACGATCTCCATTAAATAGCACGATCATCGCCGCAGTCAAACAATTGTACAATAAAACATCATCAAAAATCAAACTAAACAACACCTTATCAGAAGAATTTCCAGTAACAGAAGGCTTACGACAAGGATGCTGCCTCTCTCCGATATTTTTTAAAATCTATTTAAATGAAGCACTAAAACACTGGAGAAGATCCTGTTTAGGAATGGGGATCCAACTTGACGACGATACAACATTATACACTCTACATTTTGCGGACGACCAAGTAGTAGTGGCAGCAGACAAGGAAGATTTAGAATTCATGACGAGACGGTTGTTTAAAACATATGAAGAATGGGGCCTCTCTGTAAATAGAAACAAAACGCAATACTTATGCATCGGGAATGAAGTAGAAGATCTAATGGTCAACGAACATGAAACAATCAAGAACTGTGAGGAATATATATATTTGGGAACAACAATCAACAAAAGTGGGCGCACCGAAAAAGAGATAGAGCAAAGAATCGAGAAAGGAAAAAGGGTGATAGGATGCCTAAACCCGATGCTATGGGCAAAAGAACTACCAAATCAAAGAAAGCATCTCCTCTTTAACTCTATCTATAAAAGTATAGTGCTCTATGGATGCGAAACATGGCAACTTACTAAATCCTTTGAGCGACGCCTACTTGCATTGGAAATGGACTTCTGGAGAAGATCAGCTAGAAAATCAAGGCTTGATAGAATACAAAATGACTATATCAAAAATATAATGGGAGTCAAGTCAACCGTCATTGACGAAATTCAAAGGAGACAACTGGTCTGGTATGGTCATGTGAAAAGAATGGATAACGACAGGCTGCCAAACCAAATTTTAAAATGGACGCCAAGGGAAAGAAGGAAGAGAGGAAGGCCAAAACAATCCTGGTTGGGCGGCATTCAGAAGGCAATGTCGGAAAGAAACCTTCACCTTGGCGAATGGAATGACCGACGTAGCTGGAAACTGGGAACTGGAAGGCACAGAACGCTATAAAAAACCGGGATAATAATAAATAAACATAATAACATATAGTTAATCTCTTTCGATAATTTAATAAACAAAGTTTCCGATAAAGATATTTGTTTTTATTTAACGCCTTTATTTTTTTATATGCAATTGAAATAAATTAAGATTCTCACTAAAAGGCTGACTACTGGGTGTTTTACTCGACGTAAACTTGTGTGTGTAAATGTAAATGTGAAGGAATGGACTGGATTGATAAAATGTATTTCTTATTTTGTACAATATTGGTAAACGACTAATGCACGCCATACACACTACGGTCTACCTGTGCAGGTATGCCTGTACGGGACAACGAAACAGCGGTAACGTGTATGAGGACTCTCCGGTGTACCGGTGCGGTCTTCAGTTCCTTTACCGATGACGCCTTGGCATTGTTAGGCCTTGTTTTAATTTTAAAGACAAAAGTTAAAAAAAAAACAGTGAAAAATAAGCGAAAAAAGTGGTGTAAGTATTGGTTGTTGAAAAGGAAAACATACAGTCGTGTTAACTTATTGAATGAATTCAAATTTGAACCAGAAGATTTTAAAAACTATCTCCGGATGGACGAGAAAACATACATTAAATTAATTGAAATGGTTACTCCTATGATAAAAAAGAAAGACACAGTCATGAGAAATAGTATTTCTGCACATGATAGATTATTAGTTACGTTGAGATTTCTCGCAACTGAAAGAAGTTATAAGGATTTAAAATTCTCAGCAATTATTTCATCTCGATTATTGTAATCGTTGTTTTTGATTTCCCAAAGACATGGATGAATTCTATAAATTTCGATAAATTCTTCAAGCGTTTTTTTTAGTTGAATTTGGTGGCACCATTTTCTGAGGTTAATTAAAGAGTGGTGTGACGATACGATGCGAACGACAAGACGACTTTCCCAGAGAAACACTAGAAAACAACTGACGCGACCTGCGCAGGCGGCCGGAGTACACGCACAGACGCACAGGTACATCGTACGGTGTCACTCGAAAAAATTGATTTTTGATTTTGCTCCGGTCGCCTGTACAGGTTCAAAAAACTGCACAGGTCTATTTCCACACACGTTCCGGTCTACCTGCGCAGGCATGCCTGCACAAGTAGACCTCTCCGGTAAACCGTAGTGTGTATGGCGTGCATTATAGAGCTAGTTTAGAGTAATTGTCATACACCTGAACTATTGCAGCGTTGCCAGAATACAAATAGTAAATACTAAACACGGACGAAAAAGTTATAATATCGATTTTTCCTTAGTTCAGTTTTGCTCAAGAATTTATAAAAATTATATCGCCACTCTTTCTTTCACTGAAAAATTTATACCAAAAAAAACACCCAATTTTAAAATTAAAACTGTTCACATACAATATTTACATCTAAATATCACTGGTGGTTGGTAAGAGTCTTACGTCTTAGATCTTTTTCAGGTGCTATCAACTAGAAGGAAGTTAAGTTTAAACAACGTGACCTCCTAAGAAATAATTTTCCTGTGAACACAAAACAAGATAACAAGAATCGTCAGTTATTCCGAGAAACGCGACATCGTTGCAGGTTTATTTTGATCCACTTGAATTGGGAACAATATGTCATCAAATACGTAATGACATATGGTTGAAAATAATAAAACACCAATAGGTACATTGTCATCAGTATTGTTTTTTATAAATAATGCCGTGATATTTTAGATATAATGCGTGTGAATAATCGATATCTATATACAAAAAAGGGATTAATGGGTATCCAGCTGAATTAATAAAGCCAAGAGAACTTTTTTTTTCAATAATCAAATATATTTCGGTATGCTTTATACCATCATCAGTGATTGCTAAAAACATGTTACATATCACCATGTTAAGTGGAATTACAATTTATTTTTTTTTAAACAAACATTGGTTTAAGGAATGAATAACAATAACATTCTCACAGGACACTATAAAAAACTTTTTTGGTTTACAAGTACAAGTTTTTTTTGGTAAAAGAAAATTTGACAGTACATTGAGTTGGCAGCATTAAAGTATGTGTTCCATGATACAACAAGTGAAAGGTAATAATGACTTAATATGACAGTTAGTTCTGTGTTAATTTATAGCTGGACTCTACCTTTATTGTTACCAGATAAATTTCTATATGAGAATCATTAGAAAACCATAATTTTAGGATTTCTACATTAGAATCTACATTATTTCGATGTTATTTTCTTTTTTTATTGGACTCTTCAGTTTTTGTTCAGATATATAACAGTTTTACTGTTTTTATTATATAAAATCAGTAAAACTGTTTTATATCTGAAACGGAGAAAACCGCAAACAAGACATCTGTATCAACCACTTAATTGGACATAGGTCCTTTGTATCTTAAAAAAAAAAGCAGATTTAAAGGACCTCATCATCAGTCCCGTTACAACTCTTTATGAGCCAAAGCCTTCTTCAGAACAATCCTCCATTCGCCCCTGTCTCTGGCAACTCTTCTCTATGCTCTAATTCCGATAGACTTCAAATCATTTTCTAGGATATCTTGATACCTAAGTCTCGTTCTTCCTCTTCTTCGTTGTCCGATCGGCTCTCTTCGGTCAAAAACTTTTCTGACTATGGCATCTTCCTCTCGTCTGATTACATGACCTATCCATCTGAGGCGTGCTACCTTAATGAATTTTACAACGTCAGGTTCTCCAAATCTTCTATACAACTCAAAATTGTAACACCTGCTCCACAAACCTTGTTCTTTTATGCCTCCATATATTCGTCTTAGTATTTTTCGCTCAAAACGTTTGAGCAATTCTTGGTCATTCTGTGTTAGTGTCCAAGTTTCTGAACCATATGTTAGCACTGGTATTATTATTATCATCAATTATTATTCGTGTAGGTGTCGGGTTGCTTGACCTAGTGCAAACACATATATTTGGTCTTTTGAACATTTATATTTAGTCCCATTCTGTGTGCAGATGCTCTTAACGACCGAAATGCTTTAGTCAGAGATTCTGTGGACCTACCTAACGTGTCCAAATTTCGAGGCATTTTGTCGGTAAATAACAGAGAAAACACTGTCCCTAGGTTTTGGTGCACCGATAAAACAGCCTTAACGGAAACTGAAGTTGCGGGTATAGTAGCAATCAAAACAAATAATTTGTATGCTTCAGAAAGAGAGACACATATAAACGTTTTATTCTATTCTTAAGGCGCAAATTTCTTCTTCTTCATGTACCATGTCCTTTCAGAACGTTGGTTACCATCATAGCTATTTTAATTTTATTCACTGCCACCCTAAATAGCATGCTTGTATCTACACCATACCAATCTCGCAAGTTCTTCAACCATGAGGTTCTTCTTCGTCCTGGACTGCGTTTGCCTGCTATTTTTCCTTGCATGATATTTTGTAGCAATCTATATTTGGGACCTCTCATTACATGTCCGAAATATTCCAGCTTTCTCTGCTTGATGCTTTTTATGATCTCAGTAGTCTTGCTGAGACGTTCAGTATGGAGTTACGAATCTTCTCCACCCAGGAAACTTTTAAAATTCTTCTATAGCACCACATTTCGAAAGCCTCAAGGCGATTTAGATCGATTTTATTCACAGTCCAGGACTCGACAGCATAAAGTAAGACCGAGAACACGTAGCAGCGAAGTAGGCGGATCCTTAATGCCAATTTTAGGTCTCTGTTACATAACACCTTGGACATCCTTCTAAAAGCAGCTCTAGCCTGCTCTATTCTGGATCTAATTTCGCCGTGATTTTCTGCATTACAATTTAATTGCTGTCCAAGGTAGACGATTTTATCAACTTGCTCAAGTTTGGTATTATTTACATATATAGACGGTTTTATATTCTGTTGTTTACTTATTACAAGTATTTTGGTTTTCCTTATGTTAAGATCCAGACCTGCCTCCCTACAACTCTCAACGACACTATCAAGTAGTGTTTGCAGATCTTCTTGACTAGAAGCTAGGAGTACTGTATCGTCCGCATATCGCAAATTATTGATGACTTCGCCGTTCACAAGTATTCCTTCTTGTTTTTCAGAAAGTGCTTTTCTGAAAATTCTTTCGGAGTAAACGTTAAAAAGCAGGGGTGACAAGAGGCATCCCTGCCGTACTCCTCTTTTAATATTGAGAGCTTGTGATTCCACACCATCTACTAAAACTGATGTTGTTTGATTCCAATATAAATTTGCAATTATTCGAACATCTCTGCCGTCCAAGCCAATGTCATTTAGAGCTTCGATCAATATAGAGTGCTTAACACGATCAAATGCCTTTTGAAAGTCAATAAAACAACAGTATATGTCTACAGATATATCACGACATCTTTGAGCAAGTACGTTCATTCCAAACAGTGCCTCTCTCGTTCCAAATCCGTTACGGAAACCAAACTGAGTGTCATCCAGGTATTCCTCACATTTATTGTAGATACGACCATGTATTACCTTCAGAAAAATTTTCAATAAGTGGTTTAACAAACTGATGGTTCTATAATCAGCACAGGTTTTTGCTGTTGTCTTCTTAGGTAGAGCTATAAACAGTGAGTTAGACCAACCATTAGGTAGTTGTCCGCTGGTATAAATGGTATTGAAAAACGAAGTTATAGCCTCTAAAACATTGCTATCCTTTATAAGCTTATATATTTCAGTTGGAATTTCATCAGGACCAGTCGCTCTGCCATCTTTTGATGATTGTATGGCCTTTATAACCTCACAGCGTGTTATTAGGGGTCCGTCGCAGTTAGTAATATCGGGCGGTGAACTACTCCTATCGTCTTCGAATAGGTTCGTGACGTAATTTTCCCAATCTTTAAGTTTGTCCTCTACTTCGAATATTACTTTACCATTTTCATCCTGTAGCAATGCATTTTGTTTCTTATTAAAGATACCAGCCGATTCTTTTACTTTTTTATACATGTTAAACGTGTCGTATCTTTTTTCGAGTTCTTCAATGTCATGACACTGTTTGGCTAGATGTTGACTTTTTGCTTCTCGTATTTTACGTCGAATTTCTTTTTGTATGCTATTGTAAAGTGTTTCGTTGGTTTTTGCTAGTCGCCGTTGTTCCATCAAATCCAGTATATCATCTGTCATCCAAGCCTGCTTTTCGGCTTTGACCTGCCTTGTAAATTTCTCACACAGATTTCTTTTACTGTCGTTAGGATTTTATTTAAGCCCTCATCGACGTTTTCACCAATATTTTCCCAAATTAAATTTTTGTTCAATTGTCTTTGAACTGATTCCTTAACTTTCTCGTCTTGTAGTTGGGCTGTATCAATCTTTTTGCGAGCGCAAAAGCGCAAATTTGAAGCGCTTTTTAACTGCTACGAGGAACGTAAAATAATTACTTCGGAGAGAATATAAGAAAAAAGCTGTTTATTATTAAATACGTAATTATGTCAAAATTTATAAATCACAATTTTGAAATAAGTCATTTATAATAATAAATAATTTATTATTGTACATTTGAAGAGGTTGACTTGCCCACCCCAACGGACCGCCCCTGCCTTGTGTACGAATATTCGTCAATGATTTCTGTTAAACTTAATTTGAAAACTAGAAAATATTGTTTGTCTTATTATGTGAAATGAATAATTATTTATGTATTCCTCCTATATATACAACGTGTTTATTTCATAGCAATATCGAAATAAAAATGGTCATTACTCGTTAAATACCCTGTATAGTAGTGAGATACTTCATATTGTAAAATCATGTATTATGATAGGAATCTAAATATGAGAAAATATACAGGGTGTCCTATTTCAAAAACAATTGTATATTTGCTTTACCACGTAGTTATTAATCACCCTGTAGAATTCATCATTTTTCAAGCTTGAAGAATATCATTGCCTACATTTTTTCTAAATAGCTTTTTTGGATATCCTGTATGATAATGGGATTATCGACCAATGTCGCACGAAAATCTCACTCTGTATATATCAAGAAAAAAAGTAAAAACTTATATGGGGAGTATTTTGTATTTTGTGGATAAAAAACTCATTCTTTGGTAATTTTGAGGTTTTAATCAATGTTTAATCATCGATCATGTAGAATTAATACCAGAGAAGCACAAATATACCAGAGAAGTCAAGAGTAGAGGAGAAAAGTCCATTATTGACAATGTATTGGTAAACAGACCCCTAAGACAGTGTATCAAAGATGTCAGAGTCAGAAGGGGAGCAGAAATATATAGCGACCATTATCTGGTAGTATCCCGAACTAGTATCGGTGTGGAACAAAAACGCACGCAGAAGGTACCAAGAAAAGGAGACAAAACCCCAAGAAACCTCACCAACGCAGTTATTAGGTCATACAAGTTAGCAGATAAGAAAATAGCACAGAAATACAAAAGCTATGTGAACAATAGTCTACAAAAGCACTTAAACCAGAACTATGACTTAGAAGAAACTTGGCAAAAACTTAAAGAATCTCTCCTAGATGGGGGCAAGCAAATCTGCGGAATAGCTAAAATCAATAAAAACAGACAATGTACGAATTGGTGGAGTAATGAAATAAAAGAAGAGGTCAAATCCAAGAAGCTAGCGTGGAAAAAATATCTAGGGAACCAGAATGCAGAAAGCTATCAAAAATATAAGCAACAGAGGGCAAAAGTAAAAGATATGGTGATTGAAGCAAAAAAGAAGAGCTGGGAGGATTTTGGGAATAAGCTGGAGAAAGACTACCACACTAACCAAAAACTATTTTACAAAACTCTGAGAAGCCTAAGAACAGAGAACAGACAACAAACACCAAAACAAATTAAAAACAAAGATGGGCCACATCCTCTGCGAGAACGAAAGTATTATGAACAGGTGGAGAGAATATTTCGAAGACCTTCTGACTCAAAAAGACTATAATAATAAAATAGACAACACTGAAGAAAACACATCTGAGAACCCAAACCAAAACGAAATAACAATAGAAGAAATAAGAGAAATAATACTCAGGCTCAAAAGAGGCAAGGCAGCTGGCTATGATAAGATAACTGCGGAAATGCAAAAAAATATGGGAGAAAATGGAAATGAAATGCTTAGAAAAGTTTGCAATAAAGCATGGAATGAGAACAAGATCCCAAAAGACTGGGAAGTGGGCGTTATTCTACCCATTTTTAAAAAAGGTGACAGACGAGAATGCAGCGACTACAGAGGTATAACTCTCCTGAGTATCCCTTCCAAAGTTTACGAACGAGTACTGAAGAAAAGACTACTACAAGAAGTAGACCATAAGCTGGAGCAGTCACAGAGCGGTTTCAGGAAGGGAAGAAGCATCCATGACCATATTTTTACACTCAAGCATCTAATACAAAATGCACGAAATACAAGTACGGAACTATACCAAGCCTTCATAGACCTCGAAAAAGCATTTGATAGAACCCCGCGAACTGAAATAGACAAAAGCCTAAGAAACTGAGAAGTAGACGGCAAACTCAGAAAAGCTATTATGAGCCTATACAAGAACACAAGAAACAGGGTAAGAACAGATAATATGGAATCAGAAGAGTTTAGAGTCAATGATGGCTTACGACAAGGAGGTGTACTAGGCCCCATCCTGTTCAATATTGTACTAGATGATGTAATGAAGGAAACTAGAGAAGAAACATCGAGATTATTTGTTGGACATAGAAACCTGGAAATGATACAGATTGCGGAGTGCGCATTTGCAGATGACCTCGTCGTATTGGAAGAAACGAGGACGCACTTAAGAGAAACCTACAAATATGGAGAGATAAACTTGAGAAACGCAATCTGAGAATTAATGAAAGTAAAACCAAAGTGATGGTATGTGGGAAAACAGACCAACATACAAACATTAAAATCAATAACTATACTTTAGAACAAGTAGAAACCTTCAAATACCTGGGAGTGCAACTAGAGAGTAGGGGTACACAAGAAGCAGAGATAAATAATCGAATAGCAAACGCTTCCCGGATATACCACGCAATTAAGAGCACATTCCTATCGAAAAAAGAAGTATCCCAAAAAGCAAAAGATAGCTATCTACAACACAGTTTTTGTACCTATCTTAACATTTGGATGTGAAAGCTGGACGCTCACCACCAGACTAAAAAGTAAACTGCAAAGTATATCAATGAAGTATCTAAGAAGTGTACTAGGGGTGACCAGAATGGACAGGATACGGAACAATGAAATAAGAGAACGCCTTAAAGTCCAGTCAATAGAGAAGAAAATCGAAGAAGCCCAACTGAGATGTTACGGCCACATGGTAAGGATGGATAAAAAAAGCCAAGTGAAACAAGTGTGGGAAGCGAGAAGAACCTTGAAAAGACCGAGGGGCAGACCCATGAAGACCTGGGACGATGAAATTGCCGCCATCCTAGACAGGAGAGGAGTCACCAAGGAACAAGCGAAGAAGTTGGCAAGCAACAAGAAGAATTGGAGGAAGTTTGTACATGAAAACTAAAAGAGACTTTACACCCAACACCTTAGGGTAGAAGGGTTATTGATTATATATATATATATATATATATATATAAATATAATATATATATATATATATATATATATGAGTAAATTTCTTTTCAGCTACGTACTGTTTGATTTGTAAAATGTGCCAATTTGAAGCCTAATCTAATATATATTTTTTATTTTTACTGGGCTATATTACCACGATGCAGAAGGGCCAATATAGTGGCAAAAGTTATAAATATCCATTTCAAAAGACTTTATCATTGAATGTTAATTTCAAATCCATTTTAAGTTTCAACTACAAACATTTGCATCTTACTTAAAGCCCATAATATTATTCAGCGGGTATCAATTTAAAAATGATACGTACAATAGTGCAATTATTCGATTCTATGAATGGGATAAAATTATGTAATGTGTGTAAACAACTGAGTCGTGAAAGATTGAATAAACACAGGAAATGAAATAATGAAAAATAGACTTCTGCGCTCGTGTTCTACAAATTATGAAATGCATAAAACTGTCAAGAGCTGAAAAATATTAAATTAGAAAAATGTACATGCTGCGTGAATTGATCAAATAATACTTTTGAAACACTTCATTTTTGCCACTCTTTAATTAAGCGTCTATAAAATTTATTTTATTAGTCACGGCACCCTTTTTGCTACCACAAATTTTTCAAATTAAGTTATTCAAATGAAGTTAGCTCAAAGTAATTATACCATAGTAAAAACAACAATGCAAAATGAATATTTATATAGATGTATTAGTTTAAACCACAGAATTATACTCGTATTTATTAACCTAGACTTGACGGACTTGACTTATACTTTCGGCGGAAAAAATAAGGGGGCAAGAATTTATAAAATAAACTAGACTGAATATTTTTAAAAAAAACTCGCTTAAGTTATCTTTATTTCTGATTTTTATCATGGAATAATGAAGTATAGGAGTTGCTTTTATCAAATTGACCTTGTAAACAAGCAAAACGATTGTTTTATGCCAAAACAATTCCAAAAAGACACCTATCCCGTGGATTTAATATAACACTTAGATCTAGATGGCTTGAATGCCTTTTAGGAACTTTACTTCTCTGTTTTCTTTCACGACTGGAAGTTTTTACTAAATTAATTGCTGCGTATACACTTTTGTGCATAATTTCATTGATAAGCAATGACTGGTATATCCGTCCATCTATTATCCGTCCATCGACAATAACTTTCTAAGCTTTCATCAATCACGATTTTCTATTGCAAGTTAGGAATTAACTTTTCTTGAAGCCATTTTGTAAAGTTGTCTTGGTTCATATCGTTGTGATAATCTCCAGTACGCTGACCAGATTTGAAGATTAGGAGGCAATTTAGAACAAAACCTTTTTCCTCTCTTGCATGTACAATAATTAACCTCTGACCTTTGGCAACAGGAGCCTTTAAACAGTTGTTTAAACCATCATCCCATGATTTAGATGTTGTATGACTGCTGTGTAGATACGTTTCATCACTATAGATAATATCATAACCCTCTGCTCAATATTTTTTATTTTTCTTAGACAGTCCGTTTCTTTTGACTCATATATCCGTTTTTTCCATTAGTACTTTTCTATTGTCCTTTTTGCCATTTGAAACCTAATTTCTTCACCACTTTTCTGACTGACGATAATTTTCCTTGGAAATTAATATCATCCTTAACAGCGTTGTAAACAGCTGACATTGTAGGTCTGCTGCCATGAATTAAATAAAAAAAATAAGTTTCTTTAGTTTCTCTTATTTTCCTTCTTATTTGATTATGCAGCTGTTGATACTGAGTTATGTTGATATTCTTTTGCCTTCTTCTATCCTCCATCATTTCCAAAATTTCTTCTGTCATCCAATCTCCTTTTTTGCATCTGGTATAGCACTGACATAATAGAATTCTACAATGTAAATAAAGTTCTCAGTGAATAAGGTTTTTATAAAAATTGTTTATCTACAAAAATTTTTCGTTATTGTATGGTTATAATCGGTAAACCATCCCTGAATTTTTATTGAAATTGACATGGAAATCCAACATATTTTTAAAATAAATATCGAAAAGCAAATATTTTGCATATTTCCTCTATCAGCTGAAAACGGTTGATGTTGCATGCAAGTACGGCTTTATGTGATTCAAAAAGAAGTGGGGAAGTGGAAAAATTACTTATATTATCAGGGTTGCCGATTCTGCTTTTGGGTTTTATTAAACGTTGTGAGATTCGTATCTTATTTGAGATATTTGTGTAGCTCAGTTTTGATATCATCTTTCATGATTTATATCTATTCCCTTTTAAATACAATTAACATTACATGAAGACTAATATTGTTGTAATACTCACTTTTCGCATTGAATGGAATATAACTTAAAAGAGTTAGCCGACCTCACATAGATGTAAAGCCAAAGAGAATGGTGAAGTTAAAAGAGTTAACAAATTCACGATTTGGGAAGTATCATAACGGGTCATGTAACAAGAGGAGTTGATGATCTTCTTTTTCTTTTTATATAGACATGACTCTGCAGTATGCCTCCAGTAAGTTTTCTTTCCATCATTTTCGTGGTTTTCCTACTGATCGTCTTCCTATTGGGGAGCCGCCTCTTGCCGTCTTTACTACTCTATTTGTTGTCATTCGGCTTATATCATCGTTCCATTCTACTCTTCTATTTCTTACCCAGTTCTTGATGTTCTCCACTGCCTGGGTTGATTGCGGGTGGATTGAGTAGAACTGCCAATACCACAGCCCGTCATAAGCCCGGATAAAGTTTCGGAATTCCGTGATAAAAGCAGGTTTTTTCATATCGGAGGGAGACCCATCGTTTCAGGTAGGTATTACCTGGAATTTCTGCCAACAGGTAAAATCTACAACATATCAGAATTGGAAAGAATATTTATGAGACATATTTATCGTAATATTAGCAGCCTACCATTCGTAAAAACAAATACTGCTCAAAGAAACAATGTACAGACTCAGAGTTGATGATCGGTGGACGAAAAAGGAATTTTGGGGGAAGACGACTGACTAATTTCATTATTTCTTTGTTATAAAAAGATAAATCATTTCTTTTTTATGATCGACGATAGAGTTGTTTGTCTGCTGTGTGGTGAAACAACGACTTAACTATAACTTCCAGACAGTGGTGGAATGGGGCTGTTAAGTTGCTGGTGGTAGTTCGCAGTTCGTTCAGTTGATCGTTGTTGTAAGGTAGTGTTTTATTTTGAACTACGGTGCATTTTTTATTGTTTTGTTACCATGTCTGAAGAAAGACAAAAAGTTGTATTGACGATTAATCAAAAGTTAAAACTCGTAAATAAAATTGAAAACGGAAAAATTGAAAAAATGAGGAAACCTTTTACACCAAAAATTGTATGACATCATTCTGAGAGTATGGCAACAACAGAAAATGCCTAGAGAATGGAATGGTAGCGTTATAATTCCCATATATAAGAAAGGAAACAAAGAACAATTCCGAAACTATAGAGGCATATCGCTTTATAGCACATCATATAAAGTGCTATCAATTATCTTGCTAAAGAGACTCACATCATATTCGGAAGATATTCTAGGCGACTACCAATGCGGTTTTCGTGCTGGAAGGTCAACTATAGATCAGATATTTACCATCCGACAAATATTAGAAAAATACTGGGAATTCAAACCGCGATGTACACCAAATTTTCATAGATTTCCAGCAAGCATATGATTCCATAAAACGAATCAAATTGTGGAGAGCAATGTTAGAAATGGGAATATCAAGAAAATTAGTTGAATTAACGCAAATGTGCGTGACAGACTCATTTGGTATAAATTCAGGACTTAGGTAAAGGGACTCCTTGTCACCGTTGCTGTTCAATTTTCAATACCGTCTGAGCTGACAGGAGGATTCGCTGATCAAGGATCAAAACTTTTGCTGGCCTTTGCTGATGATATAGATGCAGTCACGGATTCTACAAGAGACACGAGAGAGGTGTTTTCACAGCTCGAGGAGGAAACAGAGTAATCTGGGTCTCCGAATAAATGAAGAAAAGACGAAATACGTGGTAGTAACCAAAAATCCAAGACCAAGAGTTAGGCAGAACATCAGTATTAATGATCACAACTTCGAAGTAGTAAAGGAGTTTAAATACCTGGAAGGGGTAATCACAGCTGACAACCACAGAGGTCTCAGCAAGGATAACTGCGGAAAATAGAGCATTATATTCCCTTTCAATGTCAGAAATCTCTTCTACCATGAAGAAAAAAACAATGAGCACCTCGTCTTTCGTAGACCTGAAACCAAAACGGCTTGTTTTTCTACAATTCGTGGAGTAAAAAGATTTTATCCCATCCAGTATTACGTGTAACAGTATTGTGATGCAATTTGTAATTGTAGCTACCATGCGGTAATTGCAACATAAATCTGATAACTTGACTAATCTAATAAAATGACCATTGTATTTACACCTCTTGTATTTAGTATACCTGCAGTAATATTTCTAATGTTGAATAATAGTATATGTAGGTTCTCCATTTATATATCTTAATTTTTTTACTGATTTTACTTTAAAAATATGCAAACTTTACTAAATTTCCGACAAAAATGACTCCTTTCGTGGAATTGCTCATTACAGGACATATAGTAAACCTTCTGTTTATTGCTGTAAACAAGATAATAAATTGTCTATTTCTCAATATTACTTACTATGACCTATTATGGAGGCACTTTTCATTCTCACATAGTATTTTATGTAAGATTTCCGAAACTTCAGTTGTATCGGCAACGTTGCACATACGATTGTCTTACCGTAAACTTTAGTTGGGAACGTTGAACAGAGGTGGCGACTCGTATTTAATGGATTTGAACTCTAGCTTCTCTCGGTCCAAAGTCCACACAACAAATTTTAAGATGCGCCAGTGCCGTGTGAGGTCGAGGGTAAATTATCCCATGTAAATTTTTAACTGTTGTATTTTTCCATACGCGTTCAATTGTTTTTTTTTTTAACAGCTTTCATTCATTTTATTGTTAATATTTAATGTGATATACAGGGTGTTTCAAAAAGGTATGTCATAAATTAAATCACGTATTCTGGGGACAAAAATAAATTGATTGAATTCAACTTAGCTTAGTACAAAAGTGTAGGTACACAAAAAAAAGTTACAGCCCTTTGAAGTTACAAAATAAAAATTGTTTCTTTGTAGTAGATATTAAAAGAATATTTTGTAGTATGTATTTAATTTATATTATCACACGTAAGGTTTTTATACATAAAGTAGTAAGACGGATGAAATTTAAAGGAAGCAAATCGTGTCATTCTTACTGTACCATATACCTAAACGCCTGTTTGCTTTACATTTTAAATCTGTTCTCCGTTGATTGATACAACTTGTTTAAACATCTATTGTTAAGATCACTTTATTACAATCTCACCTTATTAAAAATTTATTTTTTCAGTCACACGACACGCACAACTACTTGGGAAGATCCACGGAAGTCCCTAGCTGCACAAGCCGCAGCTCAGCAACACCAGAGCGCCGAACAACTACTGACTGCTCATCAATTATCACACCCCCAGTCACCTAATTCTAATACAAGTAAGTGTGTACTGCTTTGTATCTACCTTTTGGGGCAAAACTTGTCACGTGTAGTGTAAGTAACAGATTAGAGGATGAAACATATGCTGATAGAATTTGTTTAGTTTTTGAACCAAAGATTAATCATTATAAATTCTATATTATATATATTATATATTTAATTATTAAATAATTATCTTTATATTAATTATTATTTTATTATATTTATATTATTAATATTTATATAATTTTTATATAAAATTCTTTTTTATCATATAATATAATTATATTATATTTTAAATATTTATATTTTTTTTTTTATATATATATAATTTATATTTTTATTTATATTATTATTAATTTTAATATTATAAATATCTAATATATATATATATATTTTATTTTTTATATAATTTTATTAATTATTATATATAATATATTATAATTATTTTTTATTAAATAATATTTTTTATTATTAATTTTTATATATAGCTTATTAATTTTAACCCTGTTGGCAACTATTAAAATTTTTATATTATATATAATTTATATCTTATATTATATATTTTATATTATATTATTAATTTATATTTATATTTTTCTTAATTTTTTTATATATATAATCCATCAATCAGACCTATATTTTATTTATATTTATTTTAAATTATTTTTTTTTTTATATTATTTTATAATTTATATTTATATATTTTTAATTATATTTTTTATATTTTTATATTTTATTTATTATATTATTTATATATTTTTATTATATTGACCTTATTATAAATTTTTTTTAATTATCTTACTGATTATATATTATATTATGTATTTTATTTAATATATTTTATATTACTATATATTGTATTTAATTTATTTAATATAAAATTTTAATATTTAATATATTTTATGAATGAAAAATAAATTATTTATTTAACTAAAATTATTCTATATTATATTATATATTAATCTAATTATATATTTTCTTATATATTTATAATTATTTTTATTATAATTTATTTTTAATATATTATATTTTTTTATTATTATTATATTATATACATATTTTATAATTTTATATATTATTATTATATTATTTATATGTTTTAAATATATTTATTTTAATTATTATTTTTTATTATTATCTATAATTCAAGTATAAGAGTAGAATTCTGATATTGAATAAATTAAAGCTTCCATTTTTGTATAGAAGTAATTCATAATTTGTAAACTGCAAGCACGCAATAGTTTAATTCAGTTTGAGTGACTTACACACTCCTTAAGTATGACATTAGGGTGATACAATTCATTTGGAGCGAGAAGGAATAACTCGTTTATACCAAACCCTCCACTCTTATTAAACTCCATCAAGAAGCTATTACTCTAGATAAAACTCAGTAACTTTGTTGTGGGTGTTTAATGTAGGTACACAGGTCATCTACAAAAGACACAGTTTCTAATTTTAGTATCGGGTATACATATAATTATTCAGTTTTAACAACTTTCCACTCCACACATTTTTTTTTTCGTAAAGAAAGACCTTTTGTAATGTTAAAGGATTCTCTGTCTGACCATCATACAAGAAACAGTGAGAGAAATAAAAAAACAACACCTGAAGAAAGATATGGAGATATGGAAGAAACGAACATCGTGGATGACCGATGAAAAACTTATGGATCAGAAAAAACAAAGAAAGAAAATCTCCAAGAGTATAAGAGAATACATATTATCGTCAGAAGAAAGATAAGAGAAGCCAAAGAGAAAAAAAATAGAACAATGTCAACAAATAGAGGGATGTGCGCAGAAGAGTCGAATACTGATAACGTTCACATGTCCCATCTAATGGCGGAAAAAATAACAGATGATGAAGGCAAATCTTACCATAACAAGGGAATACATAATGAAAATATGGGAAGAATACTTGGAGACAACTTTTCCACGGACCTTCGGAACATACAACAACCCACCATTGAAGAAAATTCAGGTAACGAAATCCTACCAGAAGAGATAACGGCAGCCTTCAGACAAATGAAAGAAGGAAAGGCACCGGGATTTGATGAAATTCCTGCAGAACTGCTGAAGCTATTAGATGCAGAACAAATAAAAATAATAACTGAAGTATTTAATAAAATATACAAGACATGCAAAATACCACTACAGTGGCTCAAATCGCAGTTCGTACCATTTCCCAAAAAAGAGTGGCAAAAGTTTGTGAAGACCATAGGACCATAAGCCTAATGAGCCATCTGCTGAAGCTGTTTTTAAAAGTCATCCACAAAAGAATTTACCAGAAATGCGAGGAACAAATTGCGGCCAATCAGTTTGGATTTGTGAAAGCCGTTGGTACGAGAGAAGCTTTATTTAGCGATAGAGTCAGGCATGAACAAATCATGGAAGTATTGAAGAGGACAGGAATTGACAGAAGAGACCTAAGAATAATAGCTAACCTGTATTGGAATCAATCAGCGGTACTCATATCATACTCAGATCAGGTCAAAATATCAGTAAAAGGCGTCTCAATAAATAGAGTCAAGCTCAATAGTGTTTCCAATACATAGAAGGACTGCAAAACTTAATGAGCACAATAACGGAAACAAGTAGAACATATGGACTGGATATAAACACCAGCACAACCAAGCAAATGATCATCAGCAAGGAAAACAACTGGACGAAGGACCCAGGACGAAGAAGGCTTGCTAATTTGAGAGCATGATATAGAAAGACCTCAACACAGCTATTTCGTATAGCAACCAACAGGCATCATATCCAGAATTATCGCCAAAGTTCGGAACGGACAAGTACCCTAAGAAGAAGAAACGATTCTTCAGCAAATATTAATCCAAAGTACCCGTTCAAGAGTAGACGTTTTTCATATGGATGAGAACGTATCGAGCTCCCTTGTTATGCCCCTTGGTATTTTGTCCGGGTAGTTTTTGGGGTGCTGTCTTTATCCCCATTAAAGAAGTTTTGACCTTCCACTACCACAACTTTTTGAGAAGATCTTTTTGTAAATTTCTCTTTGAAAGTACTTCTAGTAGATTAGCTTAGCATTCTGTATCACATCAGTCCTCAGTTTTTTCTAAACAATTTGATCTAACCAAAGCAATAAAATCTCGTTCAAAATTTAATTGTAGTACCTTTTCAGAGTGTCATAGTTAAGATCCTCCATAATTTTAGGTATTAGAAAATTGAAAACATACGTTAATTACTTTACAATCTCTTAATAAATTTATATTGCTGACTTTTTGAAAACTACAAATTGTATCGGCATATTCGTCTCTCTATGTAGCTTATACGATCTCCTTTGCTATTTGTTGGAAATAACCTATGAATGTTGAAACGTTGATTTCAATTATAATGTACGTTTGTTGATATAATCTATAATAACTGATTTTTTAAAGTTGGAGAGATTTAAAAAAAATAAGTGGAATTATAGGACCATGACTCACTAAGATGTTTTTCTTATACCTACAATTGTTAAAATGCATTAGTAGTACATCGTGTGGGTATTCACACTAACACGGAAAACACATATTGGGTTAAATTCTACTTTGGATCACTGTTCCAATAAATGTATAATTATATTCTTACTTTCTTTAACTTTTTTGTATTTTAACAAATTAGAAAAGCATTACGTATAAAGAAATGTCAATAAAAGTTTTGGTAAACTTTATCCCATTCTAATGTTGTTTCTGAATCTGATTATTGACATCAAAATATATTACAGTGAATTCTCCCTCTTAACGATCAGCTCCATTCAGTGGGCACCTTATGTATACAGACATTTTTTTTTTTAAAACGAAACATTGATGTTGGAAGAGAGACCGAATGCTTTCAAGGAACTATTAAAGAATATATTAACGAAAGTGCTATATTGTGCAATAAACAAATGGTATATACAATTTAAAAGAACAAAATGGTAAAACAGTATAGTGAAGATAGATGTACAGAAAAAAGAAAATGACTTAAATTAAATAGTTAAAAAATTATAAATACACGGCTACTTATCTAGAAGAACACAAAGAAGAATATACTACACCAGGGCCGGGATACACGGGGAGGTATTAGGGACATTTCCCCTAGCATTGAAGTTTCCCCCACCCCCCCCCAAGTTGGAAGGAAGTTCCCCTCCCAAAGCAGATAATAGAAGAAGAAAATAACAACACTAAGAGAAAAACATATCGAACTCAGGCAAACGTAAAAAAGATATATAAAGTATTGAAGGAGAAGAAAATAACTAGAAAGGAAGAAAAGGATACAACAAATTTTAGAGCGCTTTAAGAGAAGAAAATGATCTGTTGGTCAGGCTTTCAAAGATTCTCGAAAAAATAAAAATGCTTATTTCCACTGCAGATACGTACAAAAATATCAGAAAACCAAGTCATGGATGAATGGCTAAATAAAGTTGACAGAAGAGAAATAGATTTTCCTAGGAAATACTTCATCGCATCTACAATTAGCATAACTGATATTACTTGATCTAAATACCAGCTCCTGGGTCGAGATATTCTTCTTCTTTAACTGCCATCTCCGCGACGAAGGTTGGCAATCATCATGACTATTCTGACCTTCGGGGCAACTGCTCTGAACAATTACCTTGAGCTGCCACCAAGCCACTCTATCAGGTTCTTCAACCAGGAAACGCGTTTTCTTCCTACGCTTCTCCTACCCTCTATTTTTCCTTGAATTATAAGTCTCAAGATGTTGTATCTTTCGCCTCTCATTACATGTCTCATATTGGATCTTATCTTATACTGGTTTGTGGTGATGTCATGGTGAGGTCCGAAAATTTCCGTTTCGCATCCGTATGTTATTACAGGTCTGACGATGGATAGACATTTAGACAGCGGTTTGCAGATTGGATTCTGTCTTTTATTTCTTCAGTACCATCGTTGTCAACTGTGATTACGGCCCCCAGATACTTAAAATGTTGTACTGTTTCGAAATTGAAGGTGTTGAACGTCACATTTTGTCCTATTCTGTCTCTTCGTATCGTTCTATTCACTTGTTGCTCCTTCCACCTTGTTGAAAATGTCTTTCGTCATCTACATATGCGAGTAACAGCTTGGTACCTTAAACCGATTGCACTCCTATTTTTATTTCGGCCGACCTCATGGATAATACAAGGTCGACCTCATTCCAGGGCATTCCATACTTGGCTTCTTTCTACGCTATCATATGCCTGTCGAAAGTCTATGAAAAGATTGTGTATGGGTCTGTTATATCCCTTTTCTAGAAGTTGTCTCAGCGTGAATAGTTGATCTATTGTTGATCTGTTAACCCTACACCCGGCTTGATATTCGCCTAGGACATTTTCAGCATAAGGGATTAGTCTACTAAGAATGATGTTTGAGAGGGTTTTATATGCCGTGTTTAGAAGTGAGATTCCTCTATAATTCGCGCATTTTGTTTTGTTCCCTTTTTTGTGGATGGGCACTATTATGTTTTCCTTCCATCATGCTGGTATTCTTTCTTCTAACCATATGTGCGTTATTAGCTGGTTGATTTGGCAATGTAGTCCGCCCCCCCCCCCCCATATTTCAGAAGTTCGGCTGGTATCTCGTCCGTACCCGGCGCTTTGTGATTTTTCAGCTTATTTAAGGCCTTTTGGGTCTCTTCAAAGGGATTTTTGATGGACTTCAAAAGGTCCCTAAAATACTTTTTCCATTCTTCAGTTTTACTCTGATTATCCTCATATATATTTTCCTGTGTCTGGTCATGGAATAATTCCTCTATATATCCTCCAACGAGGTCATCTTCAGATCAGACCATCTTCCTAATTTTTGTTCTGTCTCCACTAAAATGTTTCCTTTTTTGTCCAATAGTATGCTTGAGGTTTCTTGTTTTGCTGCCCCAGCTAATTCTTTAACTTTCTTATGGAGATTGAAGTTATCATATTTGTTTTGCAAATCTTCTATTTCTTGGCATTTTCCAGCGAAATAAGTCTCTTTATTAGCTTCTCTTATTTTTTTTCTTCTTTGATTATGCAGCTGTTGATACTGAGTTATGTTGATATTCTTTTGCCTTCTTCTGTCCTCCATCATTTCCAAGATTTCTTCTGTCATCCAATCTCCTTTCTTGCATCTGGTTCGCATCACCATCACTATCAATTGATTCCGGTTTGGATTCTAGGTTTTCATTAATTTTTTGTTTCAGTTTTTCTTTGATGTCTTCTGATTTTAATTTTTGTATGTTTAGTTTATCACTTTTGTAGCTTTTTCAAGATATTATTAAATATTTAAAAAACTTCTATGAAATACTTACTTACTTAAATACTTTAATGTGAACCGTAAATACATGGAAGAAAAAGCAAATGAATATCAGAAAATTTATGGAACTTAATTCAATAAAAATTGTGATATACCTATTGAACACAGTACAATACAGTTTCAGATGAACAAGTGGTTGCAAGACTGCTGTCGGGTTAAGACAGGGTTCACTGTATGTTACAATGTCCAACACAAACTGTTTTAGTTCTCCTAGTTTCTAAAATACTTTTATGTTATGTTCTAAATATTTTCTTTAAAAAATCAGTTATTTATCGCTTGAAGCTTATACCCTATCCTTCAAAAGAGCTCTTGCAAGTATTTGTTTTAGGCAGTAGTTTCATTCTATTATTCTACTTGTTGAAAAACAGAATGATGCTAATTGGAATTGTTTTTCCACAGCTGCCAAAGTTAATACAGATGTAGATTTAGGGCCGTTACCTGAAGGATGGGAGCAGGCACAAACTCCCGAAGGGGAAATCTATTTCATTAACCACCAAACACGTACAACTTCGTGGTTCGATCCTAGAATTCGTAAGTTCTTATCATTTTCTCCACAGATAATGAGTCAAACTGACATTTTGAGACGTGGTACACATGGAATCAAAATTCGAGAGGTTTTGTATAGTACCGTTGAAGATAGTAAATATGTTTTTGTGGCAACAGCTTTTAGATGCATATGTTTTGACTTCACTTATGTTTCGTTAAAGATCGTACAAATTGTGTCAGATTAACTCATCTCTGTTAACTGTATCCTTAATAGCTTTACCAAACTTTTCAGCAAGATTTTATCTATTATAAATAAACACAGGAAAAAATATAGAATATCTGATGAGAATGGGTTGTTTTTAACAAGTTAAAAAATATGGAAAACAAGGGAGATATCGAAAAGAGTAAAACAACTGTTTTTAATAGTGACTACCATCGAAAAGTGGGAGTACAATAAATAGAAGAGAAATAAAAGGAAAGGTACAATGTAGAAAAATATATAGTTTTGGACAATTAAACGAAGAAGTGGGAAGTGAATATAGCCGAAGAACTCTTATACAAAATGTAATTCCATAAGCCCATCGTGTCTAGGTAAAACGACATAAGGAATGGTTAATTATACAAAGAGACATGAGTGACAGAAATCTATAAATGAAAAGATAAAGATTTTGGGAAGGAATCCCATTGCAAAAACAAGAGATGAAAAATCAAAATGCTCCACTAAACAACCCACAAATCTACATAATACAAGCCAAAAACTGAACAGATAATATCTATATAAATTTCGGAAGTTTTGTGAAGCTAATCCTATATTCTTATATCATTTTTTTCTTAAATCATAGTAGATACTAGTATTGGGATATATGGGTTTCTCTGCGGTGTTCTCTCACAACTATACCATCTATTTAAATATTTTCTCTAAACGTTTGGATTTGGTATTTTTAAAAGAACTAATTAATTTCTGAACAGAAAAATGCAGACTTTTCAAGGTACAGGATGTAAGTATGGTATCTCCAGAAAGTAGGTGGATATTAAAATGTTTTATTAAAGTAATTAATATTTTTTTGTGTATTTTACTTGTTGTTACCTATACTTTAACCAGGGTAGCGGGTAGGAACTCCTCCTGGATAGTCCTATCAGGGAAAATGAATGAATCCCGGCCCTCCGCAGATTTCAGGGGTTTCCTGACCCGGGAAACTAGTACCTGCTTAGGGTCCCATGGTCACGGATGAAGTCCACAACGGCAGACACGGCGGGGAAGAATACCTTTGGGATGTGGATGGCGGAAGTGGCAATCCCCTGATTTTAGGGATTGTATAGAATCAGTCGCCAACCCGCTCGGCAAGCGTGGCGTTTTAAATATGCTAAATCTATCAATACGAAATTACCCCAGGTGAGTAGAGTTATACACTCAGAATCTCACACTGAGCAATCAGTCAGCCTCATGGATTCTGGGGGAGACAAATATTTGACTGAATCTAATAAGAAAAAGTACCCATCATTGCTTTGTATAGCCACTTACAATATAAGAACTATGAGGACCCAAGAATACCTTGGCGAACTAGAACACGAACTCTCAAGTATCAAATGGGATATAATTGGACTGTGCGAAACTCGCTTACCAGGAGAAGCATGTACCATCTTAAAATCTGGTCACCAGCTATACCAGAAAAACTACGTAGAAAGTCATCACATAGGCGGTGTAGCGTTCGTGATAACAAACATCGTCCGATTAGTGTTTGTAAGTAAATAAAGCTTCTCTGGTGCCAGAGTCTTTTCTGAATCCCAATTGGTTTTCAGCTATTCTATCATCTAGCTTTTTATAGATACGTTGGTGTATCACTCGTAAGAACACTTTTAGAATATGGTTCATCAAGCTAATTGTCCTGTGCTCTTCACACTTCATTTCGTTTGATTTTTTGGGTATTGAAATGAATATCGATATTAATCATTCTTTAGGAATCTTATAATAAATGTCATTAAATAATGATTTTTTTGTTAATATTCTTAAGATTTCTGCAGGTATTTCATCTGGTCCCATGGCGTTCTCATTTTTTATACGTTTTAGCGCTTTCTCAATTTCGTCTTTGGTGAGTGATAACCCATTTATTTCTCTTGGTTCAATGACCTCAATTTTCTCATTGTCTTTGAGCTCGCTTATATATTCTTCCCATCTGTTTATTTTATCTGTACATTCCGTTATTGTCTTGTTATTTTTATCCATGATATTTCCGATACCCTTCTTCTTGTATATGCCTGCTGTCTCTTTGATTTTCCGGTGTATGTTAAAACTGTCATGTTGTTTATCTAACCTTTCTATTTCTTCACCTTTCTGATAGCCACAGTTCCTTAGCTTCTCTGATTTTTTGTTTGAATATTTTATTAATTTGTTTGTACTGTTGTTCGTTTTCTTTCCGTCATCAGTTCTTATATCTCTTGTGTGATCCACTGCTTATTTTTAAATGATGTGTCTTCTTGAAGTTTTTGTTTTATGATATTTTTCAAGATCTACTTTACTCCATTTATCTGTTGCTATCAATTGCTTTTGCCTTTCTACTTCCTGAACTTCTTTGTGCACTTGTTTTTTGATTTGTTGGTATATATCAGTTTCTTTTAGTTTTCTCAAAATGATTCTCGCTCTTTTGGCAATTGTTTTTAACTTTTTTAACTTGAGTTTCATGTTTGCTAGAACTAGATTGTGGTCACTTCTTATATCTGCTCCTGGGTACACTTGCCAAGTTGTCAAATCTCGTCAGATCCGTAAGAGACCAACAAATCCACAATCAAGACCATGGGGTCTACAAGATACCCTGTTCCAGTTGATAACGAACATACGTAGGAAAAACAAACCGACGAATCCACAACCGTATTTATGAACAAAAACATTCCGATACTACTTCAGCCGTAACAGCTTTAACACGCGATGACACTAAAAGACTGCCGCCAACATGGTGACCGCTTTTTACAATTTTGTGTACTCTATAATACAACTACCACATAATACCATTCCTGATAGAGTTTAAACACCTTCTTTACACAGTCACGTTAATATTACCGATGCCAGCACTAGTTCAGTGGATTTTTGTTATATTTTTTTGTTTTGTTACAAAACTTAACGTCATAAAATAACAAAAAGAAAAATTTTACATACTTTCTAGATGTACTGTACAAATAAAAAACTTAAAACGTCTGTATTAAGACTGTTATATTATGTACGACAGATATGCACATGGGATCGTACAAATACTTTGCTCATCACAACTCTTTAACTGCCAACATTGGTATTTGCAATTAGATTAATGAGATACATCTATCAGGAAACCCTATAAAAGATAGCAAATTAATTGTAACTCAACTCCACAAATTTGACTATAGCCGTCAGATCGGACAAGAAAAGGTTTAAGGCTTAACATAAGAAGAAGAAGCTTAAGACTATATTTACTACATAGCATAAATCCGTTTTTTCTTCTTCTTAGGGTATCTGTCCGTTCCCAACCTTGGTGATCATTCTGTCTATGATGACTTTGTTGGTTGCTATACAAAATAGCTGTGTTGAGGTCTATCTATACCATGCTCTCAGGTTTGCAAGCCAGGATATTCTTCTTCGTCCTGGAGCCCTTTTTCCTTTAATTTTACCTTACAAAATGCATTGGAGTAGCTCATATCTGCCTTGATTTCTCATTATATGTCCCAAGTACTATAGCTTCTTCATTGGTGACTTTATCTATCCATGGTATCTTCAGGACCTTTTTGTATAACCATAGCTCAAAAGCCTGAAGTTTTGATAGAGTTTTCACTTTCAATGGCCACGTTTCTACTCCGTATAGAAGAACTGAGTACATGTAACATTTAAGGAGCCTTATTTTTGTTTCTAGGGTGAGGTCATGGTTCTTATTCATAGAGCTTATAGTTAAGAATACTTGCTGCAACTTTCCGCCTTTCCGATGCGACATTTAATCTCTTGGGTATTGTCCCACGACTCATTGATTATAGTTCCCAAGTAGTTGCACTGTGAGACACGTTCAATTCTCATTTGGTTCACATACAGATTTGGTCTAGTTATGTTTTCCTTGTTGATGATCATTAGCTTGGTTTTGTTGGTGTTTATATCCAGCCTATATCTTCTACTTGATTCCGTTATTTTGTTCATTTTGTTCAAGTTTTGCAGCAAAAATGTGCTCCGAGTACAAATTGAATATCAGTGGTGAAATGATACACCCTGTCTCGCTCCCCTTAAGATTCTGACCTGATCCGTCTGTGCTATCGAAAATTAGAGAAAAACAAGCAGGATCAGGGCACTAGGAAACAAGTATTTACTATTTAAATGGAAATAAGCCACAATTAATGGTTAAAATACATTTATTGACGTTTCAATTTCCACTTCGGAAATCGTTCTCAAAATACAAACAGTAAATTAAACAAATTTTGTTTTTTGTTACATAGTGAAAAATTCTTCTAATAATTTAATTTTATCTGACTCATTTATATTGACAATTCTGACATACATTATGCATTTTAAAGTAGACGACTTTAAAATGATATTGCCAATATTGTTGAGTTGCGCTCCTGGGACGACTTTACTTATAAGATAGTTCATTCGATTACATGAAATCAACTTTAACTTGAGAATATCCGTCAGAAAAAAATAATAGCATGTAATTCGTCTTTAAAAAGACAAACACATGACATGATGACAGTAAAATTCCCTGTTAGTGATTCCATAGTAAATTATGAGGAAAAACCAGGAAAAAAACCTCATAATACTATCCCGACATTGTAAGTATTTGTTCGTTAATTTAGTTTACCTTCAACAAACATCAAAATTCTGATTTTATATGTTACGTTATTTAAAAAACATAAATGATGTATCCTCTATATGTTACTGACTTACTAATACTGGTATTTTCTTATTAATAACTTCCTCTTTCAATATTGGTAACCAGATCCTACTACATTCTGCCGAGGAATTTGCGACACAATTGGCTTCATTTAGCATAATTAGAGCCGCTTCTTTGATTTTTCTTTTTTTACCATCCGGTTCTTTTAGGACTACATTTGAATTATTCCATTGAACCCTATGTTCATTATCCCATGCGTGTTTACAGATTTGAGATCTATCAAATTCTCTATTTTTAATATAGGATTGATGTTCACTTATTCTAACATTTAATGGCCTTGATGATTCACCTAAATAAACTGATCGCATTCACAAGGTATTTTATAAATGCAATTCTTTGTCCTTTCTTGTTCATTGTTAGGTTTGGTTTTGGACAAAATAGATCTCAACGTGTTTGTTGTTTTGAATGTTGTTGAAATGTTGAATTTATTTCCTATCCTTTTAAATAAATAATTAATTCACAATGCCACAAGAAAATAGCTTCAGAACAATAATACAAATATTAGTTTGTATTTTGAGAACGATTTCCGAATTGATCCGATTGAATATTTGCCTTAGTGAGCTATAGGAAGATGATATAAGATAAGTAGGAAATAATAGAGAACCCAATGTTTAATCTCCAGTTGGAGATAATATATTTGTATCAAATCATCCAACACTTTTAATCACCATATTTTTTTGCTAATTCTTAATGCTTTTTTATCTACTAAGTTGTTTACCAAACTATTTTAATTTATTAATCATTGTACATACATGCTTCCCTTTACCTTTTTTGTACTACATAGTCTGTACTGTGTAATTTTATAACCTGTTAAAAAATTAAATATAAAAATGCTACATGACAATAATTTCAGAAGCATATTAAAAAAATCCCGTTGATGTATATTCTAGATGTAGAGTAGAAATTAAAAGGTATACAAAAACGATGTACTGAAATGTATGATTCTTTTATCTAATTATTTATAGTTGTAGCCCTCAAATTTGAGTAATAAATAACTGATCATTTTTTGCAGCAACACACTTACAGCAGCGTACATCAGGTGGCAACATAATCGGCACAAATTGGCACTCTCCAACTCTATCGTCATCACCGGCCAAAGCACAGCAAATAAGGCTACAGCAACTACAAATGGAAAGAGAGAGACTTAAACAAAGACAGCAAGAGATTAGGCGGCAGCAGGAAATCATGATGCGCAGTTCCAGCGATCTACCAGTAATGGATCCGTTTTTATCCAGTTTGACTGATCACTCGAGGCAGGAGTCAGGAGATAGTGGACTTGGTAAGGATTTGAAGGAATAATATGGTCGACAAGGCTTTTATTGTGTCTATTGATAATAGGTTTTTAATCGTTCACAATATATATTTCATTCTCATTTTGGTTAATTTTTGGACAAAGTCCTAGTAAAGCGAGTTTGTTGCTAGAGCTAATTAAAGACTCCTCATGTCCAGACCAGTCCTATGTAAACACTTTGTACACGCATATACTTCATCTAATTTAGATAACGACTTACGTCATTATCTACGTCAGAGATCGAAGTTGACATAGTTGCCAAAGTATAAAAAAATCCTGACTCCATTTTAAATCAAATAGGTCACATAATTATTGCAAAAGTATTACCATCTCTTTACAACGACTATTTAAATTCTTACGTGACATTTTTGAAATAAAACACACTAATTTTGTTCTAAAAAGAACAGATTTTATTAAATAGGTAAAAATATAAAACGAGAGGTATTCACTTTACCTCAAAATTTAAAATAAAAGTACAAAAAGTGTCAACACCGCAACTGTCAAATAAGTGTTACCAATTTATGCCAAAATTTTACCTTCGTTCGATTACAGTTACAGTGTGTTCCGAACAAATGTTCTTGATAAAAACTCTTTATAATGGATTTATACAAATTAAATGAAACATATTATTGTGTATTTCTTTAAGTTAACATTAATAGAAATTTTTAAATATTATTTCAACGCGTATATAATAAAATGTGTCTAGTGGCTGTAATGCCAGTGTACTCGGTAAAGTGATTCTAAAAAAGAACACACCTAAACCCTAAATATTTCGTGTTGGTATCATATGACAGGTTACAGGTTATGACGCCGATGACGTGCATCGTTATATAAATTAGATGAAGTGTACATGCTCGGTATTACAACTCGTTGTGTATTTTGACTTCTTCCACAATTCACCTGTAATTTCCTCTTCTTTTCATTAAATCTCTCCATTGCATGAGCTGCCACGTCTTCCACGTTCTAGAAATTTCAGTTTTCTCGAGTTATGACAGGAAAGAAGTAAATATAACTATGTCTCTCGTGCTATCAACTCTTGATTCAAGGGTCCATAGATTATTCTCAGATCAGTCTCTTAATCGCCATAATTCTTTTTGAGATCTCTTAGCTCACTTTATTTTACGAATCCTTCGTATTGTACAACGATTTTTGTTGTTTTTGGCTTATTTTACCATTAGTTTTGATTGTACAAATACAATTTCTGGATTCTCTACATAAGGTGTACACCATGAGGATGATATACGTTTATCATCATTCTGATATCATGATTGATATCAGAATGAGTACGTTTCCATTGTTTCGTGAGTTCTTGCTGTATCATTTGGATGGGTTCCTATTTCATTTTCAGGAGAGTTGCTGTGTGAAGGAAGGCTGTTTTGGTTCGTTTGAATTAAGGTTAAGGCTTAAGGAATAGTCGAACAAATATTGTTTTTCTTCTTCACAGCCATCTGTTTTTGGACATAAGTATTTTCCAAGTCTATTCTGAGCAACATACTTCTAATTTGTTTAAATTACTTTTTATGTCATCTACACATCTCTTTCTCTTGGTTTTCTACCTTTGTAGGGTTTGTGATATTGTATCGCTCCAATGTTGGTCTTTTTGTCGTTTTTCAAAGCATTGCTCTTTCCATTGTAGCTTTTTTTTCATATTTTTCTTTCTTCTGTTCTTTCGTCAAAGCAGCATAAGAGATTATAGTTGTTAAGACTTCTCAAATATGCTCTCATCTATCTGATGTTACGAAATTAAATTTGGATTTATCTAAGAAGAGAAATTTGTATCACTGACCAATAATCCAATCAAAATATTCCCAGAAAATTCTAATCTTTCTGTTTAGAAGCTACGCTAAATGTTTGCGCAGGTACCTAAGATGTTAAATGGTTCTCCTGTAATTCTTATATACTATTTTTGCGGAAATATTAGTACCCTCTAATTTCTTACTGGTTGTAGCCAAAAATATTTTATAAAGATCAGTCAAAACAGAAAGGATCTTCCTGTCCTGTGATACATGTTAATTTGCCAGAAATCTTCTCATATCAGAAATTTCTTTCTAAAATCGTTGAAATGAATAGTATCGTGGGAAGTACTTGTAGTTTTTCTGGTACCACGGATGACGAACGCGTTTTTTATCCAATTTACCTTTATGCAAAAAGAGTTTTTAAAATTGCACTCATAATTCAGTTGCAATTAAACCTTATTTTTTAATAAAAAGTGCTCATTTGATAACTGATGTAACCTTAAAATCCCAGTCAAAACTATTGTAGGGGCCAAAAAAGGGCCCACCTCCTCAGAACGGTCAAAGGAGAATTACATGTAAAAATGAATTCAGGGGTGAATGGGCAGGATACGTAGAAAGTTATGTCAAAAATTTCAATGAAAATCTTAACGAGTCCAACGCTGTGTATAATTAAAAAGGAGTACAAAGGCAGCGATCTGTTGTAGCCATAGTTTTTAAATGATTGTCAAAATTCGTAAAAATAATTGATTTTCTAAATACTCTAAATCTAATAGTAAATCAAAATACAAATGCATTCCCTGAATAAATTAATTAATTAATATAATAATTCATAAGCAAGTTTTCTGGCTTTCACTCCTGTTGTACTTTATATTTGTCAATATGTAGTAGATGTGTTTGAGTTTTTAAATGGACTTAATTGCCTTAATAGATACAGATTTAAGTATGATGCTATACCGAAGATTAAAACATAACCACTGGTACAATTACGGGGTCATTATCGCTATTGAACTTGTGGCCCTAAAGAAATTTTGATTTATAGTTATTAAATAAACCTTTTTAAAAGTGTGTAGAATGAGAAAAATGATTTATCACTAGAAAGTAATATTTCTATTGTGTGAAATAGTATCTCAGAGATATCGTTGTAATATAAAAAAATCATGAATGAAGGCCTCATTAGCAAATGACGTGGCTGCACATATTGTGCAGTATCAATGCAATATCTCTGCGTTCGTAGAATTTCTAAAAGTCCCAAAAATGGAAATGTCTGCTGTTTGGTAGACGATGTCCATGAGAATAAGACATGGATTGAAATTCTTCTTGTGTTATCCAACCGCTTGGATTGACTAAACCTAAGGCACCTTTTGGACCATCTTTTAGCATAAAATCTTTATGATGAACTCTTGGGAACACAGATGCTGGAGGAATTGTGTCATCAGAAGCATCCATTAGACCTACCATAGTCACTTAATTGCCCCTTTTGACTGAAGGTACTTGGCCAACTTGTTTTGTTCCTTTCGCTTTGCTATTACTATAATATATAATTTTTACACATTTTTATGGGCCCACTTCTTGCACTTTGTGCAGCTGATCCATCCTTGGTTTGATTTGAAGTATCAGCATCATTGTGATCTTCAGATTGAGATTCACTAGAATCTTTCTGCTTCTGCGTGTTAACTAGATTCGTTTGTCCTAGACTTTTTTTCTTTTTTTACCAGTTTGTTAAATTTTTCATATCCAGGATTTGACCAAATTTATTTTGGCCTTATCCTCCTTCTTCTTCTTTTGATTTCTTAAATCTTTTTCTTCTTTTCAGCTTCTAGCTCCAGTTTATAAGGGGATTCTGCAAGAATAGCTGTTTTGCCCTTTTTACATATAGAACATTTTTAAAAATTTGGTTTTTGGAATAGGTAGTGTGAGGTAATTTTAAATGAAGACTTTCTCCTAGGTGTTAGCATCCAGGAACATCCGGGCCGTGATTCACTCTTTTATGTAGGATAGGAGCTGCAGTTGTTACTCCAGAAATTAACATCCAAAAACACCCGGTTTGTGGGTTATTGTCCTCTGTAGAATCGGCAGATGCTTCCTCAAAATTGATTATCCCAGAATATTCCGCTCGCTGAAGTTCCTTATCGTATGTAAGATTAGTATCTTCATTACCCACCATAGATGGATCATTCGTCACATTATTCGTAGAGAAGAAAGTCTCGCTTGTCATGGGAATATACGTTCTAGGTGCAGCCAAGAAATCAGACTTATTGAAAACAGTTTTATCTGGCGGCCAATTTATTTTAAACCCTTTCAGTGTAGTTCTCATAGTGGATGCTTGTATAAAAGCAGATCCAACAGTTGTAGAGACTTGAAAAAACGTCATAACTCTGCCAGGGTGACAACGGAGGATTTTTGGAGCTTCTTCTCGATAGTACAAACTCAAAGGTCTGAAAAATGTATTGTTCAAAGGTTGTAACATGTTAGAGGAGTGTGGAGGAAGACAAAGCAGGACTACGCTTTTATCTGTAGCTAAATGAATAAGTTCAAGACTTTCCTTATGTGTTTGAATGTCCCTTTAGAGTGAGCAGCATCTGTCCACTATCGGAAACCTCTTCCCATCTCCGTGCCGGTACACTCAGTTCAAACTCTTGCGGGGAAATATTAACATTGAAGGCATGAATGCCCCTCAGCTGACATGCTGAAGCCTGGTGGTGGCTCAGCTAAATTAGAAAATTTAAAAATTCGGCTGCAGCATTGAACCGCCTGTAAGTCACAGTCGCTGAATCCTACTCCTATATTTTTACCTTAGTTTCGGTAATATTTAATGTTGTCTAGGTTTTCAATACAATTTTAAATTCAAATAACTGACCTTTCTATCGCTTTCCGTAGTTAGCACACTATTCAAATAATGGGATGACACTTTTACTAAAGTTTAAAATGAAGTATGTACGTTTATTTTATAATTAAATGCACACGAGTAATAAAATAACACATTTTAGCAAATCCCAGTCTATTTTTGTACTTAGTTCCTATATTTTGGCACTGGGTTAAAAATTAAACGATTATAGATCATCAAAAGAAATTTAAAGCACGTGTAGTGGTCTCACAGTAATATTAGGCTTGTTTAATTATACCTATCTATAAATATCATATATACAAAAAATAAAATCTTAGAAATTTATGCATCAATAAAAAGTAAATAAGGGTTTAAGTATATTTTATCAAAATCACTTGTCAGATGTGAGAAATTTTGAAAAATATCTATGTTCTCGTTTCCATTAAAAAATTTTTGAATTCGTCATTTGTTTGATACATGTTCTTCTTCTCTTTTTTATATAGACATGACTCTGTCTTTACTACTCTATTTGTTGTCATTTTGGCTTATATGGTCGTTCCATTTTACTCTTCTATTTCTTACCCAGTTGTTGATGTTCTCCACCTTGCATCTACTTCGTATCTCTGTACTTCTAGCTCTGTACCATAGTCCCATAGTGTCTTATCATCAATTTTTCTAAATGTTTTCATCTATGCTGTTTCTAACAACCTTTTTGTCCTCTCTGTGTCAGGTCTTGTTTCTGCCGCGTATGTCATTATTGGTCTGATGACTGTTTTGTAAATTCTGCCTTTCGTTTCTTTTCCAATATTTTTATTTCTCCATCTTGTTTCATCCAGGCAGTCTGTGACTCTGTTTGCCCTATTTACTTGATCTTCCGCTTCAGTTTCAAGCTTTTCGTAGCTAGATAATGTGATGCCTAGATATTGAAACTCCATCATTTGTTCTATGATCTGACCTTCCAGCTCCAATTTACATCTTAGTAAATTTGCTGTTGTAACCATGCATTTTGCAGATTTATTTTAAGTTGTTTTCTCCCATTTGATATTCTTTTTAGTTCTTACTTTTTTTATTATTTCATCCATAATCAGGTTGAACAATAGAGGACACAGTGAATCTCCCTGTCTTATCCAATTGCCAGCTTCAATAGGGTCGGTTAGTTCTTCTTTTACTTTTATTGTGTTGTTTTGGTAGATATTTTCGATCATTTTGATTATTCCTAGAGGTATCTCTCTTGCGTACGAGAAGTGGATAATGGCTTTTTATTTGACCCGGTCAAATGCCTGATACATGTTCTTGACTGTGCTGTTCTCTTTCTAGTGGTTCCATTCTTTTGTAGGTTTATTTTCAGTCAATTTTTTGTGTAGTTTTCTTATAATTTTCGAGTTTTCTGAGCATATAGGATGATCTTCTTCATCTTGAACCATTGCCACATGTTTATCAGCAATCTTGAACAGTGTCGAAGATGTAGAGTATCCCTTTTGTGGTCTTAAATTCGTTCGAGTATGTATTTGCCGGCTTAACTCTTACCCTGTTGATCTTGTATAGGTTTTCTACGGTCAATTTATTATGTTTAATCCTATAAAAGGCTTTGTTGCTGTGTATAAAATATAGATAAAGATCTTGGTTAATACCAAAACATTTGTCATTGATTAGCTTGAACAAACTTCTTGTTATATATTTGATCTGGATTAAGAGATTTACTAGTTATCATCAATCTTACTTCATGAATAACCCCTGTTTTAGTTCGATTCTGCTACGCAGTACATATACCCAGTATCCTCATTATGCAGGTTATTTTGAGAATAATGGTAAAATTCAATTCGTCTTGCTCCAAGAACTCATTAAAATATTGTAGCTAGTTAGTTTTTAGTTACATAATTGCTGTTTTTTTTTATACTGAACCATATTGATAGTATTAATATTATTTTCTTTAGGTATGGGAACCACATACTCAATGCCCCACACACCCGAAGACTTTCTAGCAAATATGGACGATAACATGGACGTAGGTAGTGAAAGCCATACGATGGACACCCCCGACATATCTACGTTAAGTGATAACATCGACTCGACAGATGACTTAGTGCCTACCCTCCAACTCGGCGAAGAGGAATTTCCGATGTTAGATGTGCAATCCCTGATAAATCCGCCAACTACAAGACCTGATAACGTACTCATCTGGTTGTAATTTAAGTGCCTCAAATCTGCTCACGTCTTTCTAAAATTTATATATATATATATATATATATATATATATATATATATATATATATATATATATATATATATATATAATATACGCAGTGTATTGATAAGTCAAACTCATTTTTCGCTTAGGTAAATTATTTATTACGTTTCGGATAAGCTCTGTGTATGTCAAGTAACTTGATGTCTTAGAATTTCTCAGAATTTAGTCGATTTTGGATTGGTTTACCTATAAAAACATAGCAGCACAGTAATTTTCAAAGTTTTTGTTGCTTAAATACCATTACTCAACGAACAATCAAAATAATGAAGAAAACTAGCTGATATTTGTTAAGACTATTTGTTTTCTTGTATTTACTAGACATATTTTTACACTTTTTATAGTTTTTCTACATATCTTTTCCAACACCAAGTCCTGTTCACTTCACAAGAACTTGAGTAGGTACTCTCTTATACATCTGTAATAATGGTTTTTTCACAATTTTTATAATATACTGTAGGGTATTTACATACTTTGGAAATGCAATTATATAATTTAATTTGTTATGCGATGTTGCCGGTTGTACATAAAAACGAAATTGCATATACATGATTTTAGACAAGACTACAGAATAGGATATAGGATAGGATATAGGATAGGATAGGAAAGGGGGGAATAGTGGTCGCCTAAGCATTTTGGTTTAATTATACTGCTACATAGCTTTAAAAATTATACTGTTAACGTAAATAAAACTTCAAGCCTTAGTACTTCAAACTTTATTTACGAAAAAATTTTAAGCAGGACATCTTGCACTAATACATCAACCCCAACAAAATATGACATTTTCAAAAATTCCTTCTTTGCCGGCAAAACATCGTCATTGTTATAGGTACAGTTTGAACGAAACACTGTTAGATGGCGCAATAGGTATTAAACGCGAAATAATATTAGGCCGTAAATGTAAATATTTCATGGCTGCCATTACTCTAGCGGCTACCATTCCCCTATCCTTATTAAAACCACAGAATAATAAACAATCAGAATGCCCACTCACAAAATGAACCCGGTTTAATTGACTTACGGCAATCGTAGGCATACTATACAATTATATTAACATTGTTAAATATAATAACATAAATATAATATATATTTATGTTATTATATTACATAACCTCACAAATCATATATCTGTGTTATGTGTTTCCTTCTAAAACATGGCGCGCGTGCTGAAAAACTTCAAAGGCGATATGTGAGAGTGGGCATTCTGATTGTTTATTATTCTGTGTTAGAACATAATTATCAAATAATTATATCCTATATACATAGCTAAACAATCAGATTGACAACTTTGACATTTATGTCAGATTCTTGTTGATTTATATATACTGAAGCGTGAGGCAAATATTTGCGAACAGAAAATCGCATAAGCAATAAGTCAACATTGTCTATTTTTCAGTTGTGACGCAACTGTACTTTCTGAGTAAATAAATACCCTAATGCTTTAAGTATTTGATAGCAAAAAAGAACACGAAATAATATAATGATGGATTCATGAATAATATCGGATGTGTAGGTTACAAAATTAACTGAATTCTGAGAATAACCTGACGGAATACTGTTATTTTTGCAATATTAAACTAATTCAATAGCAATAGAAGTGTTTGATATTTTATAACTATATTGTTAATACTAAAATTTTAGCATTTGTAATATTGTATTTTTGTCACAGTTTATGGGAGCGTTATTTTACTGTTGGGTATGTTTTTCATACGTATATAGTTTTTAATTTATCAACTAAGCTACTTGTTACTGATATCATTTTTAATTGGTCTACTTACATACTCCTGACACAAATTTTTGACCGAATTTAAATGTAACTTTTGTATGTGTATTAATCATTTGTTTCAAAAGCTCAACTTGCTTTAAAATCATACAGTAGGGCCATGAAAAAAATTGTTCAAAACACATTGTTCATTTCAAATCAGTGGCAAATCATTAAGTATAGTGTAGTGATTATTAAAAGGTTCTAATTGCTCTTTTAATGGTGGTCTTCTGATGTATTTGTCTTTCTAGCTAGCTATGCATTCTTCTCCAATACTACAGCTTTTTAATTCATCTTCTATTTGCTGTTCTAATGGTTCAAGTTTCTGAGATGCAATTGAATATTGGATAATAAGAGTTCATCTTAGATAGGTGTCCATGTGAATCGTATCTTAATGTTCTTCATAGGTAAAAATCAAACAATACTTTAAAAAGCATCAAATTTAGTGAGGCTGTAGACAGAACAAAACAAAAACGGTCGGAACGTTATCAAAATCGGCAAAGGAGTTGAAATATCGAGGTATGAAGAACAAATGATATGATATTCTTAATCAAGCGTCATGTAAATGTAATAATCTGTTACATACATAATTCCTTATGTTCTATACTATCTCGACATTATGGCAACCCTGGGCGACTAATTTTGAAGTTGACATTTTCGCACAACTTTAACCCTTTGCGGCCAACATTGTTTTTTTTCTCATTTTTCTAAAATAAAAGAATTTTCGGAAACTTGTAAAAATTGTAAAATTTCATGTTTAGATGTTGGCTTGAACGGTTTACCTTCTTGGGTCGCATACAAATTCGTTTTACACACTAAATGTTGCAGTATATTTTCTTTCATCAAGAGCAAAAAAAATTCGTGAGGATGTTCTATTGTACTCTCAACAGATGGTCCATGTTATATGTTGAAAGGATTAATAGTATTTGGAATAAATTGTTTATTCCAAATAAGGTCTGGATTTTTTGATATATTTTTCTTTTCTTCCAATTTAGATGTTTTTTTAGTAATTTTAGCAGGTTCATCTACAGTCCGTTTTCCTTTCAGATCACTCTTTTTTATTAGTTTTATTGGCATCTTGCGTGTTTTCTCATCATCGTCACTGTCCTCTTCATTTTTGCTACGTTCAGTTGTTCTCAAAATCTTTGGAGGGACAAGTGTAACACTCATAGATTTATTTCCGTTTTTGATTGATGAAAATTCTCCTAATTTAGTGCTTGATAGTATGGTGATGTCTGATAGAATTTGTATTTTTTTTTTGGTGGAGATGTTTCTATAATAGTATCTCGATGAATCACTGGTAAATCCTCAGAGTCATTATCAGAACCCGAACTGACAATTGACTTCTTATCTGAGGGTATTTCTGCCAATAAATCCTCCAAATCGTCTTCGGACAACATTTCTAGTTGCTTATAACTCCAGTTGTTACTTTGCATGGTACCTGAAATAAAGAAACTGTAATTGTCCATTGGTTTCACTGTGAAAACGTATTTGATACAAAAACACATTTTTAGTTACATATTATATTCTAAAGAGTGAGTACAGGTCTATGTCAACATGATAAATAACTTACCCGTAATGATTTTTGCTATTTTTTATCAAAAAACAGTAAAAATTGTAAGAACACCAAACATATGATAATACGTGTTGTGACACTACCGCCATCATACCAAAAAAATTGTAACTGTACATGAAACTAAAACATTTTGACTTCTAAGTTCATCTATTGAAATATAGATGGCACTGCTAGTATGGCCACGTAGTGGATGCAGTGGGTCAGTTGAGCATGAAATTGGTGGTTTTGTGGCGAAACCAATGAGCCGCAAAGGGTTAAATAAATATGATTAAAGGCCTTACTGATCAGCTGCTCATAGCATGAGTTAGTGAAATATGAAAGAACTTACAAAATACATACTTATGTATCATAATACAATCCTGATGAACAAAGTATTGGATGAAACTGCAGGTGTCATTTCTCCCTGAATTTGAAATGAACAATACTCAGTACCTTTCTAAAATTTTATATTTCCACAGTAATTGTTGTTGGTCAAATATATTGATTCATTTTGTTGTTGTTTTTAGTGAGGCTCTCACATTTAAATCTATTTTCAAATACAGGATTCGTTTAAATGGAAAACTCACACGATTCAATATTTTTAATTATTAAAAATAATTGCAATGGATGTTGAAATTTTGTAATTGGATTGGTAAAGAATATAGTAGTGAACATCAATTAAATTATTCATTTGTTTATTTTCTGAGATTTCTTTATAGTATCTTAATTTTCCATCCAAGCTGTTTGTGGTATCAATAAGTTGTAATCGAAATTGGACGTAGTTATGCAGAAAGCTACCAACCCTCAAAAGTAGAGTTTTTTATTCGTTTTTTTTAACAGTATATATTACAGCTTAATTAAAAAATTTAATTTTTTATTTTCATATGTCAAATTATCTCATTTTTAACAAAGTGAAAGTAAAACAAAAGTATTTTCTTCAATATTTTGGAAAATACAGCCATTTTTTTGGGGTTGGTTGTTTAGCATTATTATTTATTATTAAGAAAAAATAAAATTCGGGAGATCTATACAAGAGAAAAATCATTTATTGAAAAAAAAATCTATTAAACATCTTCAAGTTCAAAATCAAGACTAGCTATGTTATACCATCGATATCTTCCTCAATGTTGTCATCTCCTTGTATTTTTTGTAGAAATCTTGGCAGTCTGATGGGTTAAGATGCATCATCTCGTTCAGATTTGCAAGTTTTTTGCAGCAATCATCTTACCATTGGGCCATAGCGTACTCATTAAAAAAAGTCTTCTATTTTACTTATTGTGCTGTTCCTTCCTTCCTTCTTTTTAATATCAATCTTATGTACAGGTGCGTCAAACGAATCGTGCTGAACAGTCAGCAAGAATGGTTCATCTTTTTTTAACATAATCGATCTTATTTTTAGCCAGTTTATTTTTTGTCCCTCGATGCTTGTTTTTCTGTTGACTATTTTTTTTTCAATCATATTGACACTTAAAAAATCACAGTTGTTCATTTCCGTTACCACAAAAGGCATTTTTTTCGACATTGTTTCATTACCTTCACATATTCGGTGGACAAATACAATCTTTGCTGGTTTTTTAATGTCGACTCAATTTGAGCAAAATCTGAGTCATTCGGTAAAAAACTGTGGCCTGAACATAAATATTTTAAAGTAGTATCAGTCAAAGTAGATGATTCATGTAAGATAGCTTTTAACAAGAGTTAATATTCTGGTTTGACCGCGCATGAATCACTCCGAGAATGAGTGTGGGACGCCTTTTCGTGAGCATTTATATGTTTAAGAAGGCAAGAACCTACCTCTTGAGCCCCTCTTCCTGCAACGCCTTCAGCCCAAACGTAACAGAATCCCTGATCTTGCTTCCGTTATGAATACCACAGTTGTATACCCAGAGCTGCTTTTTATAAAATGCAATGTTTGTCGGTATTCTTGGTAAAGGTAATGTTTTCTCTAAATCGAATGTAAGGCATTCGTATTTTTCATTTTCCTTAGCCAACTGAAAGTCATGTCTTCTTAAATATTGAGCATTTTCTGCGTCTTTTAGGTGATTGGTATAATTGTTTTGGAAGATTTCTTTTCTTTTCCGGGTCTATTTCATTATCAATTTGTGTCTTCAACTTATCACACGTATTACAGGTATCTTTTGACATGATCTTGTTCTGAAAATGTTGGTTCATAATCTGAACTAGAAGAATAATCACTTAAAGCTTCGTAATTGGGGTCGCGAATAGAGTCATCGTCATCCTCCGAACCATCTGGATGGTTTATTTCCAAATGAACATTGGAAATAAAAAATAAAACATCAATCACACAAAAGAACCATGTAATTTTGTTCCAATTTTTAGTCAATACTTTCTCTTCCTCCCTGATCAAAGGTTTGTTAATAGATTCAAGCTCCTTGATTAATTGGGCGTCTTTTGTTATAGTTACTTCCTTACTAGTACATGGAATTTGATTATTTGTAATAGTATCAGCTACATTTTCATTCGTTTGAGAGGAGTCTAGTACTTTTTCAGTCCCTATTTCATTAAAACGACAAAAAATATATTACTAATTTTATTTAAAAAATATTGCTAAAATCTTACCTCGCTCTTGTTCTTTTTGTTGAAGCAGATTCAAATTCTGCGTAGTACGGGAACTGAACATGTTGTATCGCAAAATAACACACTTTAGATTTATAAAATATCATTAATAGACTTAAAATTTTGCTAATATCACGAGCCAATACACCAAACAACAATATTTTTGGTTATGTGAAGATTCCATAATGCAGAAAACTATCAACCAACGCAGTGGCGTCAACAATTTCAGATTTTTATTTACGCAAAAGGCAACCAACCCACTTGGTCGCATTATATCACGATTAATACCAGTCAAGTGAATTTGTATTTTTCTGCAAAAACCGAAATCTTACAAGGTTAAGAAAATGGGTTGGTTAATACAATGACAGTTATTAATTTCAATTGGTAGGTTTCTGTAGTTTAAAATATTTGACATAAAGATAAATTTTATGTGCTTAGTACGAATTTAAGCCTATTGTTAGTTGGTAGCTTTCTGCATAACTACGTCCAATTAAAACTCTGCGTACTAGTTTGACCAGTTTAGGTCAATTCAATTGTCAAGTTTTTTTGTTTTTTAAATGACCATACCAAGAAGCTTTGGTGGAAAATTTCACTGAATTATTTTATAGTGATTTTATTGTAATATTTGTATTTTGCTACATTTTTATTCGTAGCTAAATATTTTTATTGTAAGTGATATAAAAGTGTAATTGTTAATTGTAGGATCGTTTTGTTAGTTACTTTATTCTTATTGTGCAATAGGAAAATAACCCAAAAACACTTATTTTAATTGGGTTTTGTTTACTTAAGTATATGTTACATATATATTAAGTATTGTGAAAAAGATTTATTGTTTATTGTTAAAAAATAGAATTTTGTGGCTCAACTGTAAAATGTGGGTGGACCTATTTTTTGGTGCAGATTGCTAATAGTGCAGATTTTTTAATATTTATTTATTGTTGTATAACTAGCATATACCTAATTAGGATCGACAACAGTTTTATATACATATTTTATAGCAAATCTCACTCAGTATAATTCTAACTATTTATATCATATACAAGGCAGATTTATATCATATACAAATAAAGTATCCCGGAATCCTAATATCTGTAAAGAATAACTTAAATTTACCTTAGTACACAGAGGTACCCACTGTCCATGGAACAAGTACTTACATAACACGGAATTTATACTCCATATTCATGTGCTCCATGTAACACATCAATATTGAATATATTGACAAGAATATGTTCCATGGAACACATTTATGTGTTCCATGCACACATAAAATGGCTATAACTTTATTAACCTAATAAATATTCGTTGTGGTGAACCAAACTGACAGCTTTAACGAAATTATACAGGGCAGAAGTATTTTATAAATGATCTCTTTACAGTTATTTTTAGTACTTAGTTATTATAAGAAAAAATACTTGTTAAAGAAGAAGACAATAGTTATGAATGCTGATCTTGCTATTTAAATTCTGATCATAATCTCTACATTTGGATTCCACTTGGTGTATCCAGAATATTTGAATCGGTGCACTCATTTCAATATTTAGGTCGATATTCTAAATTTTCTTCTTATTAATCACTATAAATTTTGTTCTTTTCCTATTAATTATTGTCTGTATATTTACTCTATTGCAAATATCTGCAAATCTTTTATATTATATGCCAGTATAACAGTATCATCGGCATATCGAAGATTACTTATTAGTACGCCATTAACATTGATGCCTTCGTTGTACTGTTCCGTCTATAGGTTGCACGGCACTGACCTGTCCAACTCCTCAATAATGTTAATGCTTTGTACTTAGTGTCAAGATCTGAAAGATGTAGTAGCTCTATAAGTTTGCCATGTTTGATGGTTTTAACGCTTTCTCATGTATGAAAAAATTAGTTATCTATTGTTACGTTGCGATTTGTCCTTTTTATAATTTTTCTGGTTTATCAGATTCATTCTAAATTAGTGCAACTGTCAAATATTTGAATCGCTAAATGCAGAAAGGCAACAGTCCAGTTTTGCCAATTTTTCAGGAGAGACAAAAAACTTGGTAAACTCAAACACACTACTGGTATTAATTTTTTTTTGCATTTAAGGTTTTATCTAATTGGACATTCTGGACAGTAAAGGAGAGGTTAGAGATTTTTTTTTTGTTCAAGATTTAGTTTTCTTTCTATAAATGCCGGTGTAATTGGCCAGACAAAATCGATTCAAAATTTCCTTTTCCTTCCGGAGTTACAATGTTTTTATCATGTCGTCCATTTTTCTTGTTGTAAATTGAGTACAGGTTGGAATATGCTCTTCTAGTAGCCTAATTGCCTGTACTGCATTCCGTAGTTTTTTGAATCATCATTATGAATCCGCCGATGTTTGTAATCTTACATTGAACCGGTTAGGATTCTTGATTGAAAAAGTATTTCCTCTGTAATATGTGATATGGCATAAGCTCTTTTTTTGTTCATGGGAAATTTTAGCATAACGAATCATCACTAGGAGGCAGTTTTTTATATAAAACTGGGCCATATGAACTGTAGTCAATGAAATCATCAGCAGTCATTTTAATAACAGAAAATTTTGCCGTCAAATTTTGATGATTTCATTTATAAGGTCTCAAAACCTACATTAATATTATAATATCGTTCTTTCTTGCTTTAATTCTTTTCTGTTGATTGCCAAAATCCGTCCTGTCATTTTAGCATAAAAAGTGGCCCCTAACAGAATCGTTAGTTTGACTTCATTAAACTGATGATGATCAGGTAGAGATATGTTGGCCATAAAATCTATGCAGATGCCAACATTTTCTTCAGGATTACTGACACCAGCGGGGTCACTCTTTCAGTGATGCATAGAACTTTTCGCGGTCTTTCCTCGTCAATCTGACTAATAATTTTCCATAACAGATTGGATGTGAATGTCTCTTCCGTTTTGTTGTCGTATTATGTAGTTTGGCGATAGTTCAATCATATCTTTTTTCAGTGGAAAACACAATTGGAAAACGTCAAATGCAATTGGATTTTGCAACTGAAAAAACACAAAAGACTTAATTGTAACATTAATTCAGTAAAAAAGATATTGGAGATAAGTGAATAACTTTGAGGTTAGGTTTTAGTAGCCTAATATTACTTCGAAATGCATACAAGATCAGTAAAATGGTATTTAAACCAAAATGTACAAATTAACAACAATGGATAAAACAATATTTACCTGCAAAAATTTGAGCCTGGTTTTTTAGCTGGTACAGTTTTGCCAACCCAGTTTACGTGTTCTTGTCCAGCCACTTTAGACTTCTTTATTATGTTCCTTTTATATTTGTCATCATTCGTAAATCTTTTCTTGTTTACACGCTATTCCTCATCTGAACCACTCATTCTAATGCAATTATTAACCACAGTAAAGACGACAACAATCATCAATAAACAAAGCACAATATTGTCTGACTAAACTTAGCTGTGAGGATAGTTCAAATATTTGCCACGCAGTTCTAGCGCCGCAGCTGTTTACCGCAGAAAGAGAACTTGTCCTGGACTAGTTTCCTTTCTGCAGTTAATAGAATATTGCAATTATGGCTATGACAATACTACTATGCGGACGTGTTTCTTTTTTGTAGTAAACGTTGCGTTTTGCTACTGGAAACAATTTGAATAAAATACACAAAATGCGTACATATTGGACATGATGCCTTTCTGCAGTTAGCTATTCATTTGCATTGAATTGATGACGTTTCAGTTAAATATATTGACAGTTACAGGGCATAGGTATAACAAATAGGTAACAGCAACAGTGTCGTATATCAAAATAAAAAATAATAACGATGTATACAATTTACGAGAAAATATTATTGCTAGTTTTATCGGTGAAGTACTATAATCCATTAAAAGTGTCAGTGATAAATCATGGCGAGCAGTTAGTTATTTTCTTTATCTCCCACATTGAGAACATCAATAACTTGACTGCTGGGGAAGAAGGTGCGAACTATGGGTTAAAGATGTAGCATATTATAGTAATTAAACTATGTGTCAGTTGGATTCCGAGATACTTTATCTAGCTGCCAACTTTCTCCCTCTAATAATATTTACAGAACACTTAAGTTAAGATTTTAATATAGTAACGGCATGTGCGAATGTAAAGAGTCCAATTAAAATATGACTTTGAACATGGTTTTTCAGTTATGACTACAGTTTATTGAGTTTTAGTTTTTAATCCCCCAAAAACATGCATATCAATGACTAGTAGAGGATCTACTAATTCTCCTATATATGATATTGTGTTGCATTTCATTTCGTTGGACTTTAGTTGATAGTTAAAAATAATAAAGGAAAATGCGCTATTTTCAAAGTCAACATTTTTAAACAAATTTACATTTTGTTGAACTTCCCTCTCACTATTGTCAGGATACACTATTTAAACTAGAGTTACTAATTTTAATATATGAAGAAATCGATTAACACGTTAACTACCATGAAAAGCAAGCGTTATTTGTATTTGTGCTTCTCAGTTTAAATAATTCGAAAAAACAATAACAATGTAAGATTTGTGCTCAACTGAAGGCTAAATGCAGAAACTATATTGTAAACGTGTTTAATATCAATTTTTTGAACAAAATATTGTGGCGCTTAACGATGTATGTGACGCGTCGTATCGACGCACAGAACTTCTTCGTGTTACCAAGTTGTACTTGTATTGATCGAGTTCATACTACACGATCAACTGGACACATCATTCTTGTACTGTTAGAAACAATTTGCTCTTGACGGTCGTGAGATGGAAATACAAGTGCCTTAATTATTGTAATAATTTTAGTAAACTTGTACTGACTGTTCATAATGTGAACAGATCATAGTGCAGCCTATTTGACTACTGTTTCTGATAATTCTTTTGATTATCACGAGAACATGATGCTCATTATATTTATATAATTATTCAAATCCATCCATTTTGGTGCCTTTTATTAATATTTATATATATATATATTATATATATATATATATATATATATATATATATATATATATATATATATATATATATATCGCGAGTCGTTTCGTAAATGTAAGTTATGATATAATCTTATTAAAGTTTGTATACACACACATATCTTAATACAGTGTGTTTTTGAAAATTTTCTCACTTTGGACTGGAAAATATTTAAAAAAATAAACTGACAGCTTCTATAGTCGTTTTGTATGGCAGTCAATGAAAATTAAAGGTAGTCTTCGTAAAAATATAAATTTGGTGGTTGTATATAGCTTCTTAGATCCTTCTATTAATATTTTTCTTCCGATTTTGTTGCCTTTTGTAAGTTTTGCAAAGTTTGTTTTACAAACAGGCAAATTAGTTCAATTTTAATTAAAAAAAATGTTATCTAAATTTTATGATGGGAAGTGGTAGGTGTAGGTATAATAGAACAGAAAATAAAAAGAAATTAAACAGTTAAAAATTTCCGGGGGTGATTTGGAGGGTTAAAAAGGTAGAAAAATTTTTTTTTAATTTATTTCAATTAATTTGACATTGTATCAAAAGTTTCAAATACAAAAGTTGTAGATAATATAAATATAGGTATACCTTTTTTATTAAAATTTTTAACATAACCTCTAAATTACCGAGAAAATGAAGAAAACCGCATTTTTTCGATGTTTTCGTTGTTTATTTTTGATTTATGTACAATTTATTCAATTTTGATGAAACTAGGTGATAATATTTTTTGATACGTTGTAAATAATCACTTTTTTAGAATAAAAAATCCAAACCTTTCGGAGATATTCGTGTTTTTTGAAAAAACACCGTTTTTCAAAGAAAAATTCCTTGGTAATATTTTTCCTGGGGCTTATTTTCTTTGTTAAAACATCTACTTTTAAATGAAATCCACAAACACAGCGGTCCTTATTTAAAAAAATACATAAAAATTAAAAAAACGCAAAAAATACTTTTTTATTTGAATTGTTGTGACTTTTGATAAAGAGAGAGCAGCTGAGAGAAATAAAGAAAGATTTGTTAGAATTTTACACAAATTATCAAAGTCGCAAAAATTAAAATGAAAAAATAATTTTTTGGTGTTTTTTTCAATTTTCATGTATTTTTTTTAATACGAATCACTATGTTTTTGATTTCATTAAAACGTAGATGTTTCAACAAGGAAAATGAGCCGTAGCAGAAGTAAAAAAAAGAAAATTTCACAACGGAGTATTTTTTCAAAAACAACACGAAAAATCTCAAAAACTTTTGGATTTTTTTCTATTTTCTAAAAAATTGTGATAATGAGGAACATAACAAACTATAAATTCATCAAGTTTTATCAAAGTTGAATAAGTTTTACAAAAAACATCGAAAAAGATGATTTTCTTTTTATCGGTAATTTTGAGGTTATGTGTAAAATGTTATACAACAGTTTTATATTATCTACAACTTATACATTTGAATTTTTTTGATAAGACGTCAAATTTCGCCGGAAATTAAAAACTTTTTTCGTTCCCTTTTAACATCCCCAAATCACTCTCAGAACTTTTCAGCTGTTAATTTGTTATTGTTTTGTGTAATACACTAATACTAACGTAGCCTACCCTACCACTTACAATTATAAAACTTCAGAGAACATTCTTTACCTTGAACTGAAACAGAAACAACTTTAAGCGCATGTCTTACTTTTGTATTGATTTCTTTTTTTATGGAAGCGTGTTTACGGAAGGAAAAAACTTTTAAAATATATCTGATGGCCTAATGGGAGAAAATTTTCATGAACATTTGTTAAACAGTGCCTTTTAGAAAAAGACCCAACTGTGTTAGAAGTTAAGTCAATTTATACCTTTATAGAAGCTTGAACTTACTTACTCAAGTTGAAAGAATACCATATCATCGCAGATGGTGGTATATTTTTGCTGGCAAAATGTACCATAATTATCAATCTTCTATTTGTATTGATGTGAAAAAACGTACAAACTGTATCTTATAATTATTGTGAATTATTTCTAATATAAAATATAATTTTCTGTTTACTTTAGGTAAAATGCGAATAACAGATGTTTGAAAATTAATTTTAAGATGCGTATTACATTTAGACGTAGACCAATGAACGGTAATTACGATAAAATAATTTTTATTGTCATTGAAATTCAAATGAAAAAATATTAGGAAATAGAATGTAATTTATTCTTAATAATTTTGTTAATTGTATCGTTAATTTTCAAATTGACTGCGTTGACTGCATAATTATATTGGTAACTAACATTTACTACCAGTTTACAAATCGTGGTAGATTTGATCTTTATTTGTCTGCATTTTTTGCATTATCTTCAACAAAATATAACGCTATCATCTTGTTAACTTCAATATTTCATATATTTTTTAATAGTTTATATATAAATAATACTTCTAGTATTGCTATTGGTGGACTGGAGTTTCGTAGGAAACTTTTTTTTCGATTTTATACTAAGAACATCGTGTTAATATTGGTTTATCACAAATTTTCATGGTATTCCACCTAGACAAAAGACCATATAATCATAATCTACCGTCGCTCGTTGTCAATGCTAATTTCCAAACACTGGAACAGAATTCTTACAGTCGACATCTATGATCACAGATGAATGACTTAGTTTTTTTGGACCAAAATCTATTGTTCCTTTACAAAATTTATTTGAGTTGATTGTTCCATTGGTAAGCCCCTACCAAGACTCTTCTGTGAGTTTCTCTTCTATAGTCCCTACATATTCTGGAGGAATTAACATTTTACTGACTGATCCACGGAATAATTATTCAGTTTTTGAATTAAACCAAGTTAGTAGATCTTTCCAGAAAAGCTTTCTATAGCTTAGGCGTAAGGCAGTACATATTCCCCAAGGGCACAACGATTTGTCAGTTTTTGCATGAAAACAGTTTAATAATTACTGTATTCTGCCCTTTGTATTAGAGTAGATGGCGCTGTTGTATGCTGCCATTTTATGGAAAATATGAAAAAACTGGATTTGAGTTTGTATCAATCTGTGATGAAAAACAATAACCTTAAAATCGCTATAGCATGATGATGTTAAAATATGAATATAAATTCAAATACAATGACTGAGAAATTGTTGTGCGTCTAAGGCCAATAGGCAAATGTTCATTTATTTTTTTATCTTTGTGCCAATGAATCGTAGCACTAGGCAAACTATTTTCTTGTAATTATAGCGTTTGTGTTCTTTATCTAAATTGTATATTCTGTCTAATTTGTAGCTTAACTTAACCAAAAAATCGTAGTTTCAATATAAAATATGTATTGTTCCATGTTCCGCTTTGCATTTTCATCCAATAAGATCCCTAATTCTTTCATTTGCTCGAAATTGAGCGTCTATATTTGTTGAAGATTATCTTTGTTTCTAATATTCTGTAGATATTGTATTTGGTTAAAAAAACACGAGTTGTATATTTAATACTGTAGGCATTTTATAACCACAATAATTTTGTATGTTTTTCCAATAAACACAGTAAGATTGGTATTGTATTTTTTTGTGAATTGTATTACACTTATCAGTTGTAAATATATAAAAAATTATTTTTTGGTATTTTATTTAAATTGTACCACTCAACTTCCTCAATGTTCCAGTTCCTCATTGATCCTGTCACTATCTTTCATGCAGACACACAATTACTCACATAGAAATATATAATAAAGAAGGCAACGGAAAATCACCTGATAAAAGAAATCATCTTGCCGTAAATACGGTAAAATGATAATGTTCTTCAATATAATGGAACAGATGCTTCTAAAACTACCATTGGTGTAGGTTGTGCTTCTTATTTAAGTGCCGTCTCCCAATCGGAGGTTGGATATATATCATCATCACTATTTTTACTCTATCTACTGCTGCTCTGAAGAGTTCTATAGAACTGCATTTAAACCAGTCCCTTAAATTCTTCAACATGACACTCTCCTTCTTCCTATACTCCTTCCTCCTCTTCTGTATTATAAGCCTTAGCAGTTCATATCACTGTTCCCTCATTACGTGTCCCAGATATTGTAAGTAGGTTGTGCAGTAACCACCAAACATAAATTTGTAAGATCATCTCGGTTACCCTTAACATGCAGCGTTTACACAGGGGAACTATATATTATTCTGTTGGCTTTTAAATGCATCTACCATTAAAGACATATACCACCTATCAAACATTGAGGAAGATTTCGTATCAGGATAACAGAAATGCGTAGAGGATCGTCCAATTTTATTCCAACAAACTCAACAAACATTTAGGAAGATTTCGTATCAGGATAACAGAAATGCGTGAGGATCTTCCAATTCTATTCCAACAAACTCATCAAACATTTATTAAGATTTCGTATCAGGATAACAGAAATGCGTGAGGATCTTCCAATTCTATTCCAACAAACTCATCAAACATTTGTTAAGATTTCGTATCAGGATAACAGAAATGAGTGAGGATCTTCCAATTCTAGTCCAACAAACTCATCAAACATTTAGGAAGATTTCGTATCAGGATAACAGAAATGCGTGAGGATCTTCCAATTCTAGTCCAACAAACTCATCAAACATTTAGGAAGATTTCGTATCAGGATAACAGAAATGCGTGAGGATCTTCCAATTCTAGTCCAACAAACTCATCAAACATTTATTAAGATTTCGTATCAGGATAACAGAAATGCGTGAGGATCATCGTCCAATTCTATTCCAACAAACTCATCAAACATTTATTAAGATTTCGTATCAGGATAACAGAAATGCGTGAGGATCTTCCAATTCTAGTCCAACAAACTCATCAAACATTTAGGAAGATTTCGTATCAGGATAACAGAAATGCGTGAGGATCTTCCAATTCTAGTCCAACAAACTCATCAAACATTTAGTAAGATTTCGTATCAGGATAACAGAAATGCGTGAGGATCTTCCAATTCTAGTCCAACAAACTCATCAAACATTTATTAAGATTTCGTATCAGGATAACAGAAATGCGTGAGGATCTTCCAATTCTATTCCAACAAACTCATCAAACATTTAGTAAGATTTCGTATCAGGATAACAGAAATGCGTGAGGATCTTCCAATTCTAGTCCAACAAACTCAGTCAAACATTTAGGAAGATTTTGTATCAGGATAACAGAAATGCGTGAGGATCGTCCAATTCTATTCCAACTAACTCATCAAACATTTAGGAAGATTTCGTATCAGGATAACAGAAATGCGTGAGGATCTTCCAATTCTATTCCAACAAACTCATCACACATTTATTAAGATTTCGTATCAGGATAACAGAAATGCGTGAGGATCTTCCAATTCTATTCCAACAAACTCATCAAACATTTATTAAGATTTCGTATCAGGATAACAGAAATGCGTGAGGATCTTCCAATTCTAGTCCAACAAACTCATCAAACATTTAGGAAGATTTTGTATCAGGATAACAGAAATGCGTGAGGATCGTCCAATTCTATTCCAACAAACTCATCAAACATTTAGGAAGATTTCGTATCAGGATAACAGAAATGCGTGAGGATCTTCCAATTCTATTCCAACAAACTCATCAAACATTATTAAGATTTCGTATCAGGATAACAGAAATGCGTGAGGATCTTCCAATTCTATTCCAACAAACTCATCAAACATTTGTTAAGATTTCGTATCAGGATAACAGAAATGCGTGAGGATCTTCCAATTCTAGTCCAACAAACTCATCAAACATTTAGGAAGATTTTGTATCAGGATAACAGAAATGCGTGAGGATCTTCCAATTCTAGTCCAACAAACTCATCAAACATTTATTAAGATTTCGTATCAGGATAACAGAAATGCGTGAGGATCATCGTCCAATTCTATTCCAACAAACTCATCAAACATTTATTAAGATTTCGTATCAGGATAACAGAAATGCGTGAGGATCTTCCAATTCTAGTCCAACAAACTCATCAAACATTTAGGAAGATTTCGTATCAGGATAACAGAAATGCGTGAGGATCTTCCAATTCTAGTCCAACAAACTCATCAAACATTTATTAAGATTTCGTATCAGGATAACAGAAATGCGTGAGGATCATCGTCCAATTCTATTCCAACAAACTCATCAAACATTTATTAAGATTTCGTATCAGGATAACAGAAATGCGTGAGGATCTTCCAATTCTAGTCCAACAAACTCATCAAACATTTATTAAGATTTCGTATCAGGATAACAGAAATGCGTGAGGATCATTGTCCAATTCTATTCCATTACAACTCATCAAACATTTATTAAGATTTCGTATCAGGATAACAGAAATGCGTGAGGATCTTCCAATTCTAGTCCAACAAACTCATTAAACATTTAGGAAAATTTTGTATCAGGATAACAGAAATGCGTGAGGATCTTCCAATTCTAGTCCAACAAACTCATCAAACATTTAGGAAGATTTTGTATCAGGATAACAGAAATGCGTGAGGATCATTGTCCAATTCTATTCCAATCAAATCTCATCAAACATTTATTAAGATTTCGTATCAGGATAACAGAAATGCGTGAGGATCTTCCAATTCTAGTCCAACAAACTCATTAAACATTTAGGAAAATTTTGTATCAGGATAACAGAAATGCGTGAGGATCTTCCAATTCTAGTCCAACAAACTCATCAAACATTTAGGAAGATTTTGTATCAGGATAACAGAAATGCGTGAGGATCTTCCAATTCTAGTCCAACAAACTCATCAAACATTTATTAAGATTTCGTATCAGGATAACAGAAATGCGTGAGGATCATCGTGCAATTCTATTCCAACAAACTCATCAAACATTTATTAAGATTTCGTATCAGGATAACAGAAATGCGTGAGGATCTTCCAATTCTAGTCCAACAAACTTACTAAACATTAGGAAAATTTTGTATCAGGATAACAGAAATGCGTGAGGATCTTCCAAATTCTAGTCCAACAAACTGAGGCAAACAAATGCGTGAGGATCTTACGAAATCTTAATAAATGTTTGATGAGTTTGTTGGACTAGAATTGTATCAGGATAGCAGAAATGCGTGAAATAGCAGAAAAGTTATTATTATTTTTTAACATCGTTGCTCGGCTCTTTTTGTGTACACCTGTCATTTCTTTTATTTTTTATGAATATAAAGGTGTCGTATTTTTCCTGAAGTTGTTCGATTTCTAAACATTTTGTTGACATCCAGTTTTCATTCGTCTCACTGCACTTGTTTCTAATGTTTAATTGATTCGCTTATTGGGCTTGTTTTAACATTCTTGTTTTTTGTTGTGTTTTATGAACCCGATGTCTTCTTGTATCTTTGTTATTTTTGTTTTTAGACCAGTCCATGTGACTTCAATGTCTGTATGTACCAAGTGTTCGATCGTTTTTATCTCTTCCTCTTATCAACAAGATTTCTTTTGTTCAGGGTTCTTCAGTTGTGAAATGTCTATTTTTCTTGTCACTGTTTTGACCTTGAGAAATCTTTCTCTGTAGATTATTTCTCTAGGTTCTCTGTTTACTCTGTTCTCTCATATTAAAATGTATGGAATCAAATGTTAAAGGGAGAAATTAAAACGAGTGAGTTTCATATAGTTAATTTTATTCAGGATCATCAAAAAATATGATTACAATCCTACTTAAATCTAAAAAACTACTTAGATCTACTAAAGGCACAGCAAGCGTACTTATCGTACAGAGGTTAAATCTAACGTTATAATTATTGTAGTGTGAAAAGTCTGTACAAAATAAACCTTTGGTTGTACCTATACATAAACGACAATAAAGTAAAGGTAAATAAACTATTGCACCAGAAGATCTGCATCGAACTGGAAATTTCCAGTTGTTAACGATGTATTCGTTATCAATAAACGAATATATCAACCGGTAGTATTGAGTGAAATAAATCTTTTTAATGGATAACTATTTGAATTATATCAAAACCTATTGCATGTTACCGGAATTCTGAGTTTCACAAAATGATCAAAGTAGTAGTTCCATGAAAATAAGTCCGAAAATCTTTCAAACAATGTTCGGACAATTTTTGAAACATTTGTGGGAGTTTAGTATGGAGTTAAAAATAGCGAAAAGCAAGTTAAATAACTTATTAATGTTAAATTGTTAACTCACAAGTTTTGCAGATTTCTGGTACAAATAATAACCGGTATCACTTTCACAAATAGAGTATAATTATGGCGCATGTCCTACTTATAGGACACGCCTATCAAATCCAAACAAACCATTAAGTACAACGTTCGCAGACAATAGGAATTTATTTTTTTCTCTTCTCTATAGCGATTTTTTGTCATCACTGGTTTTCTTTTTCTGTAATCGATTTTTTTGAGTTTCACATACATCTACATCAATTATTTATGTATTTGCTTTAAGAATATCTCGTGGCTTGTACCTGATTTTAAACCTTTTCTATATTGTACTCTTCTTTGTGTTCGGGGCTGTACTACTTCCCGAATCCTAAAATTTAAAACATATTTTTCGAATATTTTTCAATATTTTTAATGTTTTGCACTTCTTCTTTTTCTGCAATTTCTTGTTTCCACACATATCAGTGTCTATTTTCTTATATATTTAGGGTCATTTTCATTTTTCACGAATGTGTGTACAAAATCATTTTTCCAGTTTTCATTTCCTTGACTATTTTTTATTATTATGAGCGATCGACAGTCTAGAATCTACTCTATCTATAGTTTCGTCGTTTGATGTATTTGTTTGAATGCTTCATTTTCTGGAGTTTCACACTGTTCTACAGACTTGTCGACATCAACTTCCCTTTGAATATCTCTGGCATGGCATTTCGGTACCTGATGCAGATGTTTTTTAACCTCTTCTGCCTTCTTTCATTTCAAAACAGTCAACATTAATTAATGTAAATAAAAGTGGTTTCTTGTATTCTACTGCCAACTGTTGAGTCGGTTTTTTCTTGTAAAGATTGTCATCAAATCTTTTAATACCACAACTAGTTGGACTAATAGTGGTTTGGTATTTTTGTAATAAACATCATTGTCGTTACTGGTCGAAATGTCTGATGAGCTTTTCTGCGCCTTCGTCATACCACAGTATTTTCATGTATTTCGATTTATCTATCTGTGCTAATGATCTATGTAACTCTGTTTTGTCTATTTCTATTCTTAATTTTCCTGAACCAATCGATACAGATAGCATTTGTTCCTTATATGTTATTGCAAGAATTTCAATTGGTTTGTTCTTTTGTATATTGTGTTCATATCTCTGTAATAGATGCATCATATGCAGAACAATTAGTGGATCAGTATTTTTAGAATTGTAATTGATGTCATTCTTAGCAAAAATGTCTGCATTGTATGGTTTCTGATCTTGTTTAGCAAATAAAACCGGAATGTGTTGTCTTCTTAATCTGTTCTCGTTCATTTTGGTACAATCAGAACTATCTCAAGTGTTTTTCTATTCTACGGTATACCATGCTGTTGGATTTCTTGTGTCATTTTCATTTGTTATTACTGTTTTTGTCCTATATCACTCGGTTTTATTTTTAATAAACTTACTTTTTCAAGTATGTCAGGAGCGTCCTCATTTTACAAGGTATCGAATTTGTTTTCCTCGTAAATATTTTGAAGATAATATGGTTTCTTCTTGTCTTGTAATACTTGGTATTATTTATTCTGGAATAATAGCACACACATTCTGAATTATTTTAGCAGATTATACAGGTAATAGTTAAAGTAAAACTTAACTTTCTGTTCTTGTCGTGTGTTACTTAGTAATTTCTGGTGGAATAACACTAAGCAACGATAAATCCACTACATTGAAAAAATAACCTAAAGTACTGTGAGGATGTAAATAATTATGTATATTTTAGCTTGTTTATAAACATTATTTTAGAGTACTCTTAATGTTTACTTGATCTGAGTATTTTCAGGAAATGGTTTAAGTTTACTTAAACTATAGCAGGAGAATATTTTAGATCAAGAAAATAAATTCGATATCGTACAAACTGACGATACTCCAATTCTTGAAAAAATAATTTTAAGAAAAATAAAATCGAGTTATACAAGACAAACCGGTAATAACATATGAAGATGACCCAGGAAATTCAACAGAATGGAATAGTGCAGAAGAAAACCAAAGAGATAATTCTGATTGTACAAAAAGGATCGAGAAAAAATTAAAAGAAAACAAATTGCGATTTTATCTGATGAACAAGATCAAACACTACAGAATGTAGACATTTTGTTAAGAGTGACATCAATTCTAATTCTAAAAATACAGATCAACGACTTGTTCTGCACATGGTGCATAAATTAAAGAGATATGGACATAATAGACAAAAGAACTAACCCATTGAAAATCCTGCAATTACATATATAGAACAACTGCTATCTATACCGACTGATGAGAGAAAAATGGTGAATAGAAGAAGACGAAATCGACTCACAACGATCACTAGCATATACAGAAAAACTAAAACAATTGTAAATAAATGTTATAAAGAAAGATATGCGTATCAGATATTTCTGTCATTAATGACACAAATATTTATGCAAAAATACTGAACAACTATGGTCCTTAACTGGTTGTACGATTGGAGAGATTAGATGTGAATGTATACAACAAAAAACCAACTGAACAGTTGTCAATGGGATACAAAAAACCACCTTTATCTACAATAACTTCAAGTTAAAAATATTGAAATCAAAGAAGTTAGAAAAGAATCACAAACATAACAGGTAAAGATATATCAAGCCTAGAGATATTCAAAAGGAAGATGATGGTTACAAGTATGTAAGAGACTGTAGACGACCTAGATTCTGATTGGTGTAGTTTCATATCGATCCATAATGAAAATTAAAAGGAAATCAAAATCGGAAACGGAGTATGTACACACATTCGTACAAAATGAAAACGACTCCAAATATATGAGATAATAAACTTAAAAGGGATACATAGAACGCAACTGATTCAATAACCAGTTTGTCCGAAAATTAAGAAACAGATGTGCAGAAACGAGAAAGAACAGAACGAGATGAATTGCAAAATATGGAAAAATCTTTCAAAAATATGTTTTAAGTCTAGTGTTCAGGAAATAGTAGAGCCCCAAACAGAAAGAATGATAATGGATCCTTAACGAGAAGGTGGTGCCGATAAATAACTAATATAGAAGATGCAATTAAAAGTGAACTGCGCTGCAGAAAATCTCGCATAGAAACCGCAAAAAACGGCAACATCAATATGATCATCAAATGGACCCATGAATGGTCAAAAGCTTTAAATTCCTTCTCGATTAAGTTTTTTATAAAAGGAAAACCGGTGATGACAAGGGTAATTTGGTAGGTAAATTATTAATGTGGATCAAATTTGAATAGCAGTAAGTGGTCTAGCAATTTATAACAAATTCCATATTATGGAAACTCTTGATTTACTTCAGTATATATTCAATTCAAAGACTTGTTTCTCCAATATTTAAAAACTCAATAAGCTTTCAGTTTGAGAAGTATATAGTCCGTTGCTTTTTAAATACAGTTAATATGGATCATACGAGATAATAACACACAACAAAGATGAATTGAAGGGCTTGGGAAAAAAAGGTAACAAGCCACAAAATTAAAAAAATTAGATTTCCTCTAAAATATATCTGCAAGTGTGCAACGAAACTGCTGATCAATTATTTCAGCTATTGATAAGAGATGGAGCCTCTATACGCGAATTTCTTTCTGAACAATTGCCAAAATTCAGAACCTTTTGGTTAGAAAAGGAACATGCCACAGGCGATTTTCAAGATGGATGACTATAAATTACGCCGAGCTAAAAGAAAAATTGATTTTGAGAGTAGTAGTGGAAGTGAATTCTCTGAGTTTGAGTCAGATGGCGATCTGAACGATAAAGATTACAAGCTATGCGGCTTATTCCCTTTTTTAGCAAAAGGATATATTGTATATATATTATATATATATATATAATATATATATATATATATATATATATATGCTATTACCTATGTTCATATGCCTAGCAGAATTTCCACGAAAAATGTGTGTCGCTTATTACCCTATTGCAAAAAATTATAAATCTTTTTTTTTTCAGGACGAAAATGAGTCAATCTCTTGGAACAAAAACAAGATATTTCTAGGTTATCTCGTAAGTTTTCCAGAAAATTCAACGCCCTCACGCTGGAGAAAAGTTCAATCTAAGAAAAGGGGAAAAAACAAGAAAAAATCTGGGCCATGGGTACAAAACATACCAAGGGACTGAAATGGAACCTAAAGCTATTGGAGAACCATGTAAATGCAAACACAAATGTAGAACAAAGCCTGATGGGGAAAGAACAAGAAATTTTTCATGCATTTTGGAATCTGGGGAATCGACAGCAACAAAATAACTACTTATGTGATAGAATAAAATGCATTCCCAAAAAAATCAAACGCCAAACATCTTGTAGAAGTGTATCTGCGACAAAGAAAGATTTAAATTTGAATTTTTGGCAGTTCAACAGATAGACATTCTTTGCCGTGAAAAAAGGGTTGGGAATCAAAAATATTGAAAACCAAATAAGAGGTAGACCAACACAGAAATGCGATGAAGCAATCGAAAATATATTGGAGAAAAGAGTAGTGACGTGGACAGATGTACGAATGAACACGAAACCGCAAATAATAAATAATTGTTACACAATCTCCTTCCTTGAGATTGGGTAACCAACCCCAAAGGCTGACGAGAAAGGGAGAACTGGTCCTCCGAAAAGGGGGTTGGTGAGCAAGGTTAGCAGCCTACCACCTACTGTCAAAAAAATCAATGCTTATAGAACCGAACAGAAGCCTCGGAATTGGACGGATACACAGATGACGAACCACGTAAGAAAAAAGACAAAGAGACCAAATAATCTCAGAATTCGCACTTGGAAAAACGCATCGTTGAACAAACGGGAACAGAGAGTTGTGCAGAAATTGGAGTTCCATAAAATTAATATATGTGCCCTGAACGAAATAAAAAGAAAGGGAAAGGAAGTGCCAATAGAAACAAATTTATATTCCTGTACAGCGGAGTATATAAAAGCAAACGATCTCAGGCAGGAGTAGGCATCTTAATGCACAATAAATATAGTGTCATCAACGAACACATTTGCCTGAAACTTCACCAGACGATACTTGAATGAACAACAACAAAAACAAGGAAGACAAAGATGCTTTTTATGGACAGCTCCAAGATCTACTGGACACCACAATAGCCAAACAATAATTCTCGACGACCTAAACGCCAGAGTAGCTGGCATTTAGGTCGTCAAAAACAAGAAAAAAAGACTGGAACGAACATGTAAACCGAATGGGACCAGATAGATTAACGAACATTTGTAAAAACAAGCCGTATAGCAGAAGACCCGTTGGAAGGCCCCCAAAAAAGTGGAAAGATAATGTAAGTCAATAACGACTGAAACAGAATAAGAGGCAGACAAACAGGAGTAATCTTAGTCGCACGAAGAAGACACAAAATTTTAAAGGTTTGTTAGTCCTATTAATAGGGACTAAAATTCGAACTGTGAGAAGCGTGGGAGGCAAAAATATTGAAAAACAAAAAAGATACATTGAAATATTAAACAAAAAGGCTTGTCCGTTCTTATTGATAGTTCTCCCATCAATAAGGACTAACAAGGAATAGACATTGGTCCTTCGAACCAAAGAGAACTAAGAAATCAAGGAAAAAACTTCTTACATAAATTGAAAGCCATACAGTCAGATTATTACTCGATATATGAATGTCAAAATTGTAACATTAAACTAACGAAAACAGAAACATTTTAGATCAAGTCCTAAAAAAGTATATTTTGGGGTTGATTTCAGATGTTTTCGTCAAATTCCTGGTGTTAAACCACCCAAAAACAAACTTGTGTTTCTCTTGGTGAAAAAGTTTTGCAAAAGTTTCAGATTTGTTGATTGCTGTCATTTTAATGTGAATTTCTTTTCAAATTTTTAAAAATTGAATGCTGAAACAAGTCTATGAAAACTACACCGTGTCTTTTTTAGTCGTCAGACTTCATGGGTAAAAGAAAAATACTTTAATACTTCACCGGGTCAGTCTCTTATATGAACACTTATTAAATAAATACGTAGGAAAATAATGCAGAGTGCGCAACGTTTTAGTTTATTCCCATATACACGTCATAATTCTCGCCACTAGATTTCAACGTGACTGTAATTGTTTAATTTGGGCCACCTATATAATAAACATGGCGCAGTCTGGTTTACGAATAATAGGATACTACTAAAAATTGTCAGAGTAGTTCTGATCTTATTGAATTTGTCGTGCATTAATACTTTTAAAAACTAGAAAATACTGCTATCTTACGTGTTTCTTATGTGTGACGACTATTCAGATTAAAGAATCCTATTGGTTAACCGCGCTAATGACTAGAATAAGTCATTATGGATTAGAGCGTAATTTAAATAACAAAACTTAACAATTGAGATCAACAAAACTATCAAACGTAAACTCTACAAAAATTTGTCATATTTTGCTGAGACATTCACTGAACAATAAAAATATTTAAATGGCAGAGTAAATACAGGTAAAATCAAGAATATGGTAGCAATAAATGCAAGAAACAACCTGTCAATGAAACTTACATGTTGATTTCACTGTATTTCTTAATGACATAATGTATCTAAAAGCGTGAGTTACAAAGTCGTTAACAATGATACATCCTTTGTTCAATTAATACTTAACAACTTAACTGTTTAACATATTATATTCAAAAAAGTCCTTTAAAAATGTAACTTATCAATTAAATGGTGTTACATACTTTCAAGTTCTATAAAACTTGACAACACTGTTCATTTTGACAGCTGTCAATGTCATTATTAATAGACTGACGCCTGACAACGCTTATAAATTTGCAAGTTTTGTTCGACTCTGTTGATAAAACGTACCATGTTGTTGTTGCTGTATTTGTTCATGTTCACTAAGATTTTCTTACAATATCATGGTTGTCTCACTGATAATCCAATTCAAGACAAGAATTCAAATTTCCTTGAATTCTTCACAAGAAAATCTTCCTCAGTGATGATGTTTATTTTGGTTGACTGGCTTCATCGATGACATTTTAAGTAAAGATAATCTCCAAGCCTTTGTTTTGCTAGAGATTCTGTTAAGTTATCTTCATATACCTACAGTATATCAAGGGCGACTACTGGAGATGAGAACAATATGCGTCATATTATTACTGACCCAAGTTTAGCGAAACTCTTGATTGGATATTTACTTCTAAAAACCACCACCCTTATCTTTTACAATGAACATTAGAACATTTCTATTTAAATATGCGAGAGACAGGTAAATTTTGTTGGAAAATCCAGTTGATCCAGCACATCCATCTAGCTTACATCTAACTTTAGGGCGTAGTAGTAACATCAATCCTGATAGGATTGATGGTTTCTATGTAAATTATGCAACGAGATGCAATAAAAATGCAACGAGAGTTAATATGGCGATAGCAATTATCTCTATGACAAAAAGAAGACGCCGGAATGTCTACTAGACGAAATTACTGCTTCGTCGGGCTACACCAAAGGGTTTACCAGATTATGGACCAAGATACGATTAGGATGAGCACATTCAAGGAATAATACTTGGTAGCTACTTTTGGGGCTATTCCATATTTTCATTACCTGCGGGAGCTGTTTCTGAGTTATGGGGTCCAGCAAGAGTTATACTTTGGACCACAATAGTATCGCTGATTTTAAATTCTGTCAGTGTTCCAGCAGCTATGGGTCATTATGGATTGCTGGTTGCCTGTAGATTTCTCATTGTAGCAGTAGGTGGATTGGTGTATCCAGCTCTTCAGGTATTAATAGCAAAATGGGCCCCACCAGCCGAAAGGGCTTTGGTCGGTTTGGTTATTACTCAATGGGGTTGGGGATTTCATGTTATCACAATAGAACTAGTTGCAATTTGTATAGGTTTCCACTTTGTCTGAGCCGATAGTCCCGAAGACCACACATGGATTTCCGAAGAGGATGTTGCTTTTATCAAAGAAGCTAAGGGGCATCAGTTACTAAGAAAAAGCATGCACCTCCATACCAACAGATTTTCCTGAGTTTTCCCTTTGGATGTTAAATATTTTACAATTCGGAAATTTGTGGGGTCTCTATTTACAACTGCAAAGCGTGCCCAAATTCATGGCAGAAGTTGTTGGTTTTAGTCTTAAAGAAGCAGGAGTATTAGCAGCATTCTCATCTAATGAGAATGTTCTTTGGCACTGTGTATGAGTATCTTGGAGATAAATTAAAGAGGAATAAAGTAATGTCTCCAAAAGCTATAAGAAAATCGTTTATTCTAGCATCTCATATTATACCTGGAATATTGATATGTGTCATTTTCATAGGTTACAATTGGGTGTCATTAATAGTTTTATTACCGTTGAGTATGGCTATTAATGAAGCAGCTGTATTAACCAATTTACAGAACCCTCAAGATCTAGCACCCAACTTTTCAGGTTCTATTTTCGGAATTATTAGTTGTATAGGTGGTACTACTGGATTCTTAGCACCCGCGATTACAGGAGCATTTATTCAGGAGTGGTCTTATAGTCGACGGATGCGTTTACATTGGAACTGGAATAATCTTTATTTTGTTTGGTAGTGTTGAGGAGCAATCATGGATTAGGTTTGCAGATACAGAAAATCGTTAGAAAATCTTAAAATCAGTACAAAGTGTTGATGTCAACGGGTTTTCTTTAATCGTGTAGACCTCTTTAAATGGTTAAAATTATAGCTAGCATTAAATCAGAACTACTTTTAAGAAATATGTGTACTATAGTTTAAAATAAATGAGACAAAACCAAGTCAAATATAGAAAAAGAAAAGATCAAGACCGGCTTAAATTATGACAAAACTGTTTTCAGTGACAGCCATTTTGACAGCTGTCAGTGTCATTTATGTATTTGGCAAATTTATTTTTTTTGTTATTTCTAAATAGCAAATATTCCTATAATATTCTTGATTTTACTATATATAAATAGGGTGAGTCAAAAAGATTACCTGTAGATTCCAGAGAAATTGCAAAATAACATTAAAATAATTGGCATGTGAAAAATAGACTAAATACATAAAAAAGCTGATTAAATAGTTAATTTAAATGATGTTAATTTACATATTCACATGCTATTTATAATACTTATACATTTAACAAAAAACAGAGATTCTGAAAACTGATCATAAAAAACTTTAATAAAACACTAAACAAAATTTTGAAGAACTCGTCAAAAATTCTTTAAAACTACCTTAAAAAATAATAATAAAAACTTTAGTACCTTATTCTCTCTTAATATAAACCTTCTTAAAATATCTCTCTTTTGATGAGTTCTCAATGATAATGCGTATAAAACTTTGCTTCACCCTGTACAATCAAAATAGGTATAAAATAACTTTTTTGAGCACCCTAAAACAATCGATAGAAGAATATCTTCAGAAGTTCTGTGATCTCTTACGTTTTGTGTCCATTGCATCAAGAATTGGTTGTCTTTTTACCTGATACCTTTTGCGAAGTTCATCAATCTCTCTCTCCATATCTAGATCTAAAGTGTTCATTCTTTGTTGCAGTTCTTCGAAACTTAAATACTTTAACTAAAAAGAAAATGCTATTAGTCGACTTCAGAATAGTGGAGAGTAAAACAATATCGTCACATGAATGCAGAACTATCCTAACTCAAAAAATTTATTTTTTTCGTTTATTCCATATAAATGTAAACCATATCATATTTTTTTCATGCAGAACAATCTTAAGTTAATATCTTTAAATTTACAGGTAGAAATTTTGTATAGAACATTATAATCCTAACTGGTCAATTACTATTTTATCAGTACAGAATAATCCTAAGTACATACAAACGCAGTTAGGATAGTTCTGCATTTTCAATAACAATGAGCGGCAATATTTTTTTTGTTGTGTTCTGTTTACTTAGGATAAATCGACGGTTATCGGTTAGTTCTCAGTTAGTAAATTCCATCATCTTGTTGGATATTCACGTTTGTTCTTTTATCAAATTGAATCGCAGTGAGTGTGAATTTTAAAAATAATGATGAAACGAGGTAAGTTGTAATATGTTTTATGAGTACCTATGTTTTGATATCTATTAAGTGTAATTTAATGAAACTGTCTTAGTTTTTAAGATTCTTTTTAACCACACATATTTCGGACATTTATCAAACATGTTTAATAATTCAAATTTATACTGAACAACGGGTTGCTACAGACGGCAGTACCAAGACATAATACTACATTAAAAAGTTTGGGAATAAATTATTATTAAGACAAATTGTAAATTTGAACAAGTGTAATAACAGTTTTAACGTACGTTACGGTTTCTGAGCATTTTAATTTGTATCAATTAATTTGAAATGTCTGAAATAAATGTTTTCTTGTCATGCAGACTGTAAGCTCCTTGTAAATTTGTTGCAGGTGCGTTGATGGTAAAAATGGCTATGTCTATTAATTCAACACAACATGAGAATTCTGGAGAATCCAATAATGATATGGTAGGTAGTTCCATATCTGCAGCTACGGTAGAAAACTTTCCCACATTTTATAGTAAACAGCAGGACTACAGAGTTCAAGACGAATTAAGATCTCTACACTCCCCCATAGACAAAGACCAACAGTATTGCCATCTTCAGAATAGCTCTCAGAATTTTCCTACACATGTGCATAATACCGTAGTTCTTGAGACACCGATAGAACAGCAGTTCTCCCAACATTATGATCAATATACCCAGTTACCCACACCTACCTCCGTAGGGCTACTAGTACCTGAATCAGAACAGTATCGATTATCTCAGAATATTTGTTTGGATTATTATACACCTGTAAATAACATCATAGATCTTCAAACATCCATAGAACAACCACATTTGCAGCAACATGATGAAGCTAAAGATTCCCATAATCCTACACCTAACGTTGTAAACAATGCAACACTTGTTCTTCAAGAACAAGTCCTTCAGCGCCAAGATGATATTACGTGTCCATCGACATCTACCGGTAAGCTTTTACCGACTATCTCTTCACAAACTGATGAAAATAGTGACCCATATGCTACAGATGGAAGCTCAGATATTGATTTTAATCCAAATGATTTTGATTCTTCAAGTTCTTCTGATGAACGTGATCGTCATAGTTCAATTGCAAAACAGCAAGATGTCCTATTTTTTGCGGAAGAAAACCCAGAAATCGCCAAGTCGCGTAAGCGAAAAAGTAACCCAGATAATTGGAGGAGAAATAAAATAAAGAAATTACGAAACTCCGGTAAGGCCTATGTAAATTGGAAGTCCAAAGAGGTTTCAGAAAGGATTATGAAACCGCCATGTCCCATAACATGCAGACTTAAATGTCAAACGAAATTTCACGAAACACATCGCGTCCAGATATTTCAAGATTTTTGGAAACTAGGAGATATTAATTATCAGAGAGAATTTGTTTTGAGGAACTTAACGGTAAAGCCTACAAAACACCCCAGAAAAAAAAGGACGCAATTGAACTTCCAGAAAGTGGTACTTTAAGCAGTGTTACTGAAAGTCGTAGAAAACTATCCTATTTTTATACTTTTCCACAAGAAAATTGCCCAGTCAATAGAATCAAGGTATGTCAAACGTTTTTCTTAAATACTCTGGGAATAAGTCATCAAATCGTCAAAACAGTAGTTAAAAAAACTCATCATTCAGATTCAATATCGCCACAAGCAGATTTACGAGGTAAAGTACAATGTAATTCTCGATTGCCAAAACATTTTAAGGATTCAGTACGTCATCATATTAACTCCTTTGCTTTGATCGAGAGTCATTATTGCAGAAAAAATAGCACTAAAAAATATTTACCTCCTGACCTCAATATTAGCAAAATGTTCCGTTTATATAAAGCATATTGCAGGGATAACAATATAAGTACCGTAGCTTCTTATGCTATATATAGAGAGGTATTTAACAATGAATTTAATTTGGGATTCTTTATTCCCAAGAAGGACCAATGCGATTTTTGCAACAAATTTTCTAATTCTTCTCAATCAGAAAAGGAAGAACTTCGTTCTGCAATGGAAGTTCATCTTAAAAACAAGGAATTATCTAGGGAAAATAAAGAACTAGACAAAGAGAGAGCTAAAACTGATAATTCGTTTTGCATGGCTATATACGACTTACAAAAAACGTTGTTATGTCCTAAAGCTGAAGTATCTCTCCTTTACTATAGACGTAAGCTCGCATGTTATAATCTGACTGTGTACGATGCTGCTAACAAACAGGGATACTGCTACATGTGGCCAGAATCGCTAGCATGTAGGGGTGCTTGTGAAATTGGTAGCAGCATATTAAGTTTCATTGACGAAATGGTACGAAATGGAATTAAGGAATTCAGTTTCTATAGTGACAACTGCCCGGGGCAAAACCGCAATAGATTTATATATTGTTTGTATATGTATTGTGCCGCCAAATATGACGTTAAAATTACTCACAGCTTTCTAGAGAAGGGACATACACAAAACGAGTGCGACTCCGTACATGGGGTTATAGAAAGAGCTGCTAAGAAAATACCCATATTTAGTCCACAGCAGTGGTATACATTAGCAAGGACTGCGTGTAAAGTGCGGCCTTATAAAATTAAAGAAATGGCTCAGACAGACTTTTATGATTTAAAGGACATGTTAGCCAAAACTACAAAAAATTGGGATAAAACTGAACATGGTTGCAAAGTCATATTCAGTAATTTAAAAGTTATTATGGTTGACCCAAAATGTCCACACGAACTTAATGTTAAATATAATTTTGAAGAAGATTTCATAAAAATTAATACTCTGGAATTGAAAAGGAGCTACCACAAATTAGATTCATTAGAGACTTATCAACTTAAAATATTGAGAAGCTCACCGGTTCCAATTTCTTCTGCGAAATATAAAGACTTAATGTTTTTGTGCGAAAACAAAGTTATACCTACGGAATACCATACTTTTTTCACTAATCTTCAAGGTAGCAACAATCCCGAACCGGAAACTGATGAAGATTAATTTAATATTAGGTTAGATTATTAATTAACATATTATTTGACTATTTCACAGTATTTTTTTGGTATTTTTATTTTGAATTGTAAACCTTTAATGAAAATTAAAAAGTTGTAAATGTTACTAATTTTTATTATTTGTATCCCATGTTGACCTTAATTTTTTGTAAGCTTGAAATTTATAAATGCAGAAGTAGTGTATGTACCAAAATCGCACTTACAATAGTTCTGCAGTAGAATTTCTAAAACAGTAGTATCCTAAGTCACACTTTTTGGAAAAAAACTGTCATTTACCTGTTTCATTCCTAATAACATATTTAAAAGGTTCTTAATATAACATAATAAAACAATTTCATCATTTACTCCAATAATTTTTAAATTATGCCACATTGAAATATTAAAATTGCTCTCCTGTAAAATATCTTAAATGTGAGTTAAGCTAGTTCTGCATTCAGGTGACGATATGTTGCCAAAACAATAATTTTGTTATAGCTAATACATTGTTCAAAATGCCAAAGAGAAGACTATATACCTGGAAGTCACCAGCAGATCAAGAAGAGAGAATTGTAAGAAACTAAATAGACTATATATGAGTTGGACAAAGATACATGAACGCAATTATCCAAATCCCTATAGAAATCTTAAAATGCATGAATGATGAAAGACACAGTTGATTTATTTAATTCAGTATACCTGTATAACTTTTGTGCTACCCTAAAAATACAAACGCTAAATACAGTGAATACAGAACAATATCACTAATAAGTCTCATTCTCAAATTATTCCTGAAAATAATACATATTCGTATAAATAAAAAAATGGAAGAAGGAATAGATGATAGTCAGTTTGGGCTCAGAAACGGACTAGGAACCAGAGAAGCGTTATTTGCTTTTAATGTGTTAGCTCAAAGATGAATGGATATGAATGTTGATGTGCATGTTTGTTATGTTGATTTTGAAAAAGCATTTGACAAAGAGGAAAAATTAGTCCAAATTTTAAAGACAAAAAACAGACCATAGGGACTTCCAAATAATAATAAACCTCCACTGGAATCAAAGAGCACAAATCGTAATAGATAACGAACCCAGTCCAGAAATTGAAATCAGGAGAGGAGTTAGGCAGGGGTGTAATTTAATGTATATAGTGAATCCATTTTTGAAGAAACATTACTATCTCAAAGTGAAGGAATAATAATTAATAGAAGATCTATTAACAACATAAGATATGCAGATGACACCGTGATTATGGCAAGCTCTGCTGAACAACTCCAATTACTGCTTAACAAATCAAACGGTTTCTGTGAAAAATATGGACTAAAAATGAATATAAATAGACCAAATACAGGGGAATTTTTATGGACAAAAACAATTAAGTTTGTTAAGATTTCAGTAACCAATATTATTAATTATATTATATAGAAGAGAGATTCTTAAGAAGCAAGAAATTCTGTGACAGTGGAGGAAATCATGAGAATCCACGCAACCTCAACGACCAACCATGCTGGAAACTCTACAGCAAGCAATGCGGAACCTAACAGCTAGCAACACTAGCATAATGGATGTAAAAAAGTGAAAACCACATCTCCAAAGTTTTCTGGTGTTGATACAGTGAGTACAAAATATTTTATTTAGAAAGTTACAGGAAGAACAGATCCCGAAAGATACATTTTGGAGAATTGCCTGTACGGAGAAGAACTTCAATGGATACTGCTATTTGGCTATGTTACTCAGAACTAACTCTGCGAGAACTAAGAAAAATTATCAAGAATCTGTCAAAATACCTAACTCCATACCTAACTGCGTACGAATTAAGTTTCAATTCAGATCTTCTTTTTCATAGACAGCTGCTTTCTTCTTATATAATATCCTTAGGGTAGATATCTACGGTTGTGGATTCTACTATCCTCCACATCCACAAACTCATATTAAGAAAATATTGTAAAGTATCGAAATTCTTGAAATTGTAGTTAAACAATTAACTAATTACCCTAACAATAAACGTTATAAACGAGGCAATTAATATTTTTAAATTTTAGTAAGTACTTACAAATTCGAAATCTCCATCGGTGAAAGGCTGATGGTAATGGGGTTTTTGTTCTATAGGTTGAGCCTGCTGCATCGGGGAAGGCGGTTCTGCTAGCTTCACCTGAACGTTACTTTGAAAATTTTGTTGTTCGGTTGAAGTGTCAATTGTGTCTAGTGTTATAGGACTAGACACCCCATTTCCCTACAACATCAAAGACTTTTAATATAAGATAAACAATCTTCCTTCTGAATTCCAAGGTATGTGGATATCAGTGATTGGACACAGGAAATGCATGCACTGACAAGTAATGATTCTGGGTTGTATAGAAAACTGTAAATTGTAAGAGTGAGATTATACTGCACTTTGGTTGGATTGTTAGTGTGTTAACAAAATTGTACTATAAATGATACAAATAGAATTGAAAAGGTTTATTACTGCCTCAAATGCCTCTTCTTCTTTGAGCGCCATGCCGAAATTAGGCGTGGGTAACTTCCATGACTATTTTCGGATATTGTTCTCGCTCTTGCGCAGCGTGTAACAATTCATCTGCCGATAAAACTAGTTCATTTACGAAGGTTTTGAAGGCATGAATATTCTTTCCCACCAAGTCCACTTTTTCCCCAATCTTTCCGTTGGGTATTAACTGTAGTATCCCAGTGTCTGCTCTCTCTCATTAGATGCCCCAGATATTCAAGTCACCTTTGCCTTGAGCTATTCTGTAAGACTTTGTTTGAAATGCCTTGAACCCATGATATTTCCCTTAAAGATTTAAAATCTCTGATAAGTGCTGGTCCGTCCATAGTGAAAAGAACAGTTTAACAACAAGAAAAGTCATCTTGCTGCCTCAAATTTGGAATCTCACCTTGGTTCTCGTGTTTTTTAAAGTACTCTGCGATACATAGTGAGTATCAACATTAAATCTCCTCAGTTGTTCTAAGAATTCGTTATATTATGAAAATTTGGTCACTTTAAGAAAGAAAATGGAAAGAACAAAATAGTTACCTTAACTTCAGCTTCCTTTCGATCAAAATGTTCTAAAAACATTGGCCTGTACTTCTTTCCACCTTGTGAATTGGTGTCATGGCCTGTAAAAATAAATATCCCCTTTTATAATTTAATATAATTGACTTTAACTAATATCCAAAGAATGGTGCTGAAACTATTCTGGCATTTCGGACTCATTGTTGACTTATTTAAAGTGTGCAAGTGCATTGTTGACTTATTTAAAGGGAATAAACTACAATTTTCATTAAACATCTGGTTATATTTAACCTCGGAAATAAAAATGTCAAATATAACATATTTATCAAGAGTGTGGTCAATAATCATTAAAGACAGTAAATAATATCAGAAGATTCACTACAAAGACACTAATAAACTGGGAGAATTGTTCTTAACGAACAAGAAATCCCATCCTGCAGTTCCGTCTTGTGTTAATGAAGTAGACTGCTGCCAGGACTGTGGGGGTAACAACACAGAATATAAAGATGTATTGTACCTTGCTACGAGGATCCACTAGAGGCACCAGACTGCATCTTTTCTATTACGCCTTATTCAATCATCGAGAGCTGTATAGTAAAGAACCTCCTAGGTACAAATAAACTTGGTGGTGGAACGATGAAGTGCAATATAAGATTAACGAGAAAAGGTAGGAGAGGTCTGAAACAGAGCAAGGTAAGGATACATACAAGAGCAAACAGCGCTGTAGCTACTGCTAAGGAAAGATCGTCTGCAAAGGTTTATGAAAAGTCTGAAACATCCGACGGGATCAAAAGGTTATACAGAATTCCTAAATCAAATAATAAGGATCAGCGACTATGGATGAGAGTCTTAAGATCCGATGTTGAAATAAGCAAATATGATATGAGTAATTCTTAAAGTTGCTAAATGAAGAGCACCAGAGGTTACACAGAGGATGCAGGATCCCAAATAAGAATGTAACAGCGGCTTTAAATAGGATGAAGAAGAATGATAACGCTGTAGGATCTTATGGAATACGTGTGGAGGTATGGAAGGCTTTAGGAAAGGAAGAGATTGATGTGCTGTGGCAAATAATGAGCAGGATATATGAGGAACAAAAAATGTCCAATGGTTGTTGGAAGGAGAGCGTTATAAAGATATAAAGGGGACATTCAGCACTGTAAAAAAGGGAAAAAGCTGAGGAAGATTTTTCTCCTATATTTTTGGAACATAATTCTAGGGAAGAACAACATTTTTGCAACGAACATTATTAACAGACTCAGGAAGAGACATTAGTTTCCACATTATCGGATATTAGGAGAGATTTATACAAATCTCGGAAAAATGATGAGCAGAAGAAGAGATACCAAATAAACAAACCCTCAAGACTGCATCTCGAGGGAGTACGAACTACTACAAGGAAAGACTGTTAAAAATAATTGTAGGCTAAATAATTGGTACAACATGAGATTTTGATACTATTAAAAAAAAACATAGCCTTTCCCCCATTTTTGTCGTCTTACATATTTCAAGGATTAGTACCTATAATGTAGAAAAATCAAGAGATGGTTAAAATAACGATTAACATGAATAACTACAAATAATTACCGATTTTGGTTTTAAATATTAAAAAACATTCGTACAGGACTTAAAACAAATATAAAATAAAACTTACGTTTCATTGTTTGATCATCCACGTCACTGTTTATCACCATAGTACCTAATTCAGACTCTATTTCTACCAAAGTGCCACTGGGTGACAGAGGTATCAGCGTACCACCCTTACTAGGAACTAAAGTACCTTCGTCCGCGCATGAAACAATCGTCTGATTCGCTAAAACGACGTCTTCATCCTAAATATAACAAGGAAACGACATTGTAAGTACTAAGTAATTTGGAGAAGTTAAAATACTTACAGATTCTTCGTTGACACTTTTATTCAGTCCTTGGAGATTCGCTATCGTGTGAATATTCTTGTAGCTTTGATTCTCTCTTATCTCATGAGCTTCTTGTATCATTGTGTTTAGAATACTTGATGATTTGACATTTTCTGTAAAAAAATTAGTAATAAATAGGACTAAACAATAAGTGTTTCATATGTAGAACCAAAATTTAAATTATAGTGTGAGAGTTATGCTGTGTATGATTTAATGGATTACTTACTAACAAATTCGTGGTTAAGAAGATCACTGGCTGAAGCACGTTCTTCGGGGTTTTTAACCAAGCAAATGCTAACAAAATCTATAAATTCGGTGGTCCACTTGTCGGGTTCTCGAAACGAGGGGGGAGGTTTCGTAGGTATCATAAATATAGCTCTCATAGGATGAATATCACCATAAGGAGGCTTGCCTTCGGCCATTTCTAAGGCAGTTATTCCGAGACTCCATATGTCTGCCACACAATCATAACCTATTTCCTGAATCACTTCTGGTGCCATCCAGAATGGGGTCCCTGTAAATTGAATAAATCTATGTTCAGAATACATTAGAATTTCAGCTACAGCTAATAGTATGTTTTGTTAGAAAAAAGTACTTTTAAATTTTAAGATTAATATTAAGTAAACCAAAATTATGTATATAAGAAAATTAGGCCTTAGCAACAACACATAGAAAAGAAGAAAAGATATTCTCACAATTTTTTTTTATTTCATTTTGAGCATTATTGATGGGTAGCGGGTAGGAACTCTTCGGACAGTCCTATCAGGGAAAAGGAATCGTTCCCTACCCTCCGCAGATTCCAGGGGTTTCCTAGCACTACTAAACTAGCACCTGGTTGGAGTCCCTTGTCCAGGGTTCCGGATGAAGACCACAACGGTAAACTACGGCGGAGAAGCAAACCACCGGTACGGCGTGGATGGCGGAAGTGGCAGTCTCGTGATTTTATGGCTGGTATAGAATCAAGCAGCGTCTGATCCAGAATGGACGGTTGCAAACAGCGTCTTATTCCAGGTTAGGGGCAATTGAAATCTGAACTCGCCAAACCGTTCGGCAAGCGTGGCGTTTTAATTGCCATTTTCCCTTCAATATATTCATGCATAAATCGAGATCCAAAAATATAGTACCCCAGGTGGGTGAGTTTCTGAGTACTCAGAATCCCACTCCAATATGGACTTCCTCGCAGATTCTGGGGGAGGCAGAAGATTAAAAATACATGACAATAATAAACAAATTAATTCTCAAAAATTAAAAATTGTTACATACAATATTAGAACAATGAGAACGAACGACCATTTAGAGGAATTAGAGCAGGAACTAGAGGCTATTAAATGGGATATTGTACGCTTATGTGAAACGAGACTTCAAGCATAAAAAGACCACCTAAAATCTGGGCACACTCTATACCAATATAATTCAGAAGAGAACCACGGTCAAGGAGGAATGGCTTTCATGGTCAACCGAAGAATAGAACACCAGATTGTGAAATACTCAGCAGTGTCGGAAAGAGTGATATATCTTGTATTAAAACTGAATAAACGGATATAGCTTAGAGATGCTATGCTCCAACTTTCACTGCGGATAGAACAACTCTACGAAGATATAACGCGAGCTAAAGACCTTGTAAAAACACAGTATGTTATCATCACCGAATATTTTAATTCAAAAATAGGGCGGCGAATACCAAGCGACTCAGACTACATAGGAAATTTCGGTCTAGGCAACAGAAACACCAGAGGAGAGACATTAGCAAATTACGTAAGCACCGAAGAAATTTGCCTGAACATGTTTCTATAAAAAACAAATACAAAGAAAGTGAACATGGCCCTGACGGCCAGGTTAAGAATGAAATAGATTTTATTCTTTCCAGTGATAGATTAATGTGTAAAACATTGAGGTACTGAACAAATTTAACACGGCAGTGACCATAGACTAGTTCGTGCCGATATACGTATTAACGTAAAGAGAGAAAGACGAAAACTATTAACAACAAACCCTTTACCGACCCCAGACATCCTAGTCAGTAATAAAGAGAGATACCAAGAGGAATTGGCACGGAAACTAGTAGCAAATACCTTTGAGCACAAGATATAGATGAACTAGCAGAGAAAATAACTAAAGACATACAAACAGTCACGAAGAAACTTTGTTGCAGAATAAGAAAACAAAAAGAAGCTAAACTAAAACCCGAGACTCTAGAACAAATAGAGAAAAGAAGAATAACGAACAGAGATAAGCCGGACTATGAAGCGCTTAACAGAATCGTTAAGAAAAATATTCGAAAAGACCTCAGAGCTTATAGAAACAGGTTCAGGACCGAGAAGAATCACGACGGCCAGAGAAGAGAGTTCTTTACAACGCACTTCTTTGCAAAATCGGTTCTTTACGGCTAGATCAATCCAAAACCGGTTTTAAAATGCTCACGGGTGGACTTTAAGCATTTCTACCGGGGAGAAGAAGGTTGAGGGAATTTGGTCTAAGGGCTCACTGTCCAGCAACAGGACCTTTGTTAATAGCAGCACATCGACAACGCCGACTACAGTTTGGATAGAAGATTGGAAAAATGTTTTTAGTGATGAGTCCGTATTGGTTTTGGAGGAGGTTAGGTAATGTTTTGGGCATGCATTTCATTCGAGGGCGGTACTGATCTCGTATTTATTGATAGAGGAGCGTTGAATGCACACCGATACATTATCGAAATTCTAGACGAGCATGTAATGCCTCTTGCTGGGTTTGTCGGCGAAAACTTTTATTTTTATGCAAGACAACGCGCGGCCACACGTAACCAGGATGGTAACGCAATATTTGGAAACCGTCGGTGGGCCAAAAATGAACTGGCCGGCTCAAAGTTCAGATTTGAACCGATTGAACATGTTTGGAGCCAACTCAAACGGAGGGTAAGAAACCGAATACCTGCTCCAATAAATCGTGAGCAGCTTTGGTTGACGCTCATGAAAGAATGGGAAGCTTTTCCTCAAAACGACATCCAGAATTTGATCAATTCAATGCCAAATGGAATGAGTAGTGTAATAGAAGTGATAATACACAGTATATAATCACAACTTAATTGTAATTTTATAAAGAAAACAGAAAAAATGTACAATGTTAATTTTTTTTTATTTTTCAATAAAATCATTATTTTGGAAGAGTTATTTTTTGACATTTGTTATTTAAAAAATGATTGCATACTGCTTTAGAACATATTCTTTAATATTACACAAATATCTAATGACAATTACGTTGGGGTATGATTCGTAAAAATTAATAAATGGCAAAAACTTTAGGTGGCCTCTTTTTCGTGACGCGCAGTGTATTATAAAAAATTTGACTTATTCATCACCAACTCACAACATGAAACATTTTGCGAAAATAAAGTTTGTGTATGTTTTAAATTTGAAAGAACTAAATGGAAAAAAATGCTTTACGCTGTTTGTATTATTATATAGTTTCTTTTGACGGACCAACAAGTTTCGAAAATTATAATTAATGCCTGCACTCTGAATTTGTATAAATATCAGTACCATGTACATTTTTAATCATTCTGTAACATTGCATTTTGTTGACTTCATTTTCATTGACTTCGGTTCATGGTGGCCCCAGTTTTATAGAAAAAAAACCTGCCTAAGTGATGATTCGTATGACAAAAATGTCCCAAGAAACCAAAAAGAGCTTTTGCCATATCACAATACAGAGGGATGACTTTTTCATCAAAGAATCCTAACACGGTTCAATGTAAGATGAACATCGGCGGCTTCATAATGGATGAATTCAAACTACGGAATGCAGTACAGCCAATTCAGGCTTCTACTATAAAGAAGAGATTATTCAACTGTACTTCCAATTAACAACAAGAAAATTTAAGACATGAAGAAAACATTGGTATACATCCTGGAAGAAAAAATGAATTTTTGGAATCCGATTTTGCCATGGTCAATTACACCGGCATTTGTCGAAGAAAACTAAAAACTTGAACTGAAATTTACTTTAGTAGTAGAAGTTGAAATGAAGTTTTAATTTATGATTTAATTGCTGCATTTTATGAACAGGATATTGTTTTATTTCACTAAAATTAATTCTCATAAAATATTCTGTTTAAAAGTTTATTGTTTATGGCAGAAAAGGAACATATCCTTAACACAAAAAAAATTCTCTACCCTCTCCTCTTAAAATATTTAAATATTTTATAAGTATGTAATAGTCCAGAATGTTCAATCACATAAACCTTAAATGCAAAAAAAATAATACCAGTAGTGTGTTTAAGTTTACCAAGTTTTTTGTTTCTCCTGAAAAATTGGCTAAACTGGACTTATTGCCTTTCTGCAGTTAGCGATTCAATTATTGGTTCTATCTGAAATTTTGAGGATTTATTAAAAACCAATATTCAACTTTGGGCGGAATCACAAATGCCTAGGTTGATTTTTTACAATAGTTATAAACAAATAACGTTTTTGCAGTTTTTAAACAACAAATTAATTTTACAACTTTTAAAAATCGCCATTTTACACCTTTTTTTATTTTTTAAAAGATAAAGTTTTGTAATTTTACCTCAAATATTAAGCTTTTTAATGATAAGCCAAAAATCGAAAGAATGGAATTTTTACACTAAATTGTTAATAAATAATAAAAGACGCCGAAATTTATGCGAAAAACATATAGCTTTTCTTTATATGGGACTATAATAACTAAAAAAATATCAAATATCTGCATTAGTCACAGTCACGAGAGGAATCTTATTTCACCGGTCTATAGCTACCTTAAACCATTGTCGGCATATTTTAATTTTCACATAATGTTCTTTGCAATAAAACCGTTTCTGAATGTTTACAGTATACCAACATTAAATGTATATAGTTCCAAAAACAATTTGAGTAACGAAATATAAATAAAAATTAATTATTTTCCCGACGAATATATTAACAAAACTTTTTTGTATTTCACGCATGCAGAAAGGCAAAATTAATTAATTTATTGAGACTTATGACAGCCGATAGTATATAGTACGCTGATCATTCATAAATGTGTTGATAATTACGTAATTTTTAAATTTGATCTATTTTTTTAAGTAGATTGTTGAGTTTTTGTCTATCCATCTTTTTTTGAGTTATTATGAATTCTGACCATTTTATACAAATAGTTTTCTCATAAATAATATTATAATTAAACTTTGATAGTATACAAGACAAGTAGCGAACACAGTGATTAATTAAATCTTGCCCAAGTACTTTCGATCAATAGATCATCTTTAGGGGCATTTCGTCAGTTGTGGCCTATCCGACATAAGTAGAATGTCATACATGTAAATTTGGACATAGCAATACAATACACAAAGACAAAAAACACTTTAAAATTTTTTAAAAAAAGGAGAAGCTACATGTTATATAGAAGCCGGAGACAGAATCTCAGAAGAATAGAATAATATTATAATTATTCAATCAATGTCTTATGCAAAAAGAAAGGATTTAAGGGACGCTACTTACACATGTTTATGAACAAGACAATATCACCCTAGTGGTATCACCCTGTTGGACTCCCCTGCCGATTGGGATATCATGTCTATATATAAATTGCTCTCAATGGTATGTTCGATTTGTTCTTGGTTGTATTTTCGAGTGTCTTGTCTAACAGCTTTGGATATTTCTTTATTAAATTTTTGTAGTTCGTCGGCTTTTAGTTTCCGTCTCACTTCTCATTTTCTCTCCTTTTCTGCATTAGTTGCTTAGTATTTTGGCCAAGCTTCTCTTCTTTTTGAGTTTTAGGATAGAATTTGTTTTTGACTTTAAGTCGTTTATATTATTTTCTGTTTCAGGACTGCTAAGTATGTCGTAAATACATTGCTGAAAACTATCTACATCTGATGGTTTCATTCATACATTTGATTTGTTCTTCAATCATCTTATACCTCTCCTTCTTTAAGCTTATTTCTATTTTACCTCATACCATTCTATGATCGCTACTGGTGACAAATCTGTTTAGAACCTTGATGCCTTTAATGGTGTGTTTTTTGTCCGTGATAATAAAATCTATTTCGTTTTGAGTTTTTTCATTAGGACTTTGTCATGTCCATCTTCTCTGTGTTTTTTTTTTTGAAAAAACTGTTCATTTGGAATAGTTCATGTTGCAGCATGAACCTTAACAGTATGGACCACAGGAGTGATGACGTAGTTTTATTGACATCTGTCAGTTTCACTTTCCAAACAAACCTTGTTTAGTGTGGATAATTTGTATTTTTCTTTATTTTTTCATTTATTTTATAGAATCTTTCCGCTTTTTGCAATATTTAAGTATTCTAATAGTTACTACAACAATTTTACAAGGTTGTGTAAATAATAAAGCACATTGTTTTATGCTAATAGCAATAAAATGCATGTATCAATAAAGTAAGGTTAGAATTTCTCAGTTTCAGAACTTTTAAACTATATTTCATAGAAATAGAACTCTGAATTATGATGGTATTATCGTAAAAAACACTATACTTACAAGAAAAAGCAGCAGAGGAAGCAAAATGTTAACTTTATAGAAATTAAAAAGTCTTGAGATTTGACATTTCAATGTTTGTTTGGAAAGTAATAATGACAATGTGACAGTCGTGAAGTCACACTCCTGCGGTCCATTTCGCCACGTTCATTTCTACCATCCATGCCAAAGTTTCCCAGTGGTGTTTCTGTAGGGTTGGATTTCATTCCTGTTTTTGACGTTAAAATCAACACATATAAAAGTAAAATGTCCTTAATGGTATTTAAGAGCAGCTTCGATATCATCATAGAATAGATCCACTTCTTCATCATGATCTGTTGTTAGTGCATAAACCTGTATTATTTTCATATTACACCTTGTGTTCAATTTTAGAGTAAGACAAATCAATTTTGTGGAAAATTTCTTTAAATAGATAGATAGATTGCTTGCTGTAATCTCCTATTTATTATTGAACACTTCCGGAATGAAGGACATGCTTTCAGGACACACCCATACGGAAGCTGATTCGATTCATGAGGCCATAGAAAAAATGAAGAGAGTAACTACTGCCAATATTGATATTCCTAGAGACTGGGCCAACTTGATTAAATTGGTTCCAAGAAAGTCTCCTATTATTGTCTACGAAATGGAGCAGAAGCGGTTTTTGAACTTCAAAACAATGCTGACAAACTACTATCAACAAAGAAAAGTCAATACCAATGGAGACCCATTACCATGGAACAAGATAAGTATGCTGCGTTACAGCTGTGAAAGTCCAAGGATATTTTTTTACAAAACATCATACGAGGCGGAATCTGCCTTTATGACTGTTGTTAGGAAATCTAGGCATCAATCACAATCGACATTGAGACCACTTTTTACGAAGCCGTTGGGAGTTCCAGCGAACAAACTACAACATCTTAGATACTGGGTGGTTTATATCGACCAAAGCAGTCGTCCATATTATGAACAGTTTATCAATTATCTAACTACATCATCAACTGGTGTTGACACAAGTGGTGATGTATTTTTTTTTTAAATAAAACTTTGCGTTTTTATTGTAAATTTCATTGAAAAAACTATGAAGCAACAAAGAAACCAAACTGAAACAAATAATGAACAAGGAAGGACTATAAAACAATAATGGAAAGATGGAGAAACATTTCAGCTGATACTGAATGGAAATCAAGCGAATACAATGGAGAAGGAAAGTCACATCAAGAGAGTATCCATGAGAAATACGGAAAATACAGAAACTATAGAAAAAAAAAAAGAACTGGAAGAAGCAATAAGAAAGATAAAGACTGGAAAAGCATCAGGAAGCGATGAAGTAGCACCAGAAATGATGAAATATATAGGAGTAACAGCAAAAGAAAAATTGTTATACATATATAACCTAATATGGAAGAGTAATACCCAGAGATTGGACAAATGCAGTAATTATATCTATATACAAGAAAGGAAACAGAAGAGACTAAGAACTATAAGGTATATCACTACTATGGGTAGCAGCAAAAGTATACGAAACCATAATAGAAAGGAAAATCAAAAAAAGAAATAGAACATAAATTCGAGGACGTACAAAGTTGATTCAGGAAAGGACAACAAACAAAACCATATATTCGCCATCCAACAAGTAATAGAAAAAGCCTTAAAAAACAAATAGAGAAATATAGCTGAGCTTTATAGACATGGAAAAAGCATTCGACTCAGTCAAAAGAAAAAATATATGGGAAAGCCTAAAGAAAAAGCAAGTAAGTGAAGAACTGATAGAAGCAACAAAGAGTATATACATGAAAACAACAAGTACAGTAAGAATATTAAATATACAGTCAGAAACATTTGAAACAACTCAAGAAGTCAGACAAGGGGGAAGTCTCAGCCAGTGCTATTCATAAATGTAATAGATAGTGAAAGAATGTAAGAAAACATTTAAGAAATACTGCATCGGTTGGAACAGAATGCAAATGATAAACGCTGAGATGTGTATTTTTGCAGACGACATAGTTTTAATTGCGGAAACAGCAGAAAAACTGAAATATAACATGGAGAAATGGAACCTAGAAGCAAGCAAATACAACTCAAACGTAAATAAAGAGAAGACTCAGATAAAAAGAAAAGAAAATATCAAGGAAACAAGAGACTGAAGATCAAATAGAAGTAATGATAGACCGACAAAAATAATACAGACAAATTAATACACATACTTAGGAACAGTAATCAACAACAAAGGAGACATCGAGGACGATCTTAACAACAGAATGGAAAACACAGGAAAACTATTCCAGGCACTAAATAGAGGATTCTTTAATAACAAAGACATATCAACCAAGACCAAGATGAAAATATACAAAAGAATATATAGACCTACAGTGACATATGGAGCAGAAAATTTGATATTAAACAAAAGACATCAGAGCAGAATTCAGGCAGCAGAGATGAAATACCTCAAAAGAACTGATAGAATCAGAAATGAAGAAATAAGAGAAAGACTCAAAATAAAACCGATACTCGACTCAATCAAGGAGAAAAAATTGGCATGGTTCGGACATCTAACCCGGATGGACACAATAATAAATAGACCAGTAAAAAGAGTGTGGAACGCCAAACCAATAGGGGAGAACAGAAGAGGAAGACCCATTAAAGAATGGAACAGTGACATATCGCAGATACTGCAAAGTAAGGGTAAAACTTGGCAGGAAGCAACACAGATGGCATTCAATAGGAAGGAATGGAGAAAGTTCGTTAAGAGCTAGGACCCCTCAGAAGATTGTAAAATATTGTAATTTAATGAACTGTATTATAAACGGCCCAACACCGAAAGGTACAAATGGGTCTACCGATAAGTAATCAGTTAATTCTGTTGAAAAAAGGCCGATGTCATTTTTTTTTTCAAGAAAGAATTGAAAAATATTAAACATTTTAGTCTACCTGTAAAAATCATTTATTTGTTGATAACTTCACGTACCGACAATTTCCAATAATGTGGAAATGGCTCTACAACTCAATTCACAATTTTATGTAAATCTTTCAACTTAAATATCTCAAAACCACTGTTTTTGACATTGGCCCTTTTAGAACCAAGCCACAGATACCTTTAAAGACTAGTACTCACAGAAATTCTAGTATTCTGAATGATGTACTATACTCTTAGTATAAGTTCACTAAATGTATAAGAAAAAAATAATATAACCCATTTTTTATGTATTACAATTACGAATGTAAACTTATTAGACTTATCTAGTTAGGTACATCCTGTATACCACAATTTATCAGTCTGTTTACTAAGGTCATCTGCCAAAGGAATTAACGATAACATTTTTATGTAAAATCCGTGATAAAAATGTGTTTAATTCGTTTTCTTACAACAAATTTCCCATAAGACGGGTTATTGAAATTGTAAAACAATTACTAATGTTTTTAATGATCATGATTCAATAAACCTACTGACTATATTCGAAATAATCCAAACTATTTGATATTTATAAGCTTCGAGGTGTGTTGGAATTGGAAAATATATTTTCTTATTTTATTATGCAGACGGCAGTAAAATATCGAATTGCACAACAATAAAATGTAGTATGTGGAATTGGACTCTTATTTTACGCACTTAAAATGGGGTTACCAGGAATTTTAATTGAAATTTACTCACAGCTGCAATATTGATTTGCGAATTTATAGACCATGATATAGAATGATTTCTTCCGTACATTTCGTCTGCGAATGCCAGCGATTTACGAATATATATGGTAAAAATGAAAACATTCTTAAGTTGTTACAACATAATGCAAAAGTCTATAGGAAGATGACAAATAAATTGAAATGCAAATTCGTCCAGTTTTCTGTGAACTATGTAGGTCACGTTCTAGCTTACAATTCTGTTAGACCACATCATGATAATTTAAAATATATTAAACCTTTTTTCCAGGCCTCAAAATCAGAAAAATATTCGTCACTTCTTGGGGGAAAAAAATAAATTTTTATTACAAATACATTCCAGGTCATACTTCATCCATAATGTTTTAGTAATAAAACAAACTATTCGTCCGTCAGTCATTTCAAAGAAATTCACGTCATTCACAAGCAAAAAATAAAAAAAAAACAGTTTATTTGGAGTGTCTCACAATAAGAGAAGCGCCACTTTATTGGCAGCATTGGCTAATTTGACTAAAGTTTCAGGTAATCAATCACGGATAAATCATTAAAAACTCTTTAAATAAAAACACATGAAGAACAACCGATGAAGAACTTGGAGACTGAGTGTACTATCTTATGACTTTACTATTACATATTCTCTAGGCAAAACGAATCAAGAAGCGGATGACCTTTCAAGAAACCCTGTTTTAGAATCTTTTGAATAGAAAACAGCTTTATTCTCAGGATTCACAAGTTACACACAAAATATAAATTGTCAATAGACAGAATGGTGCCAATTACAATTATTTATAATGGTTGCTGTAACAAACTACACTTAACATAAAAGTAATATTAAAATATAATAATAATAACAGAGACATTAAGATTAAGATAAGAGCCCTCAGTCTCCTTGCAGGTCAGCTTGAAGGTATTCTTCCACTTTGTATGGTTCAAGGTGTATGAGCATCTGTTGAACAGACTTTCTGTATTTATTTATGTAAGTTTCTATTTTGATGCTGTAAGGCAGTATATTGAAGAATTTAATAAAGGCATATTATGTGGTTTTCTCAGATGCTGTTAGTCTATGTATTGGTATATTATAGTTTATGAGATTGTTTCGTGTATTAGTAAAACACCCCAGACAACTATTCCAAATCACATTACAGAATGAAAATTTGAAAAAATATACAACTCGTTTAAATTTTTCGTCCAAATAATTTGCTGTTATTCTGAAAGAGTAGCAGATAGATGCTAACCTGTACTCTGTATTTATATGCACTCCAAAATCTAAATTTTAGTCAATATGTACCCCCAGAAATTTTGTGCTTTGGTTTAGAGTAACCATTTGTGATTGAATTGAGACAGTTTCTGGTAAAATACTATTATTTGTTTTAGTGACGAAACAGATATAATTTGTTTTCTCTCTGTTCAGTATGAGTTTATTCATATTGAGCCATCTCTGTGCTTTATCTAATCTATTATTAGCGATATTTAATAAATTATTCACGGATGGCCTATAGTTAAAATGTTAGTATCATCTGCAAATTCCACAATAAAAGTATTCTGATTGTTATCTGTAATGTCTAAAGCTAAATCATTTACATAAAAAACAAAGAGAAGAGGACCCATAATACTTTCCTGAGGAATTCCCACCAAATGAGACCTTCGCCAGAGAAGCAATATCTTCAATCATACTCAAATTTTACTTTCTGTTTGATAGGTATGATTTTATCCAATAATTGGTTATAATTATTATAACTTGGCTCTCTAATGACATATCTGTAAAGCGTTTCCATTGGTATTTTGAAATTTAAAGTATCAAATTCCTTTGATAAATCTAAAAATATACCCATGGATATATCTTTGTTTTCATAGCCCTCACTTAAGTATCTTTGTTATAAAATCATAAATGTCAGTCTCTATAGATTTTCCGTAAGATACCATGTTGTGCATGGCATAACAGTCCCTCACTACAGAAAAAACTGATAAGCCTGACACACATGACTGTTTCAAAACCTTAGAGAATAATGGTAAGAGGCATATTGGACGATAATTTTCTAGTAAGTAAAGTGGCAACACCTTTTTTATACACTGGTTTTACTACAGCTATTTTTAAGTTGTCTGGAAATATCCCATTTATGAAGGTATTGTTTATTATATGACACAATGGTATAGCTAGCTCATATGCACACAGTTTTATTATATTTGTAGGTATCCCATCATAACCTGAAGTGAATTTATTTTTCAATTTTCTAATTAACTCAATTACTTCATTTATAGTTACTGGCGTTAGAAAAAATGAGTTTTTGTTAAACTGTCTTTTGGTGCTGAATTCTATTTTTGATATATTTTCTAAAAGATGTGTAGCAGCATTTAAAAAATATTTTTTTTTGAGAAGTGGTTAATTTGATGACCATCCAAGACCTAAAAGAGGATCAACAAAATAATCGCACTGAGCTATCTTTAGACAAATATACATTTAAAAAGGGTAAACTTCTTCATAAAAAACTAAGAAACAAAGAAGGTATTTTCATATCTAAGAATTTTGGTTTACAGTTGGATAAACAATTCATTCTCACATATGGCCATATTGGAATTGGTATTATGATAGCAATTCTTTTTATTATTTTAAACATATGGATGCAGTATAACTTGGTAATCAGAATTTTGTAATCAATGTGATATTTGTAAGAAAAACAAATCAATAAGTCGAGACATTGGTCATCTATCACATTTAGGGCCAGCGAGAAGAACCATATGAAATAATGTCAATGATGTGAATTTGCAGGAAACGACTCACCCATACCATATCTTATCTTTTAGCAGATCACTTTACTAGATTTACATTATAAATGTCCTAAAGGCTAACAAGCTAAAGATCTAATTAGGTTTTTACGTCCTATTTTTGAGAAGAATAAGGTGAAAGTTCTCCTTGCTGATTGTTATACAGCCATTAACTCAAATCATTCATATGAAACTGTGGCATAACTTTAATTTTTACTTCAGTTGAATGCCAAACGGATTAAATGAGAGCCTCAACCAAACACAGGTAAATCACATCCACTGCAAGAATGAGAAACTACCAAATCGCAATCCATGGTCCAAAATCGCAATTGAAACACAGATGAATATAACCGTAACAAAATTCTCTCCACTTTATCATTTGCTTACGGTAGAACAATTATCAATTTTGAATCAGATTTTGGTATTTCAGTATATACCCAAAATTTTGGTATTTCAAATACGGAATATATACCCAAAATTCACGGAGGGATCACGATAAAAATAAAGTTAAGTCGGGACTTGGTTTATGTCGAAATTGGTAACCATCTTAACCGAAACAAACTAGATTCAATAAGAAAAGAGCCTTAAAACAGGGTGTCTTTATCTATTTAAGAAATTAATGGAGACAGTAGTTGGTCTCAGGGAAATTTTAAAAGCGAATTAAACCAAAATAAAGGAAAAAATATACATTAATGATGATGTCCCAAAAACATACAGAGAAAATTAAGTAGAAAAGCCAAAGTCGAAAGAGCTAATAGAAAAAATGTAAAAGTAGGATTCTAGAAACTTAGGGAAGTCAGACAATGTATCCAAGAAATACATCCAAAAACTTGAAGCTAAGATCCTGTCAGGAACAAAAAAAAAACGAGGTAATACGATTGAACAAAGGGCTAACGAATGGAAACACAGAGAGAATTATTATAGAAAATAGGAAAGCAGGAATTGTTATTAAGTTCAGGACCTGGAATATCAAAATATTATACAATAAAGAGAAATTACTCAAAAAATGGAGTTCAAAAGACAAATTTAGATTTCCTAGCTATAACCGCAACAAAAATGATAGGCAAAGTAGAAATAAAACCAGAAAAATGGACATTTGATGTTACACAGCTGAGTTGATGAAAAATAAGGAACAACAGGAAGTGTAGGTTGTGTAATGTTCGTCAATAAAAGAAAATTCTTGCTGAAATAGGAATTTTCATAAGAAGAATAATAATAGTTACGTGAGTACTACATTAACAATGGTTTTAAATAAGATATTAGTTACAAAATTTGATTAAGTAATCTATGGTAATACAGAAAGGTATTTTTTCCATTAATTCAAAATATAAAATAAGAAATTTAAATGATTCAAGACTGATTGAAGTAGTTATCAAAAAATAATTGTTTTATTTTCAAATTTAAATCTTCCTAGTTGACTTTCCCTTACGTTACTGGGCAGCTTATTATACAACATCAGGCCATTTCATTATATGCTTCCTTACATACCAGAAGTTCTCATTTTTGTTGTACGAAAAATACCCCTTTTGCCTAGTATAATAGTCATGTAGATCTTCTGTCAGTATTAGGGCAAAATATTTGTAAGTAATTGAGAAAGTTTACATTTATGAATTATTACACAAACTTGCATAGTATACATTGATTCAAGATTGAGTACTCTTCTTGGACAGTATAGAACTTCTGTGGGATGAAGGCATGGCAGTTAAAAAATATATTTAATGGTTTTAATGCTGTTCTGTAGTACTGTAAGAGGATAAGCTGTTTCTTTCTTCTTCTTCCTAGCATGCACACTTCTATAGCTGTTTTATAATGTATCTGTAATATGTGTTGTTCTAAAGTCGTTATTATACAATCCAAGATATCTGATCTTCTCCTTTTTATTGAATTTTAATTTTACATCTGCAAGTAGAACTATGTTTCCCTATGTGCATCTACATTTGAAATTACCATATAATAACAGTTATTCATATTAAGCGAGTGTTTGTGATGCTTAAGCCACACACACATGTGTTTCTATTAAGTTCTTTTTTACATCAATTTCTAATTTTCTTGGATCTTTATTAGCATACAGAAGACTAGTGTCATCCCCATACAAATACAATATGGACAGTAGTGGTAAATTCCATATTGATTTCATATAAATCAGAATATGTGTGGTCCCAACATAGTCACTTGATAAACTCCACATTGTTCATCGCTTATGGATCAAATGAGGATGGAAAAGTACAATGAAAAGCATGTTTCTGGGAATAATTATCACCAGTAAATGAAGCTAATATGAAACAGAAGTATGTTGTAAGAGATCTTAATAGCAAAGTAGGAAAAATAGATCACCAGTATACAGCAGTAAAGGGAAACACAGAGTCACCAAAATATATGAACAAATATTAAACAAGAAAGTGGACTGTGTTAGACCATTGAGATGTATGCAAATCAATATTAATACTTTTAAAAAAATATTGGGACCAATCTGTGACAATGGTATGTAGAGAATAAGGCTCAACCACGAATTATACCATTATTACAAAGATTACGCTGGGCAGATCACCTTATAAGAATGGATAATAAAAGAACACCTAGTACAACCAATGCTTAAAAGGTATTAAGGGTGGATAATTAGAGAGCAACTATGGAAAGGGATGCTTGGAGGTAGATGCTAGGGGATGCCAACTAGGTTGTAGCATCCTAAGAGAGTGAAATGTATGTAGGATCATATTCTTAGGATCAATGAGATAATCAACAAAAGGCTATCGAGAGGTAGCTATTGAAGAGATATCTAGCTTTTCTAGATATGGAAAAGGCATTTGATAAAGTGCTAAGGTATGGGAAACTCTAAAACTGAGATATACACCAGACAAAATGATAATGAGTTATTTAATCATTATAAAAGAACACCAACAATTGCATATATATTAGAAGAGTTGATGAAAACAAAAGAGGGTGTAAGACAGGGGGAAGTTTAAGTCCTTTAAGTCCTTTATTGTTTATTACATTTAAGGATGACATCATAAAAGAAACAAAAACTATCCACTACATATAAGTCACCTAAAATATAAAAACATATCACATTGTATATTTTGCAGCAATATGTGTATTGACATAAGAAGTACAACAATATGAAACAAAGCTTTAAACAAATTTGGCATAAACATGAATAAGGAGAAATCAAAAGTGATCATAATAAAAGACAGAGTGGACATTTGAATACTTAGGACTGACAACTGAAGAAACTGGCAATAGAAAAACAATCATCAACAAGAAATAATGAACAAACTAACTAAAACACATGTTTGTAAGGCCATATGAATAATTGTAATGACTTATCAGGTATTTGGTATGTTGTTATTTAGAAATAAAACTATTTTTCTGTATGTCTCAATATTTCGCTAAGAAAACTTCAATCTAACTTTGAATAAACATAATAACATTGAAATGTTACTTCAATGATGACAATATCACTTGGGTATGTAAGTAGTGACTCAAAACACGACAAGCAAACATAAATAAAAAACAAATAACACATAATAGAATGAATCAGTTATATGCGTTAAAAATATACACGACCTGGGAAATTTTACTGTTTACATAGAAAAATCAATTTAATTAGTTGGAATATTATTGCAGATATTGCTTAACTGTTCAGAACAATCTTTTTTAAATTACTTTCTTCAAAACCTTAACATTTGAGTAGTCAACACACACACATAAATATAACATATATATATATATATATATATATATATATATATATATAATATATATATATATATTATATATTTATATATATATATATATATATTATATATATATATATATATATATATATATATATGTTAAGTGTTGACTACTCAAATGTTAAGGTTTTGAAGAAAGTAATTTAAAAAAGATTGTTCTGAACAGTATATATATATATATATATATTAAATAAATCTTCAGACTACCAAGACTTTTCCTGGCAAAAGAACTATATGTACCTAATATTTTTTTAGACCAGTGTGAAATGGAGAAATTTTTCACTCTAATATGAAAATAGCTGCCACTCAAGTTCACAACTAAAATGTATGAAATAGATTCCACCTATAGATACAGTGAAAGCAATAAAACAGCATTAAAATGAAAGTAAAAAATCTAATTTAAGAGATCCATTTTATAACCCCCTTTCACTGACTTTTGTTTCCTTTTTGTATAACTAAATTGGAGTTACAGGAATCCAATTACCTAATTCATCAAACTCAGGACAGAAATTTGTCCTATTGACTACTAACATCAATCGAGAAGGCACCTTTTTGGCATCTTTTTCTCTTCCCAGCTTTTCATCTCGATAAAATGCTTCTTCCAATTCTTGACCTCCCTTATTTATGCCTTCCTTTAACTCATTTTTTGTCAGTACTTCTTCATTTTAATCTTCAGCCATCTCTAAATTGATATTTTCTGTCTGAGACAGAGGCATTTAATTTTTAAAAAGCACATCTTAATCTGCTTGTCATTTCTGTCAAATCCTATTACCTTGTTTTTTTCCCACTTTCCTTTTTGGCTTCTTGGTAGAAATGTCTCATATATTAAAATTATCATGAATTAATTTTGTTGTAATATTTATATATTATTGTTATCTAAACAACTAGAGAGAATATGTCAAATTTATGTTGAATTCTCAAATGTGCCAAGAAGATTCAGACCAACAAAAAATTCCCATGTTAAAAAATAACTTAAAGAGATAACTTCGAATTATAATAAACAAAATTTAGACCAAAAACTGCATAAGAAAGCCCTGGATTTAGTCTTCCCATCATCAGATAAAAACAAAGTTTTAATACACATTAAAAAGAAGGGAATAACATGAGCTTTCAAAACAAACAACTTAAGCAAATGTTTGAAGAACAAGAACTATAAGAAAAAGCACTTACAATAGTGGTGTATATAAATTTAACTATGGTACAGCTCAAAATCTTACATCAGTCAAACCGGTAGAACCTTTAATATAACAGAACACATAAGAGCTTTCAATAATAGAAAAACATTCTGTATATGCATTTCACCTTGTAAATTAACAAATTAAAAAATACAGACATAATTCTGAATGACCAACTTGAGAGAAACAGCTCTACTCTTCTTAACTTATTCAGCTAAAGACCCATCGTAAAAATATATCACTTATATCAAGTAATGGTTGAATCACTAAGACATGTTTATTTATAAAATAAATAAATAATTATATTTAATCTATAAAAATTTTTGGTATATTTTAATTGGTTTAAACCTGAATATATATGTATATAAAAAAACTTACCAATCACAGTATTTCTTTTGGCCATAGTGTCAGTCAATTGTCCAGCCACACCAAAGTCAGCAAGTTTGGCGTGTCCTTCAGAATTTAATAAAATATTTCCAGCTTTAATATCCCTGTGTATCTTTCTTCTTAAATGTAAATATTCCAAACCTTTGAGAGTATCAGATAAAATTGTAGCAATCTCATCCTCATCTAAAGTCTTTTTCCTTAATCTCATTATGTCTGATACTGATCCAGCACCACAATACTCCATAACAATCCACAAATCAGTGTTTTTAAAATAACTTCCGTAGTATTTTACAACATAGGTACTGTCACATTGCTGCATGATTGAGATTTCTTTAATAATTTCTTGAAGATCTGTGTCTACAGGTACTTGTTTTATTGCTAACACTTGGCCAGACTCCTTGTGAAGTGCCTTGTAAACACTCCCATAAGAACCTTCCCCAAGTTTGCATATTATATCAAACACTTCTTCAGGCTGACGCGTCAAACTTTCCTCGGATAACTTTTTTAATTCACTGAAACAAAAAAAATCTATTAGTTTCACATAAATAAGTTTAAAAAATCTTTTGAAGATGTATTTCTACTTTGAAAAAAATTAAATTCCAAAGAAAAACTTTATAATTATTACTCCATCATCATCACTGGCTCGACAACCCTTTTCTGTCTTGGCCTATTGCAGGATTCTTCTCCATTCTGATCTGTTTCCGGCTTTTCCGGAAATGATATTATATAATTTTCTAGTGCTTCAGTCTTCCTCTTTTACAGCTTTCGAAGTCATGTATTGCATGAGTTTCTACATGGCTCCCTATTTTAGTATCTTTATTAAATGCCTTATTCCACTGTTTTAGCCAAATCTTATCTTTTTCTTGGATTTTGGGTATCTACTGTGAAACATCTATCAAATTTATCACGGAAGAAGAGAAGTTTTAATCTCTAGGATGATATTTGATACGGAAACACAAAGTATAGAAAACCATGAGATATTTAAATTACAAAAATCAACTAAGTTTTTAAATCAATTAATTACTAAACAATAAACACTCTTCTAATTAAAATGACTTACTAGAAGGAAAAGCTTTCCAAAAATCTACTAGATTTCTCATTCTCATTTATAAGAAAATATGTCAGGAAATTATATTATACTACCAAGGAATATAGCCCCACGTGCATGCATATTCCTTGATATTAATAATCAATATTATTAAATTATAACATTAAAATAATTCAAATTACATATTATAACTAAAAAATAACTTTTACATAAGGATGATATAGATAATTTAGAAAAACTTACATTTTTTATGGACCAGCGGCACAGCTGCCATTTCGTTGAAAAGGCGCAAAAAGTGGTTATAAAAACAGCGGGACGCTTTCCAGTCGGTATTGCCAAATTAAAACAAAAGAAATGACACCCCGCCCGAAAATAAATAGAAGAACTTTGGTACAGATACTGGGTTCACTGTTGCCAGTCTGAACTGATTAGTAAATTTAATTATTATTTTTTGCGATGTTGGTGAAATTTTTACTGACTGGTAGTGGCTGTAAACTTAATGAATATACACTCCCATTATTTTTTTCAAAAAATGGGAAAAATGATGAAACAGGATAACAAAGAAACGAATGATAAGTTAATACTACAGGGAGTAGAGATAGATAAAGAGCTTAAAATATAATAAAAGAAAATGTCCAATATTACTTAAGCAAAGCCTTAAAACTTGATTTCAGTTAAGATTTACATTTTTGTCTGCCTGTGCCTTTAAACATAACAAGCAAAAGTGTAAGTTTCAAACTAAAAGAAAAGCAATATTAAGTGAACATATGAAATAAAAATGATACAACAAACATATAATTATAATTCTTTGAAATTAAAGTTTCATTTAACAGTAATTTCACATAAAATACCTCACCAATATTGTTCAGAGTATATTTTTTAAATGTTCAATGATGACCAGTGTTATAGAAATAATGATTTATAGACTTTCGAAAGCAAGGAACTGTTACAGATGCACCAAAAACGTCAACAGGGAGAAAACCCCACTAAATGAACAATATTGTAAAACAATTTCAAAGAAAAGTACATTTATTCATTTTATTTTCAAAATAAAATATCTACTCTCTCAAAACTGTTAACAGACATTAAAACTGATGAAACTTAGGCAAACACGAACAGAAACAAAATGTTGAAAATTATGCACGAATTAGACTTAATCTAGGAAAAGCAGTAAGAGAAAACCTGAGATATATAGAAGAAATAATTTGTTGACAAATGTGATATTTAAAAATAAGAAAACTGAGAAAGGACAGCAAAAATATTTTTTAACTGGATAAAATACATATTATTGAAAGACACTTTGTAAGAAGATTGGCAAGATAAACAGGATACAAATGCCTGTCAGGTATGTACTAAATGTTTATTTCTGGATTAAAACTTTCAAACTGGTAAAGTTCATCACTCATATTGTAGGAGATAAATGATTTGTTGATCAAGGTTTGCCAGCATTAATTTTAAACTCTAGGAAAGACCTACTGAATTGATTGATGACGAAGATTATGGACAATGCCAGATACCATTCAAAATTAAAGGAAAATAAATTATTCATCAAAATTTAAGAAGATGCTGAATATAAAATTAGCAAAAAACATGGCAATACAGTGACAATTACTACCTTTCGACTAACTACTAACAACTAATCTAGGATTAAATAAAGGAATATGCCAAAAGAAACAATACCACATTTAAACTTAAAGCAATTCATCAGCTAATAAATCACTCAATATCCAAACTGTCAGCTTGAAATTAGCAAAAAGCTATAAGACATAGCAGAGGATGAAAAATTCTGGACATTTGATATGATAATAAAACAAATAATAAAGCCAATTGAATTTTTTTTTGGAAAAAGACGAACGTAGCAATGATCAGCTAATCTGAAGAGAACAAAATATTATGTACATCTGTAATAAATGTATGTGCTAAGAAGAAGTATGGAAGAAAAGAAATTTATCTCTAGGATATTTGATATGGAAACGCAAAGTATAGAAAACCATGAAATATTTATATTAAAGAATCAACTATTTATTAAATCAATAAATTACTAAACAAAAAATAGTCATCTAATTAAAATGACTTCCTAAAAGAAAATACTTTCCAAAAATCTACTTGATTTATCATTCTCATTTATAAGAAAATATTTCACGAAATTATATTATACTACCAAGGAATATAGACCCATGTGCATCCTAATTCATTGATATTAATAATAAATATCAATAACTTACAACATTAAAACAATTCAATTTTACAAATTAAAACTAAAAAAATGACTTTTACATAAGGATGATATAGATAATTTAGAAAAACTTACATTTTTTATGGACCGGCAGCAAAGCCGCCATTCAGGTGAAGAGGTGCAAAAAAGAGGCTATAAAAAAGCAATTAAAACAACAGGACACTCTACAGTCCGAATTGCCAAATTAAACAAAACAAATGACACCCCCGCAAAAAAAGAAGAAATTATTACTGATTGGTAGTGGCTGTAAAATTAATGATTATACACTCCCATTATTCAGGATTATTCTTCTTTTTTTAAAAAATGCTGAAACAAGACAACAAATAAACCAAACAAAAAATTGGAGAATTGTAAAAGAAAATATATATATATATAATGATAATTTAATACTACAGGGAGTAGAAATAGACAAAGAAGCCCAAAATATAATAAAAGAAAATGTTCAAGATTTCTTAGACACAGCCTAAAAATTAATTGAAAGATACAAGAGCCCTCAGGAAAATTGGTAATAAGATCTGCTTAATTGAGATCCTAAATGACCAGGCATTGGACAATAATCAATGAAAAGAAGTTGTCTAGAAATTTATGGAAAGACTATATATTTTACATAATTAAAACAAAATGTAAGTAGTAATCTTAATGGAAAATGTAAATTTTTCAGTCATAGGCCTCTCTTGGGCTTTATAAATAAACATATTTAAAGATTTAGCATATTCTTCTGTCCAAGACATGAACAATAAAGAATAAAAAATGTGTTACAAATATCTTGTGAATGTGGAACATATTGACATTAAATATATCCAACATAAAATTTCTCAACATTAATTATTTCAGTTAAGATTTACATTTTTGTCTATCTGTACCTTCAAACATAACAAACAAAAGTGTAAGTTTCATACTAAAAGCAATATTAAATAAACTTATGAAATAAAGATACAACAAACATACAATTTTAATCCTTTGAAATTAAAGTGTCGTTTAACAGTGATTTCACACACAATACCTCACTAATATTGTTCAGAGTATATTTTCTAAATGTTCAATGGTGACCATAGGTAGAGAAACAACGATTTATAGACTTTTGAAAGCAATGAACTGTTACAGAAGCACCAAAAACTTCAACAGGGAGAAAACCTGGACAATATTGTAATACAATTTCAAAGAAAAGTACATTTATTCATTTTATTTTCAAAATAAGATATCTACTCTCGAAAAAGTATCATCATCATCATCTTTGGCTCGACAATCCTCTGTGGATCTCGGCCTGCTCTAAGATTCGTCGCCATTCTGTTCGGTTTTTGGCAACATGTTGCCATCTTCTGATTTTTAATATTCGTAAGTCGGTTTCTACTCCATCTAACCACCTAATTCGCGGTCGGCCTTTGCTTCTTTTTCCTACAGGTGTTCCTGTGGTTAGCTTTTTAGCAATGGTATTTTCTGGCATTTGTATTATGTGTCCAGCCCATCTAAGTTGCTGTGTTTTAATGAACGTTATGACATCTGGCTCATCAAAGAGCTGATACAATTCAAAATTATATCTTCTGCGCCACTGCCCTTGGTCGTTTACAGCTCCAAATATTTTGCGGAGTATTTTACGCTCAAATATTCCCAAAAGTCTTTCATCTTTCTGCGTTAATGTCCATGTTTCTGCTCCATATGTGAGGACCGGCCTCAGCAATATTTTGTATATAATAATTTTAGTTCTTCTTTGAATGTTTCTTGAGTGGAAATGCTTTTGGAGTCCATAGTATGCCCTATTTGTAAGATTTATTCGTCTTTTGATTTCTTCGCTTGTTTTATTGGTAGCAGTCAATAGCGACCCAAGGTATGTGAAGTTGTCAACACGTTCAAAGGTATGACTTCCAAAGACTGTTTCTCGTTCCTCATTTGCTATCGGATCCTTTGTAACCAACATGTACTTGGTTTTGTCTTCGTTGATGACTAGACCGACCTGTTTCGCCGCTGTTTCCAATTCTAGGAGATATTGCTCAACATCTCGCTTGCAACGCCCTATTATGTCAATGTCATCAGCATATGCTAAGACTTGTATCGATCTATTGTAAATAGTACCGCCATCCCTAATTCGTGTATCTCGGACTGCCTTTTCCAAGGCAATATTAAATAGGAGGCAAGCCAGAGCATCTCCTTGTCTGAGTACATCCTTTATCTCAAAGGATCTAGAACTCTCTCCCTGTATTCTAACAGTGGCTTCTAAGTTAGACATTGTCATTCTCGTTAGTCGGATAAGTTTCTCTGGTATACCAAACTCATGCATTGATTGGTATAGCACTGTTCTCTGGACACTGTCTTATGCTGCCTTGAAGTCGACAAATAGGTGATGGGTTTCAATATTGAATTCTAATGTTTTCTCGAGAATCTGTCTTATTGAATGAATCTGGTCAATTGTATTAGCCGAAAAAGTATTAGCAGATATTAATATTGATGAAACTTTGACAACGCGAAAAAAAAAATTTGCATGAATTAGACCTAATCTAGGAGAAGCATTGCTTTGGAAGTAATTTGTTGACAAACGTGATATTTAAAAATAAGAAAACTGAGAAAGGAAATGATGTATTACTGAATGACACTTTGTAAGAAATTTGGAAAGATAAACAAGATACAAATGCTTGTCAGGTATCCACTAAATGTTTATCTATTGGATTAAAACTTTCAAACTGGTAAAGTTCATCACTCATGTAGGAGGAGATAAAGAATTTGTTAATCAAGGTTTGCCAGCATTCGTTTCAAACTCTAGGACGAAGATTATGGACAATGCCAGATACAACTCTAGATTAAAGGAAAATAAATTATTCATCAAAATTTAAGAAGAATGCTGTATATAAAGTAGCAAAAAAACATGGCAATACAGTGTTACAATTACTACCTTTCCACTAACTACTAATCTAAGCTTAAATGAAAGAATATGCCAAAAGAAACAATACGACATTTAAACTTAAAGCAATTCATCAGCTAATAAATCACTCAATATCAAAACTTTCAGCTTGAAATTAGCAAAAAGCTAACAGACATAGCAGAGGATGAAAAATTCTGCACATTTGATATGATAATAGAACAAAATAATAAAGCCAATTGAAATGTTTTTGGAAAAAAGCGAATGTAGTAATGATGAGCTAATCTGAAGAGAAAAAATATCGATATATTTTTGCAAAGTAATGTAAGTCACCAAACACAATTTGTAGAAAAAACAATTTTTTAATTCAACTGGTTAAACTTATTTAAATTATGACTGAAAAAACTTGTCCTAAAAAAGGTTTAAAGTAATTCTAGGCTTACTACACTTTGGCAGTACCTTTTTAACAATAATAGTGTTAATTTAATTGAAAAACATGATTTTCGCAAAAATGTCACTTACGTTACTTTGCCAAAAATGCATCGATATTATATACAACATATGTAATAAATTTATGTGCTAACATACTTCTAAGGGTATTTGATAAGTGCTTCTTTTGAAAATATTGTAGATACATAGGTATGTATGGTATGAAGGTAGGTAGATATGTAGGTATCAATATACATAAAATATGTCTTAAAAATCAGTCGGTCTAAATTCAGCAGAAAAATTTAGCTCATAAAACTATAAATTCAATTAACTTGAAATGTAAAGGTATTTCAATCAGTATAAATTTAGCAGAAGAATTTAGCTCATAAAATTATAAATTCGATTAACTTGAAATGTAAAGGTATTTCAATCAGTATAAATTTAGCAGAAGAATTTCGCTCATAAAACTATAAATTTGATTAACTCGAAATGTAAAGATATGTAATCTATAAAATCTTTTAATAGAAACTTCTGCGAATGAAATATAAATCATATGATTGAAAGCTAAATTTAGTAAATAGATTGTTAGGGCAAAATATAACATTATTGAGATGCTTTGGGTATTCAGCTGAAGTTTCTACTATAAATAAAAATATTCTGAGGGATATCCATAACATTTTACAATAGAAGTAGAATGAACAAAACAAGAACAGAATGATGCAGATCATTTAAGATAAAGACCCTTTTAGGCAGTGTAGTCCTAGTATGGTAATGAATTTTACAGAAAAAAATTCTTCACTTAACATTTGTGCCAACCATTACTTCCTCTCAGTATCTGTTATCTTTATTGACAAAGTGATATACAAATCTTTATTAGTTATTTCCTTTGAGCACTAACTGAAAAGATTGACAAGAAACTACATATATACCCCTTCTTGTTTTTGCCAATTAAATATATCATCAGGTGTTCATAAAAAAAATAAAAATCATGCCCCAAAGTATCATAATCAGATATTCTTATTAGATTCAACGCGTATTTTAAACCGAAAATAAACTTTCTTGTTTGATGTTGTAAGTTACTTATATGAAAAATACAGAGAAAAGTAAAAATAGGTTATTTTCATTCCAGTATCACACAGGAACATCCTAAACTATATAATGATCAAGTAATGTTACTTACCTTTTGGAAGACATTTTATGTTATAAGAGAATACAGTTGCAAACAGATGAACTAAACGAGCATAGCATGTTTAACAATGAACTTATAATAAATCGTTTTGTTATTATTTTTTACAACTCCATGTTGACTTGACTTGCAACTACCAACACTAGTACTATCAATGCTGCCATGCTTCCTCGACCGAAAACACAGCATTTGTGCCGTGACTCCGTGACTGAAAATCGGTAGTTCTCGGGAAATTGACAGATTCCAAAAATAACTGGAGACTTAGACTATGTTATTATTAAGACTGAATATTAAAGAAGAAGAGCACTTTATTTCTAATTCATAAAATAAATTATTGTATGTAAATTATCAACGAAATAAGAAAAAAACTTGACTAAAACTTATTTTAATAAAAACATATTTCGATTATTTTGATAACCTTTAAAATTACAAAATACGGAAAAAATATATAAGATAGGCAACGTTGGCAGGAATGATTATTTTATATACAAAATAGTTCTAAGTTTTTTTTAAACACTACAGTTTAATTTATCATAAAACCCAAAACATTTTCATTCCAGTTAGAATATGAATGTGACAACTTTTTATTTTAATTGTTAAGAATAATTACTACACACAAATAAGAATATACAGAGCGAAATGCAAAAAATAAACACCTAATGAATAGACGGATAGTAAAAGAGCTATTTCTAGAATTTCCACAAATGTTTAAAAAATGTATTGCAAGTACATAGTAGAATTTGGTTACCGACAGTAAAATAATAAGTAGTAGCAGAAACTTATATTGTTTGGTACGTACTATTTCTATAGAATTTAAAAATATAATTAGAATTCTGTATACTTAAATTTTTATATAAGTATATAGAATTCGTACTAATCTGTAGACCTACCAATAAATAGTAGCTATGGCAACATCGTTTAAAAAAGACATATTTAATTTAAACTTCTGTCAAATGTCGTTTGAAATGAGCTGCCATCTGTTAGGATATCGATGAACGTCTATATATAGACAAAGTGTAATACGTATGGTGTGTTATACTGGATGCCTATATTGACGATTCATTTTTAATATCACTTTTTTTAAGGATGAAAATCATATGATTTGTTTCTATTTATATTTTATCTGTTAAAACTTATTTATATGTAAATATTTGCTTAAAAACTTTGAGGTATTAACGGTACAAAATAAAATAAAATTTTTTAATGCTGCCTTTAAATATGTTGCATTCTTTTTTATAAAACATATGAATATTGGTATTACCGTTTAAGGAAAAAGAAATCTCAACTGTCTGGAGATTGGATGATTTTTTACATCTATATTCGATCTCTATTTCAATCTACACTCAAAAGATGTTTTATAAAGAGTGCCTCATAGAGTGAGCGATATATTGTTTGTTGGGTTGTCTATCTTGAAAGTACCTACTTTGACAAAGTTATTGTGAAAAAATGTTCTTGATTTAATTTGATTGAAAATAAATAATTGCAGTTTTTCTAAAATGTCTGATACACTCAAGAAATATAGAAAGTAATAGATAATCGGGTTATTAAAACGAGATTTTTTTCATTTGCTGATAACAATAAATGAAGTTGTCAGATAAATCTGATTTTATTATTTGAGTTTAGTAATATTTTTATATATTCAATATAGGTACAATATTTAACACAAAACCTAATAAATAAATAACACAATAGTTTTTTTTTCGAAAAACAGATCAAAAATATTAGTTCAAAGCCATAAATAGCTATCTCTACTATAACACCATGAATAATTCTAAAATGTATGTAACTGGATATGTAACTAAATTTACTTGGCTTGTAGTATAATGGTATTGTCAGGAAACATTTATAGAGTTTTTTAAATGTTCTTCACCTTTTTGTGGTAAAAGGTGGTTGTCACTCATATGAGTGTCACCAGTAACTTACTGAATCGATTACAAGACATATTAGATGCAATAAAATTGCCACGAAGCTACCCTATAGAGCCAATCCTCTTTGTTTAAGAACATAAATAACTCCAATGAAACTTTAAGTAGATTTGATATATCAGAACTCACTTCGTTACCAAAAGCTCAAGGTTCCTTGCAATAAAATTCAGCACTATTTGATCATGTGACAAGTTTTTGATCTAAAGATTTCTTTTCCTTTCCCCATCCAATTATTATTATTCTCTTCTGTTTATCCTAACTAAAATATTTAATTGCAATAAATTACAATTTTTGTAAAAGAAAAAGAACAAGTGAGAAGGAAAATATATTCTCATCTCAAGCAAAAAATGACGCGATCACCAAACCAACTAGCAAAAGAAAATAAAAGATCAGAAATTGGATCTACCAAAACTGCCGAAAAGAAAACCTAGAGAATTGAAAAACGAACAAAAAGAGACTAGACACGAGATAAAAAAGTTAAGACAATATTAACAAGAGTTGAAAACAAAACGGAAAGATAAAATATCATAAAAATATTACATGGAACAAAGCACGTGGTGTTCGTGTGTATTAAGGTATAAAAACGCTTATTAAAAGCTTAAAATTTTTTATTATAAAGAAGATCTTTTCGGAATTGTATCATTCCATCATCAGTTTAATAAAAAAGGTTGTTAAAAACATTGTGTGGCCACATAAAAAACATTCGGTGGACATCTGGATTTAAAAAATAATATTCTTCGTGTTATTTATTCAGGTAAATGCAATAGACTCTTGACTTGTGTAATATAAAAAATGAAACTGGGGGCATCTTATATGACCCCTGTAGTTGGTGAAGTTTTATTGACTTACATTACCTCTGATCTGTGTTGGAGTCTAGGGCTAACTGGAACTGCTACATGGAACGTTAGAAGCATCAACTGAAATGAGGAAGAAAGGAACTGAATATATCGGATCTATTAAATGATATTGGATGGATCCGATACGCCGATGACATGGTACTAATCGCTGAGAGAGCAAGATCTACAATATTAGCTGGATATAATTGTGCAGAAAGAAGAAAGGTATGGTATCAAAGTCAACGAAGAGCAAACAAAATAATGATTATTTACAATAATAACTCATCAGTAATAAATGTGTATTGATCAACGGGTGTCTTATAGAGCTGGTAGAAAGGAGCATATACCTTAGTTGCGTAACCAACAATACACTTGATCCAGATCAAGAGATAAAAAAGGATAGAAATGGCTACAAACGCTTTCCTAAGAATGTGACCGTTCTTTATAATATAAATTGAAGGCAGTCCAGGTAAGGTGGCTAAGAAACATCAAAGAATGGACTGGTTTAGGCTTCCAATCACTAATTAGAAAAGTCCAAGAAGGAGAAGAATTTGCAGAAGCACCAATAAGCTTCGTTAGAAGAGGACACCTGAAGAAAATAAAGGCATCAAATCATCTAGTCCATCTAGTAGGTAGTGGTTCTCAGCTTATTTTATGATTTCTGGGCCTCTGTTCCATGATTCGTCTTGTTAACCGTTCATTTTGTGTTTATATCATCCATACAAACCGCAGTTTGTACATACATTAAAGAAAAAATATTATGATAAATGGTCTCAATTGTGTGTTAATAGAGTAGAATTCTTTTATTTTATAAATTTATTTATTTTTATTTATTTAACACTTTGACTGCCATGAGAAGCATGCCGTGATGCACGGCCAATTTGATTCTGTTGCCGCGAGAATCAGCCTTTGATTCTCGCTAGTATGTTATTTATATGGGATAGAAATATGTCGGTGGAAGGACCCTCTTTTTTTTTCACTATGGCGGAAGTCTAAGTGTTAATACAAGCCATTACCAGTTTAAATTATCACAGTTAGGATTCAAAACTTGAAATTGCTTATAATATAAAATCAATAATAAAAAGTTTAAAAAACGAGAATAAAAATCTTACATAAGTACTAAAAAAAAACATACAAAATATAACAAAAACAAAATTCAACGATCCCAATATACATATCACAAAGCAAGAGATCTTTTTAACTGAGTTAAAGTTATATTGAAAATTTGTATCAAAATCGAGAACATTTAATAGCCCCATATATCTCTCCAAACAAGACAGAAAAGATATAATACTATTAAACTGGAATAAGCCACAATTAAAGATAAAAATACGTTTATTGACGTTTCAATTTCCACTTCGGAAATCGTTCTCAAAATACAAACAGTAAATTAAACAAATTTTGTTTTTTGTTACATAGTGAAAAATTCTTTTAATAATTTAATTTTATCTGACTCATTTATATTGACACTTCAGACATACATTATGCATTTTAAAGTAGACGACTTTAAAATGATATTGCCAATATTGTTGAGTTGCGCTCCTGGGACGACTTTACTTATAAGATAGTTCATTCGATTACATGAAATCAACTTTAACTTGAGAATATCCGTCAGAAAAAAATCATAGCATGTAATTCGTCTTTAAAAAGACAAACACATGACATGATGACAGTAAAATTCTCCTGTTAGTGATTCCATAGTAAATTATGAGGGAAAACCAGGAAAAAAAACCTCATAATACTATCCCGACATTGTAAGTATTTGTTCGTGAATTTAGTTTACCTTCAGCAAACATCAAAATTCTGATTTTATATGTTACGTTATTTAAAAAACATAAATGATGTATCCTCTATATGTTACTGACTTACTAATACTGGTATTTTCTTATTAATAACTTCCTCTTTCAATATTGGTAACCAGATCCTACTACATTCTGCCGAGGAATTTGCGACACAATTGGCCTCATTTAGCATAATTAGAGCCGCTTCTTTGATTTTTCTTTTTTTACCATCCGTTTCTTTTAGGACTACATTTGAATTATTCCATTGAACCCTATGTTCATTATCCCATGCGTGTTTACAGATTTGAGATCTATCAAATTCTCTTTTTTTAATATAAGATTGATGTTCACTTATTCTAACATTTAATGGCCTTGATGATTCACCTAAATAAAACTGATCGCATTCACAAGGTATTTTATAAATGCAATTCTTTGTCCTTTCTTGTTCATTGTTAGGTTTGGTTTTGGACAAAATAGATCTCAACGTGTTTGTTGTTTTGAATGTTGTTGAAATGTTGAATTTATTTCCTATCCTTTTAAGTTTTTCTGATAGTCCTTTTATGTACGGTATTGTTATTTTCCTCATATTATTCCTTGTGTATGCTGTAGGATCTCGTTCTAAGTTGTTCTGTTCTATTCGATCGATTGTTGAAAATTCCTTATTTATAAACGATAAAGGATAATCATTTTTTAATAAAACAGATGTTAACAAATGTTTCTCCTCCAAGAACGAATTTTCGTTAGAACAAGTAATTTTGGCTCTATCGTATAAGGATTTAATTATTCTCTTTTTTACATTAATATTGTGATTTGTTTGAAATTTAAATATCTATTGGTGTGTGTTGGTTTTCTATACACCTGAGTCTCATATCCAGTATCGTTCTTAGAGATTAAAACATCCAGGAAAGGTAGCGTGTTATTATATTCCTTTTCCATGGTAAATGTTATTGTCTCTTCTTTATCGTTTATATCATTTAGGAATGTGTCCAACAACTCTGATCCATGAGGCCATATTGAGAATACATCATCTACATACCTCCACCATACTGTGGGTTTGAAATTTTGTTTAGAAATGATATTTGTTTCAAAATCTTCCATAAATATATCGGCTAAGAATGGAGATAAACTAGAGCCCATTGCTAGACCAAAATTTTGTTTATAGAATTCATTATTTAGTTGAAAATATGTATTATCAGTACATAATGTTAATAACTCCATTATAGCCGATATGTTTAGTCTTGTTCTAGTTGCCAATGAATCATCACTCTCTAATTTTGTCTTGACTATACTTAAAGTCTTATTTAATGGCACATTCGTAAATAAACTATTTATGTCAAAACTTACCAAAGTATGATTTGAATTAAATTCAATATTTGATAATTTATTTAAAAAATGTTGTGTATTTTTTATGAATGTGTCATTTTTATTTGTAAATGGTTTTAAAATATTTAATAAAAATTTTGATAGTTCACTACAAGGAGAATTCATGGTACTACAAATGGCTCTAAGTGGTATATTCGTTTTATGAATTTTCGGTACTCATAAAAATGAGGAGTCTTACTGTAATGAGGTGTAATTAATCCTCTCTGATAACTTGTTAAAACATCTTTAAACTTGAATAAAGTTTCTATATATTTGGTTTTCCAAAGACTTTGTTGGATCTTTTGTTAATTTTGTATAATTATAGAATTTTACTATATTTTTAGTACTATATAATGAATTACTCATCATGTCATGTGTTTGTCTTTTTAAAGACGAATTACATGCTATGATTTTTTTCTGACGGATATTCTCAAGTTAAAGTTGATTTCATGTAATCGAATGAACTATCTTATAAGTAAAGTCGTCCCAGGAGCGCAACTCAACAATATTGGCAATATCATTTTAAAGTCGTCTATTTTAAAATGCATAATGTATGTCTGAAGTGTCAATATAAATGAGTCAGATAAAATTAAATTATTAGAAGAATTTTTCACTATGTAACAAAAAACAAAATTTGTTTAATTTACTGTTTGTATTTTGAGAACGATTTCCGAAGTGGAAATTGAAACGTCAATAAACGTATTTTTATCTTTAATTGTGGCTTATTCCCAGTTCAATAGTAATTAATTTACAATGCCACAAGAAAATAGCTTCAGAACAATATTAAGAAAAATATAGGAACGAGGATACAACATCGGTCAGAAGCCTAGATGAAGAAAGTACCCAAGACTTATTCAAAATAGATTGAATGAGAAGCTACAAATTCGCGCCCCTAAGGATATCGATCAGTTATGTGAACATATAAAAAACTGTTTACACGATACAGCATTTGAAGCAATGGGATAATATATATAAAACCAAAGGTAAACAAAACAGTACTGGTGGAGTAACGAAATAGAAGAAGAAATAGCATGTAAAACACAACTATACCAACAATATTTAAGCTCCAAATAATTACAAGACAAAATAAAATATAAAGAAAAACAAGCAGAAGTACGAAGGAAAATCTCTAAGAAGAAGAACGAGTCTTGGCAAGGAAACTGCCAACGAATAAATACTTATCTAGGAGAACCAGAAGCACAGAAAAAATAGAAAACGAATATCTGTGCACTGGAGCAGAACAAAAAGATATCATATTAGACGATAACAGCACGATAAAGCACTGCTGTGACTACAAATATCTAGGTATCACTATTTGACAAGATGGAACATTAGACAAAGCCATAAGAGAGAGAAATACGTCAGGGAGAAAAGCCATCACAATGTTAAACAGCATTTTATGGGACCAATCCATCAGCAAAGGAAACAAAAGATGATATATGAGACTATAGTAAAAAGTATCACTTTATACAGCTGTGAGCTATGGCTACTAAAAGAAAGAACACTAGCAACGCTGAAAGCAATGGAAATAGATTTTTGGAGAAGAGCTGCAGGAAGATCTAGAAGAGAAAGGATTACCAACGAACCCGTTAGAGAAATAATGGGAATCAAACGAACAATCACAGATCACCTAACAACAAAACAACTTATTTGGTTCGGACACATACAAAGAATGGATGAACAACGAATACCAAAAGAAATATTAAAATGGCAATCAGAAGGAAAGAGAAAATGAGGTAGACTGAGAAAAAGTTGAAGCGAAGTTAATGTGGCTTAACAGGTTTGGATAATCAATAAATCCATGTATGATCTTACATATAAATATAGCTCCTGACATATCACGACGGTTCTTGAGTGAAGGTAAAGATAATTATTCGATTCTGGAATAATCATGATTTTCAATAGTAGTGTGGACATGGTAAGCACACTATCTCAAACATTTATACGGGACTCTTTCTATGGTGTAAATATTGTTTTGAAAATAGGGTGACCAAATAACTGAACAGTATTCCAAAATAGTTCTAACTAAGCAACAATACACTAATCTTCTTAAATCAATGAAGAAATAGTTGCAATTCCTAGTAATGAAAGAAAGAAGTTAGATGCCTTTATTGAAATGGAGTTTATGTGGTCATAGAAAGTAAGCTTCCCATCGAAAATAATACCCAAATCCCGAATAGAAGAAACATAATTCAGTTGCTGATTATTAATAGTATATTTCATATGATTTAATATATCAGATTGATAGAAAACCAAGTTTAGTGCAGTGTATATTTTTTGTTATGAAAACCAAGCCTTATTAAGCCTTAACATAACCAAGAAAGTTGCTTTGCTATAAGACAGTCGAAGAGCTTAAGGATTGCAGATTGTATACAAATGCTACGATATTTTTCAATGTCTTTCTGGCCATTTTTTAATATAGAAACAACATACCTTTCTTTCTATGAAGAAGGAAACATAGAGGTTTCTAGAGATCTATTAAACAATATAACAAATGGCATTACAAGGGTACTTCTTCTTCTTCTTCTTCTTCATGTGCCATCTCCTCTAAGAAGTTTGGCAACCATCATGGCAATTTGCACTTTCGATACCGCTGTTCTAAAGAGGTCAGCTCATGTGCAGTTAAACCAAGCTCTCAAATTGTTTAACCAGGAGATGCGTCTTCTAAGGCGACTCCTTCTACCCTGTATTCTTCCTTGCATTATTAATTGCAACAAGTTATAATGCTTGCCCCTCATGACATGTTCCAGATATTGCAGTTTTCGGACTTTAATTATATTTAAAACCTCTTTATCTTTTCCCATACTTCTCAACACCTCGACATTCGTGACTCTATCCACCCAACTTATTCTATTTCAAGGGTACAGACACAATTTTTTAATAAAAAATTAGGCAGTCCATCTGGGCCAGCAGTAAGCTTATTGGGCAGCTCATTAACGTCATTAAAAATGTCAGTCATGGTAATATTAGAAAGACAAATATTTGTACTAAAGTTGCTATTAAATGGATGGATAGGCACGTAAAGGTTGTTGTTATTCGGTTCTCCTTCTGAACCGACGTCTTCTTCTCGAATCGAATCGTAGGCGTTAATAAATGGGATGAAATCTTCTCTAATCTCATTTAAATGAAGATATCACAGAGACATTCTTCTTTACAGCAAGAAATGATTGATCATCAAATTATGATCATTTTGAGCAGTTTTACTAAGTAATGTAGCATTAGCAGGAGCAGTTTTCAAATGTTTCGCATATCATTATCGACAGCATCTGCAACCGAAGCAATGCAAAATTGCCATTATTTTTTTTCTGTACCATCGCTGTTTATATATAAGGTTCTTGAACTCCTAAGTGGAGCATATAGCTTCAGTGAAAACGCGCCATCGGATTCTATTTTGCGATAAGGCCTTCACCTCATTCCAAGACTTTCCTTGGTCTCTTATCTCGTCCATGAATGGATCTTCTCCAAGTTTGTACTGGGCGACCTCTTTTTCTTTTCCCTTGGGGATTCCACTCTAGGGCAGTCTTTGCGATACTGGAACTATTTTTTTCGGAGTGTGTGACCGATCCAACCCCACTTTCTGGACTTAATTTCATTTTGTACCCTCTTTTGTTCGGTCAGGTGTAGCAGATCTTCGTTTCTGATGGTGTTAGGCCAGAATATACGAACAATTCTTCGTAGACATTTGTTAACACAGACCTGCAGTTTGTTTGTCAGACAATCGCTGTTTACAATACTTTTACAAATAATAACAGTTTTTATTATTGGATTCAAATTCTTCGTATTTTCTTGAATCATTTCAACTCTTAATTTCCTGCTTATAGGGTTAATGGGTTTTAAATTAATTTTTTAGGATTATTTGATTTATATTTATTTTTGTTTGGCAGGGGTTATGACCCCCGTGACCCTCCTTGGATCCGCCACTGTTCCTTACGAGATTTGTCATAATTGTACCTTTAATCTAACTCTTTCAGACAGAGATTTAAGCAAATGTATAATAAAAATTGTCTCTTGTAAGCTTTCTGCGATTAGTTCAATGTCATCCGCAAACCTTATACAGGGTGTCATGAGGAACTTGAGATACTTCTACCATATGTAGAGTCCCTCAGGGAGCATATCATGTGGCCACTAAAAAATGTCAACTCCTCTTCTTTATTAATTAACAGGGTGATTTGTGTAATTGACCATTTATTTCATTTTACTGTAGTGTTTATACGGCTCATTTGATTTTTTTAATTTTTGCATGATACAGTACACTACTATCAAGCATTCGACTGGTATTAGCTAAACTAAAAAATTCCAGGACTGCCTTTGGAAAAATTAATTTAGGGATTCGTATTAAATATTACACCCTGTATATATTTTTTTTTAAAATGCAATAAGTGATTTTTCAAACTACATACTTAAATAGCCAATGAAAACAACATATGCGACAATGTTGTCGCACTTTTATTAAATTTTTAGTGAACGATCAAATCTTACCAAAAATAGAACAACCATAATGAAGTATCAAATTATAAGGTATTAATTTAAACAAATGTTATAAATTTCAAACATTTTAATTAAAATGAGTTCCTACAACATAATCTAATACGTAGAAAATTAACATCTTTAATGTCACTTTGTATTATCTCTACGATAGAATCAATTGTTTTTTCAATTTTAAATTTTTACTTATAGATCGTATTGGGGCATTATTTTCGATAAATAATAAATTAAATTGATTAAAAAGTCAAACCTGTTGTATGTATTAATTTTTGTTGATTGTAAATGATTAAAATTTTATGTCAAATAATAATACATTGCATCAACTGTACTAAATAAAAATAAATCTAAAAAAGTTTAAAATGAAGGTTGGCGTTGACCGTTTGACGTTTCTTGATATTTTATACCCATTGTCATTATTGTGATTATCAATTGTTATCTATGTGTACAAGAATACATATTTCTTCTGTCATATCTACGTTAAGTACATTGTGTTAGTTTTGGTAGAGCTTTTGTTACTTTCGTTCAAAATGCCACATCAGTTTTCGATCACAGAATATGCAGACATAATATTTTGTTTATGGATTCTGTAATGGGAATGATAGGGCTGCTAGTAGAGAATATCGCAGGAGATTTCCTAATCGTCGAACTCCCAGTCATCCAACATTTGGGTCAGTTTTTAATTATTTGCGAGAAAATGGCACTTTTCCTAGTGGAACAACAGAGCGACATGTAGATGAAGCGCAGGAAGATGACATTATGGACGCCGTTTACTATGAACCCTACAATAAGCACTAGATGAGTAAGTCGAGAACTCAATGTTACTCAATCAAAAGTAAGTAGAGTCTTACAAAAAAATAATCTATACCCATATCACATTCAAATGGTTCAGCGACTACATGCTGGAGATGAGATCTATAGGTTGGAATTTTGTAGATGGATTAACAATAATCGATCAACGCTATACAGGACACTATTTACAGATGAAGCCCAATTTACCAGAGACGGGATAAATAATTCACGAAATTCACATGTGTGCGCAGAAGGAAATCCCCATGCTATTCGAGAACGTCGTTCTCAGTTAAGGTTTTCGGTTTAACGTGTGGATTGGTGTCATCAATAACCAATTAGTAGGTCCTCACTTTTTTGATGGTCCTTTAACAGGGCAGGTCTATTTGAACTTTCTACAAAATATTTTGCCGAATTTGCTTGCCAACGCGAACTTTGCTATCCGAGGGATGTATTTTTCAGCATGATGGGGCACCGCCACACTTTTTACTGGCAGTGAGACAACATCTCAATAATGTTTATGGCAACAGGTGAATAGGACGTGCAGGTCCTATTTCGTGGCCTTCAAGATCCCCTGATTTCAATCCCGTTGATTACCATATTTAGGGACGATTGAAGCAACTAGTTTACTCAGTGAATATTAATAACCGACAACAATTAATTGATAGAATTATACATTGTTGTAATACTATTAGAAACGATCCCCAGAGTATCCGTAATTCAATACGTCAATTAACAATTCGGCAACAAAAATGTGTACAGGCTGCAGGGTTCCATTTCGAAAATCTATTTTGAATTATTTTTTATTTTGTTACCATTATTGTATCTTTTCCAGTTATAATTTATGGGTTTATCATAACTATGTACATATTTTTAGTTTTTTTTTAAATTGTTCTTCGTTATTGTTAGTAGTTACTGTTTTTTGTTGTGCAGTGACTCAGTTTATCATTTCAATTAAAATGTTTGAAATTTATAACATGTGTCTAAATTAATTACCTTATAATTTGATACTTCATTATGGTTGTTCTATTTTTAATAAGATTTGATCGTTCACTAAAAATTTAATAAAAGTGCGACAACATTGTCGCATATGTCGTTTTCATTGGCTATTTATGTAGTTTGAAAATCACTTATTGCATTGTAAAAAAATATATACAGGGTGTAATATTTAATACGAATCCCTAAATTAACTTTTCCAAAGCCAGTCCTGGAATTTTTTAGTTTAGCTAATACCAGTCGAATGCTTGATAGTAGTGTACTGTATCATGCAAAAATTAAAAAAATCAAATGAGCCGTATAAACACTACAGTAAAATGAAATAAATGGTCAATTACACAAATCACCCTGTTAATTAATAAAGAAGAGGAGTTGACATTTTTTTAGTGGCCACATGATATGCTCCCTGAGGGACTCTACACATGGTAGAAGTATGTAAAGTTCCTCATGACTCACCCTGTATAATAATTAACCAATGATTAAATAATATACACAATTTTTGAAGATAGGAAGTAAGTAAACAATGTACTTTATTTACAGTGTGTGCTCAGCCACAAAAGAAAACTTCAAAAGAAAGAAAGCTGCAAATATATACTATTATGATTAGCTGAATGAAACCGTAGGTTTTGTGGTCAATATCCCAACCACACACACTTTAAAAATGATATTAAAATCGAGATGCTCGTAGTTTGAACCGCATCTTTGAAATAATTCGATAAAAGCAGCACACCGCTGGGTCGAGCGGCCGATTCTGTTCAAGTTTAAAAGTGAAAAGGCAAAGAAAGGCTTTGTGATCGGTATAGTTTGGGTGTGCTCCATTTAGGTCATACAGAGCAAGTAAAGTACGCGGACAATGACCAAGCACGGTAATAACAGGTTTGCTCTAGTGCGGGTGGATGCTGATGTTGCATGGCTATGGAATGGACCACGGTAAAATGAAATGCGCCTTTGCGCCGGCCAGTTATTTAAGCGTTTCTAGCGGTGGGAACTGGAACATTTCAGTTATCGTTATTCGAGGAACAGTGATATTATGAGAATTTTTTAACGGATTATTTAATGATGCAATATTGATTTTCATTCGTCTGCTAATATATTGTTTGCTCATATTTGTTGTATTAGTATGTTTATTTCTGTGTGTGCCATGGACGTATAAATAAAGAAGGATCGGGCTATTTACATCTTTACATGAAGCCATGAGATAGTCACAGTCATAGACACAAATCTCTAATTTGACGTTGTCATATTATTTTTTTTTCCAAGTCAATCTTCGAAATAATTTTCGATTTTTGTATAATTTATTTTTAATTTATAAAGAAAAATGTATTATCTAGTTAGTATAAACTATTTTTAGATATACTCATTTCACAACCAAGGAATTAAAAGAAAAACATTAATTTTTTAATTTATTAAAAGAAAATATATTCTGATAATGTTAACTTTATGTAAAACTTGGCATCATTGGTAATATTAACCAATCGTAGCAATTTGAGGAAAATGAACATGGCGTTGTACTGTTTATCTTTGAATTGATAATTTCCTTATTTATGACATTTTAGTGAATTTGTTAATATATTTTAATTTTGAATTGAAGAATAGTTAATAGTTAGGTGTCCTAATAATGCGTAACTGTGTACCAGGAAAACTGCATATTATACAATTAACTCCCTTTGCAACTTAAATCTGTAAGTTCTGTAAATTGACAAAAGCCTATCTATCTGAAAGACCATATTATTCAGTGAAAGAGTTTTCCTAACGAGAAACTAAGAAATTACAGTACGTTTAGGTACAAGTAACTAAAGTATTATATATTTGGGTATCACATGTATTAAAACTTTAAAATTTAGTTAGATTTTGCAATGAATTGTATATTTTACTATCTTTTATTATGTGATATTGACAATTTTTGTAATTTTAGTCAATTTTAATTGTTATTGTTATTTTCTTTGTACTTTTTGTAAGCTTTGTCTATAAAATTGTACAATTTTCAGTGACAATAAAGCATATTTGTATTTTAGAACCCTACCCGTTCCATAAGGTTTAATGTGTTTATATATTGTTGTATATGTGGTTTGTTGTTCATGTTTTGCTAAACAATAGTTTATGTTTTCTTACGTTTATTAATATTTTCTTAAATACATATTCCTGAACTTTTATCTTTCTTCTGTCTACTGCTATGTCTAACATGACATACTAATGTTGCCAACTAACAAGTAATCTGAAGTTATACACCATAATTCACTATATTTTTTCAACGTATCACTCACTGGATAAGAGAAAAACATACTCAATACCCTAAACAGATTGATGTTTGGGGAAGAATTTTTTAAACTTTTTATTGCTTGTGTATTATTTTAGTTTAATAAAAATATTATATTATATAAATTACTTTGCGATTTTATTTACCCCATCTTTATTCTTTTGTGTAAATCAATTTTTACAAATATATCTATACACTGAAAATTAAAATTATTCATCGTTCGTTGTTTCTCACTTATTCGAAATATTTTGTATGTTTATGATACTAAAAATAAATTAATCAAACTAATAGCCATTATTTATTTAAATGAAAAAACTTTTTCAAATACCTTTCAATTATTGGAATATCACAGTCTATTACCTATTACCTCGCCTCTTTCCCCGCGCCTACAAACTTTTCGACTTCAAATTTAGGCGAACAAAGTGCAGGGCATGCCCAGTCCATCTTTATTTATACGTCCATGGTGTGTGCTCTATTTTTCTTGTTTCAGATATTGGCTCTGACCAAACACTCTAATTAGTAAATTTAGGTTCAAAGGTAAAATGACCCCCGGACATACAAATCACGTTGGATGTACGTATTATTAAACCTTTAAAAAAATAAAACAACTAGAGAAATATTACAAAAAGAACTTGGAAATGAATACTTAATATCAGCAAAAGAAATCGTGGAAAAACAATGGGAAAACATCAAAAATACTATAAAGGCTTTGCAGAATGGGTTACACAGGAACACAAGCAGGAAAAATTGACAGAGGAAATTCTAGACATGATGGAAGAAAGAAATAATAAAATAAATACAAAAAAAGACAATAACCTCATCACAGATGCCAACGAGCTATGCAAACTGTTGCAAACATATATACTACTAGACCGTATAGGGTCGCAGGTTAAAAAAATAATAAAGGACCGACAATCTATGTGCAGAAATAGTAAACTTTTCAATATCAAGCACCTATACAAACTGTAAAACTGTATTTATTTACTAATTAATTCTTTACATGAAGACCGAACCTGTAGTTTTGTATCTTCTGAATATTTCTTACACTATAGCGTGACAATTGCAACATATTGAACAAATTTTCTCATCGATAACTTTACCTTGACCCATTGTACAATCCATAAACGGTAAAAACCTTAACAGTACTACAAAATGCTGCATTTAACGTTATTATGAAAAAATCACTCTCGAGGAACCTGTAACCCTAGAGGGCGCGTCTCTAATTGGCGGATAGGGGAATGCCCTCACCGGCCTGTTTGCAGCTAGGCCGGCGGGTAGGTGGGAAATAAAATACCACCCGCGGACCAACAGGTGGGGCCGTAGAGAAGGCAACTTATCTAAGAGACGGATACTCTGATTTAAAACCCTGGTCCTCCAAGTTGGGGGTTGAGACATCGGGCCAACTCCTCGATACTCGGAAAAAATGATCAAAGGTTAAAAATTTCAGCAAAAAGCCTTGGAATTCGGACGGATTAAACTATAAACGAAATTCGCAAAGAAAATTAATTTGGGTGCATGGAACATACAAGGAATAAAGACAAAACAGGAGGAGGTCTTCCGTGAACTGAGTAAAATGAAACTAGACATCTGTGTATTAACTGAAGTAAAGAAAAAAGGAAGAGGGAATGAAAAGATAAGCGAATACCTGCATTTCTATAGTGGCGTAGAAAAGAGCGAACGAGCTATTAGAACGAGAAATTAAGAAAAATGGCCATGAAATAGTGGTAATTGGAACATATGCACCGACGGATGACTCAACGGTTGACAGCAAGGAAGAGTACTTTAACAAGTTTAACAACTGTTCTAGCCACAATTAATAAGAAGAAAGAAATTTGGATCTTAGGTGATCTTAATGCAAGAACTGGAAAGAGCTCCAACAGTGAAATAGTAGGGAGATATGGAGAAGACATTCTGAACGACAATGGTCAAAGATTAATAGATTTTTGCGAGGCACATTCTTTGAAAATATTAAATGGTTTCTTCCCCCATAAGAATATACATAAATTTACATGTACGCAGCCTACCAGGAATTTAAAATCAATAATTGACTATTTTATTCAGCGTAAAGATTCTAAACTAAAAACAAAGGACGTGAGGGTGTTTAGAGGGCCAGAATGTGGAAGTGACCACCATATGATTATTGCAAAAGTAATGGTGACATTTAAGAGAGAACAATCAAGTCACAAAAATGATGAAGTAACAGACATAGGAACAACCATAGAAAACATAAAATATAACCTGGAAAGATTTAAACAAGATTCGACAAAGTTTTTATATAAAATTAGAATAGCTCAAAAAATAAAAAATATAGAAACAAAGGACTTAGACCCTGAATGTCTGTATGAGGTAATTAAAAAATATATTCACGAAGCGGCAAATGAAGCACTGGGAAAAGTTGAAAATCGGAAAAAAAGAAAACCTGAATGGTTGTCAACGGAACTAGAAGAGAATGTTCTCAAGAAAAAACAAGCATATCACATATGGCTTCAATCCAAAGATCCTCAAGACAGAGAAATATACGCCAAATGGAATAGAGAAGTTAAAAAAGAAGTGTATAAGGCGAAAACTGGACAGATTTATGGGTGGAACAAAAGTGGCATAAGCTTGGAAAACATTAAAGAAGTTTAGGAAAAATGAGAAAAATGAAGACAACATTCCTCTCATAAAGTTAAATGAATGGGAAGAATATTATATGAAACTGCTGAAAGAGGATAGAGTACAGATGGGACAAGATAAGGGAGGCGAAAGACAGGAAATCCCTATAATAACATTATCTGAATTGACGGAAACCTTAAAAGAGGTTAAAAACGGAAAAGCCGCAGGGCCTGGAGACATTCCGATAGAGCTGGTTAAATATGGGCCGACTGCACTTTTAGAATTAATAGTAGAACCTTTTTAATAAATGTATGTGTGGAGACCAGGAAATTCCTAAAGATTGGAATAAATCTTATATAAGCTCCATATAGAGGGAATAAAAGAGAATGTTCCAATTATAGAGGTATTAGTGTGACGAGCTCTGTGGGCCGGTTGTATGGCAGAATATTAAAGAAGAGCGTTGAAAGACAGATACAAGATATTGAAGAACAAAGCGGCTTTCGTACCGGGAGATCCTGCCTTGATAATATATTTATCTTATGAAAAATAATTGAAAAGCGTGTCGAAAGAAGTAGAGAGACCCATTTGGTATTTATAGACCTTGAGAAAGCATATGATAGTGTCCCGTTAAAGAAAATGTTTGAGGTCCTCCAAAGGTCCGGATTGGATTCGACGTATATCCGAGCGATATATAAATTGTACGAAAATGCAGTTAGTTGTGTAAAAATTGGAACCAGAACTTCAAATGAATTTAAAGTCACTAAAGGCCTAAAGCAAGGATTCTGTTTATATATATCATATATCATAGCAACAATTATGAAGAAAGAACGGACGACACTCAGTTTGGTTTTAAAAATGATTTAGAAACACGGAAGGCACTTTTCTGTATGAAATTGTTGGTGCAAAAAAATGTTATAACCAGAGAAGAGATGTCTTTATTTGCTTTATCCATTACGAAAAAGCTATTGTCAATGTAAGGCATTATGTATTAAGACAGGCGTTAAGGGAGATGGAAAAAATATGAGAATTATCCAACAGCTCTGGAATCAAAAACCAGAATTAAAGATCTCTAACGATCTATATACAGAACAAGAAGAAATAAGTAAGGGCATGAGACAAGGCTGCATCCTCTCCCCTCTGTTGTTTAATATGTATGTAGGAGTGTAAAGCTATCTCGCCTGGACAGATCTCTTGCAGAACACATTGCAAAAATAACGGTTCTTATAAGAATCATCTTACAATTGGACCAACAATTCGAGCATGTTTAATAAACATTAAAGGCATTTGCCCGAAGCAGGAGCGAATATATTAGCAACCTTCTTTCAGAAAATACACTGCTTAGACTTTCAACTGAACAACCGAGGTCAAATTATAGGATATTAGCCTCACTTAATCACCCACAATTTGGGATTGCTACCTACTGTAGCTCAGAAATAAAAAATGTTAACACCATTACACTCTTACTAATCTAAGAACTCTTCATACAATCATTCGTAATAGACAAAGTCATAATAATTAATATATACAAACCACTAAACGCAATATGGCCACCAGAAGTACTTCCTTCAGGAGTAGTAGGAGAAGTACTATTCAGGAGACTTCAATAGTCATCACACTGCATGAGGCTACGACCAGTGATTGGAGCTCAAGCAACTTAGATGTTTACACGATGCAAAACACAAGCCTAACTTTTTTTCCGCTAGATGCAAGCCAGATCTAACATTTATATCCACCAAAGACGACTGAGATAACCATGCTCTCAGAAAAGTTCTTGATAATTTCCCAAAATCGCAGCATAGGCCAATAAAAACAACTATGAGCATTACAATTCCCATTATAAACTCAGTTCATCTCTGTTTAGATGAAACTTTCGTAAGGCAAACTGGATAAATACATCGAGCAAAAAGACAAAAGAGGGAATCTAATCCTTATGAAAAAGAGACCAAAAAAGTGGCCTCTGATGGCAGACATATCCGGAAATGCTAATGCGCCAAATTGAAATTTTCCGACACTTTAGAAGCATAATATAATATTTTTCAGAATGTGGCTTAGACGAGAAAGTTTTGATTAATTATTAACGGTAATAGCCTAAAATGCGACACAATTGTTAAAAAACTTCAATATAAATAAGATTTCATGTGACATTTGAGACAAACAATAACATAACCCAACTAAATTTGATGTCAAACAAGGAGAGAGACTCTCTTTCCTTGTTTAATGTGGCCTCTAAAGATCACACTTCCTGTTTAACAATATTTTTGCCCCCACTACCTTTACATTTCCTCTTTTGTCTTTTTTCTCGATGGATAAATATCAAGCCCAATTGGAGAACGATATCCGACATATTATTGAACCTAACGCAGAAAACTACGAAAGATTTGCCAAACTTATTACTTATTACTAATTAAATAAATAAATACAAACACATTCCACGCGGCCTAGTATTTATTTTAGGGAATACAGTAGCTACACTTTCTAAAAAGTATGACAAAGATATGCCAAATAGTTTTAAAGTAGGGGGTACAAATAATATCTTTAAATATTTAAATAAAACACTCTGTAACTCAGTAAGGAGCCACATTTTATTTAAGTGATTTGGGTTAAATCGTAATATTTTGAACCCAGCAATCTAAAGTTAAAATAATTCCAATTATCAATGAAACAACCTGTATTTAGGAGGAAAACCGTAAATTAAAAATCGAAATGTCAATCAATTAATATTGTGGTTTCCTCCCAATAAATATATCAGATAAATTCATTATAGTCACTCCAAAAATTTTATTAAAAAAGTCTTTTAATTGTTTTTATATCGCCTTTTTTACAGTTAATATTTCCAAAAGGAAAATGGCCATACTTTTATCTCTAATGTTATTTGTGTCTCCATCCATCTCTATTGTTTTCTGTCTAAGAAATTATATATAAGGAGGCTACAATACTGCGCTTCTAAATTATGTATTGTTTCTTTAGACAATTTTTCTAAATATACTTCTTAGTTTTGAAAACATTTGTTTGAAAACACTTTTTTCTTTTTTAAGAAATAAGGCCACCGTAGAACTCTAACTAAAGCTTTTTTGTGATTGTTTTTTCGAGTAGACGGAAATGCAAGAGGATAATAATATTCAAGGACATAATGAATCATATTTTTGATGTAAAAAAAATTAAAGTACAAAATAGCAACTGAAGCTTATAAAAATCAATACGACCAACTTGATAACAAGAAGGGCTAAGGAAATATTACAAGGTGTCCAGAAACTCTCCTGACACACGGAGACCGAGAATTCCTCAGATAATTCTGACATTCTTTAATTCTATGCTTTTTATGCAATTAAGCACAATTATTGGTTGTGATTGTGATGAAAATCACATTTATAACATGACACACATAAAAGCAGTCAGAATTTGATATTCCTAGGGTCTGAGGAGGGGGGGGGGGGGTTTAAAATTTTTTTATGCTACCTCTATTTTGAGTCCCTAAAATTTGGGTTTTAGTTTAATTTAAAGTACTAAAGATAGCAGTGTCAAAGATTGTATCTATTATTCTGCCTACCAACTAAAAGCACCCTCTCTTACTTGTGCGCAGTTGACTGTAAGGTTGACGACATTTTTGGAACACTCCCTTCTCTTATCTAGATCTTATCTATTGTTCTGAAGCTATTTTCTTGTGGCATTTTAAAATAATTACTATTTTAATGGGAGTAAGCCACAATTGAAGGTTAAAATAAGTTTATTGACGTTTGACATTAATCCAACTTTCCATGAGCATCGAGGTCTATCTCTTTTTCTTCTTCCAGGGGTCTTCCATTTATGAAGTTTTTGGGGCCAACGTTCGTCACGCATTCTCAATAGGTGTCCAAACCATTTTGAACCTCTTCTTTCTATTCTGTCAATGGCCGTTTCTGTAGCATTCATGTTATTTCTTATATATTCGTTGGTCTTCCTTTCCTGCCTTGATGTTCTAGCACTCCTCAAATAATACATTTCAACTGCCAACAATCTTTTCTTCAGATCTGTATTAATTGTCCATACTTCAGAGCCATAACAAAGAACTGATTCAACCATGGTTAGCCCTATTCTTTTTTGTTCCTTTTGGAAATGTTGCGATCCCACCATTAGAAGTTCAGACATCCTACGATTTTACGTCCCTGATTAATTCGGTGTTTAATTTCGGTTTCTCCCGATCCGTTCTTATCAATGAGTGCACCTAAATATTTAAATTTTTTCACTTGTTTGATTTCCACGTCCTCGTCTATCAACACTTTAAACATCGCATCTGAATTGATAACTAAATTTTTTAGTAATAATTTGTAACTAAATATTCTGTATTCTTCATGTTGACTTGTAACCTCCATTTTATGATCAATATGGAGAAAATGATCAATAAAAGACTCCTGTGATTCCTAGAAAAATATAAAATAATAAATTTGGCACAATCAGGTTTTAGGTCAAATCGAAGTACAGCAGACAATCTAGCAATCCTCCAAACATCAATCATTAACGGCTTTCAGTGCAAACAAGACCTAATAGCTGTTTCGTTTGATATCGAAAAAGCATTCGATACTTTGTGCTGTATAGGCCTCTTATTGTAGCTAAACTCGAGGAGTACAGTATATCTGGAAATATAGTTTAGAAGAAGAAAAGAAGAAGAAGAAGAAGAAGAGAAGAAGAAAACGTAGTTTAGGGTTTGATAATTGTAATTATTGTACCAATATTTAATGTATTTAATGTATTTTTTTATTGATTGTAATGTTACTGTATATTCTTATAATGTATTATAATAAAATTGTACTACCTACCTGTGTCAGTGACCTACGCTGTCGAGACACGTAAAGCTAAATAAAAAAAACCCTTTGTACAATGAAATAGATATACAATTAGTTTTGAGAAAAAAACTAACAATAGAAAAAAAACTTTACTTGACGTAACGAAAGCTTTGCTTGCGTGATATCCTGGAATGCACTTTTAAACAGTCTCTCTTCAAACTCCAGCAAAAATCTGCCATCATATGGTTGTCCCATCTTCCTTGGTAACGGTCCTCCATGGTTTTCATGTCTTGGTGAAATCTCTCACCTTGCTCCTCAGTTGTGTCACCTAAGTTTTCAGGAAAACAGTCCAGGTGGCTGTGAAGATAGTGGACTTTAATGCTCATATTACATCCAAGTGATTGGAAATTATTCAGCAAACGGTTTACCAGCTCAGCATAGTTTTCACTTTTGTGATTTCCCAAAAAATTTTTCATAATTTCCACAAATGAAAGCAAAGCTTTTTCTTTACCTCATTCATTGACCCCACCAGTTGATAAAACTAGATTAAATAATGCCACACAAAAATTAAAAAGAGAAATACAAAAAATTAAAAACGAATCGGTTAACATTTACCTAAGTGAACTATCAAATGATAGCGCTACTGATTACTCTTTGTGGAAGGCTACTAAACGATTAAAAAGGCCAATCTTACAGTATCCACCAATTAGAAATACTAATGGTAGCTGGGCAAGAAGCAATATACAAAAGGCCAACAGGTTTGCTGACCACCTAGAAAATACTTTTCAACCAAATGAAGAACAAGAAAGAATAAACTGGGAGCTCCCTGATCAAGACGAAATGAAGATTAGCCTTGTAACTCCAAAAGAAGTATATTTGGAAATAAAAGGAAATATAAACCCAAAGAAAGCTCCTGTATTTGATCTAATTACTGGGGAAGTGTTAAAGCAACTTCCAAGGAAAGCTATTATAAAATTAACACATCTTATAAACGCTTCCTTTAGGTTGAGGTACGTACCAAAGATATGGAAGGTGGCAGAAATTATAATGAAATTAAAACCAGGAAAACCTCCACAAGCAGCTTCTTCATATAGGCCTATTTCACTGTTACCTGTCATGTCTAAATTATACGAAAAATTACTCTTGAAGAGACTAAAACCGATTATAGAAGAAAAAAATTTAAATCCTAATTATCAGTTTGGGTTTAGAGCAAGCCACTCAACGATAGATCAGGTGCATAGAATAACAGATATCATAGAAAAAGCTCTAGAAGAAGGAAAAGTTTGTTCCGCAATTTTCCTCGATGTAGCGCAGGCTTTTGACAAGGTGTGGCATGATGGACTATATCATAAAATGAGATGCTACTTACCAAAACAATATTCTGAACTACTAGAATCATATATATCCGACAGATACTTTCGAGTTAAATATGAGGAAGCATATTCAGAATTAAGAGAAGTTAAAGCTGGAGTTCCACAAGGAAGTGTCCTGGGGCCAGTGCTATACCTGCTCTATACCAGCGATATTCCATCATTAGAACCTAACACAATTGCGACATTTGCAGACGACACATGCATACTAGCAGTCGGACAAAACCACGAGGATGCAGCTACCATGTTACAGAACTCTGTTGAACAAATTAACATCTGGACCAGCCGATGGCGTATCAAATTGAATGAAACAAAATCTGTTCATGTCAATTTTACTAACAAAAGAGAACAACATATCCCAGTACATTATACAAATGCATGAAACTCAAGCAAATACCCTATATAGCCAACATGCAAATACGGCAAAATATTTGGGTATGACGTTAGATTCCAATCTACGTTGAAAAGCACATGTTAAGAAAAAAAAGAAGGAATTAGAAATAAAGTTCAGAAAGATGTACTGGTTGATGGGAAAAAAATCCACTCTGTCTATTTACAAGAAATTGCTATTATATAAGCAAGTCTTTAAACCGATATGGACATACGGAATACAGCTATGGGGCTGTACAAAAGAAAGCAACATCCAACATATACAACGATATCAGAATAAAGTATTAAGGAACATCGTTAACGCTCCATGGTACTTTAGAAACTGTGATCTTCATCGAGACCTCCAGATGGATACAGTTATCCAGACAATAAGTAAGTTTGCCGAGAGTCATGAACAGAGGCTCTCCAACCACGTGAACGTCGAGGCCATCAAACTCCTAGACAACGCCAACCAGATAAGAAGACTAAAGAGAACGAAGCCGTTTGATTTAGTGCTATAGGTGAGTGAAAGTGAAAAAGCAGAGTAAAGTGCGGCTAAAGTGTACACGTTAGCTAGTAGTACTATAATGTATTAGAGCCTAAGGAATATTGCTGAATATAACCTTAGATAAGTTTCTTGTAATATTTATATATAGAACTAACTTGCTTATTGATCATAGTGAATGATCAGATAGCAATAGTCATAAGATTCCTGTTGGAGTTTTATTAAACAAAAAAAAAATTCATTGACCCCACAAAAGCTGGATCCTTTCTACGAACTCTGATTTGTGGTCCATCTTTTTCCGTACTTATCTGACACAGCTTCCTTCCTATGTAGGCGAAGCATGGTCCATTAGAATCGTTTCTTAACTAATTGCTTCATTAGGCTTAATATGCCCAATTTTGCCCAATTTTGCCCAGTTACCAAGTTTTTTCTCTTAGGCCACTATTTTTTTCCAGTAATTATTTCGGTTCCTACTATCCCAGAGGTACAAGAAACAAGGATATTTTGTGTAACCGCTTTGCTGCCCAAGAAGAAAGTTTACCATTTTCAAGTCTACACAAATCACCCAGCGATGTTCGTAGTATTTTATCTTCTGTAAAACTAAAACTATTGTAGCATATTTTTCTTTCTTCACGGTTGAATGAGCAATTGGTATTGAGCCAACTTGTACAATTATTTTGATATCCACATTCCTTACAATGAATATCTTAGTAAAAGTAAGATTTGAAATAAATTAAAACTGGGCAGTTTTTCTCAATTTCCAAATTTTTAGAAAAAGTGTTGTTTTTCAAATAAACGCTTCAAATTAAATTAATAGCAAGTCCTCTTGCCAAACTTTTATTTCTCTAATTTCTTTAGATCCATAAGAGTGCCACTGAATTTCTTTATCATTTAAAACTTTTAAAGCGTTCTTAAAGCCATCCACATTATTGATACTGATTTTTTCGTGCTATTTTCTGAAAGCTGATATTTTTTGTTGTCAATAATGGATATAGCAAATCAACAGATCTATATTTCACAACACACTTCAAATATCAAAATCTTTAGTCAGTAAACCAATTGTATTTACTGTCTTCGAGTAATTTTTCTTTATTAGATTGGTTTTAAAGCACGATTCTTTCCTGAATGTCTCCATTTGAATCGAAAGTAATAATTTTTAATGACAATATCTGATGCTGATAGCCGATCAGCGATTAAACAGATAAGCGCTGAATATCTATTAGACATCATCAAATAAAATTATTTCATGGAATAACTATAAACTCCATTGTGAAGTTAGCAAGATAATTCTCATTACGAATCTTTATTAGTTATTTATGAAGTAAATAACTTTTACTACTTTATTTTATCATCCATAAGGTTTTTTGTTTATGTAAGAATTTAAAAATATTCAATAGCCAAGTTAATTTACAGATCTTTACAATAAAAAGGCCTTTTTTTAAATAACTGTTAAATTTGAGATTTGTATACAGTGAGCAGGTAAAGGTTGGAATAAATTCGTTAAACATTTGATTTAGCCGATTTTATCTTGCAGTTGCTCATTTTTTATTGAACTCATATTTTTGATGACATCATCACTGATCTCTCTCATAGAGCGAGAGATCTCTTGAGAGATTTATCTCTGATTAACCCTAGAATACTATCGTTTCTTTAACTTTTTTCTTTTTATTTCCATATCCAATTAAAACAAAATGGTTTAATTTCAAGAGAAGTTTATTTAAAAACGATACAAATAAAAAACATTGAAATATTAATAATCTAAACATAAAAACATAAAATAGATACTTTTGACACAGAACAGAATCTTGGTAATAATATGTACATGATAAACCTGTGCATATAATAAACATTATAGTCTAGGCGATATCTGTTTTGGATTGAACATTTTCCATAGGAAGCTATTTTTTGCTGGAATCCCTTCGGATGTGCCCAATATCGATAATCACGATATGCGCCAGTCGAAACCCTGTGCTTAATTTTTTGTTTAACAAAATCTGAAAACAATTGAAAATTTCTCATTTTTTTTGCTCCTATTTTCGTTTACTAATTCGGAAAATATTGATCCTAGAGAAAAAATTATAGGAAGTTAAAAGTTTTGTTATTCAATTTTACACAATATTTCGTTAGCTAGAAATTGAAAAATTTAATGTTTATTGTTGAAAAAATAGCAAACAATTGGAAAAAAAGTACAAAAAAATGAAGTTGAATCCTTTAAATGTTTTCGACTTTCTAAACTTGACTTATTGCTCCATATTCCGCTAGAAAAACTTTTTAATATGTTTAAAACGTGTGATGAATTTTGTTAAGATGGGTCGGATAGGTTTTGCATAATAATTTTCCAATCCAGCCTACTGGAAAAAAATTGCAGATTTTCAAATTTATAGTAGGCCCTAAATAAAGCCCTCAGATAGTTGCAAATTTTTTTTACATATAAAGGAAGGCTCAAACTTTCAAACGCTTTTTGTAAAATTCAAATCGGTTCACTAGGAGAGCCTAGAAATTTTTTTAAAGTTTTAAACATTTTTTAGGCTTATAAACAAATTGAATAGCTTTACGAGCTTTAAACATGTGAATTTCAAAATTTATACACTTAAAAAACATTAAAAGACGCTTCTTAAAAAGAAAATACATTCGGCTTACTGGTTGCCGAGATATTGAAGGTCAAAGTTTTTATATGAAAAGTTTTACGTAATGCGCTTCATGGCAACATCCATAAAAAGACAAATAAAAAACCGTTTTCGCGTAACATGTCGCTCGGAATGCATGAGAGGTGGTGGTGGGGGACATTTCACTCATTACAGAAGTGGATGAGTTATTAAATCAAAATTATACACAAAATCAATTAAACAGTGTGATATGGCGACAACATGGAGTACCGCGACAAAATGTCGTAGCCGTTCAAGAATATTTAAATATTCAATTTAATCGGCAATAAGGGTACCATTACATGGCAACCAAATAGTCCCAACTTAACACCTTGTGATAGCTTTTTATGGGGGTTTTTAAAAGAAAAAGTGTATTTTGATTCAAATACAAATATTAACACTATGACAGCAAAAGTTCGCGCGGAAATTGAAATTTTAAATGGTCATAACAACACAATATCTGACGCAATAGAAAATTTGAATCTTAAATGTAGTATTGTAAGTCATTAATTTTGTTGACTTTCTAAATATATTTATTCTTATCTTAATTTAGTATATTAGTACAATACGCCATTATAGAACAAAACTTACACTATGTTATATATTTGTAATCAGGAAATGCAGGGCTACTCAAAATTATAAAAAAATATAGGGTGTCCCATTTGAAATATTGAAGATGTATTTGATTGGGCACTCCCTGTATACAAAATTTGGTCTGTTGCTCTACTATTTGTCGTTGCAGATAAAATAATACAACTTCTATTTGAAACTTTTTTTGTATTCCCGAAATTAAGGAAAATAAGTAGGGGGTCAAAATATAATGAGAAACCCTGTACATGTCTCAACAGAGGACAAGGAAGACGAAGAAAAAGATAATTTCTATGATGAATTAGAAAGAACATAATGACAATTGTCCCAGAAATGACAATAAAATAGTAATCGTTGTATTGATCTAAACGCAAAAATCGATAAGGAAGAAATATATCTACCGCACATTAATAAATATAGTCTCCATAATAATACTAATTAGAATGGACACCAAGCAGTCACCTTCGCAGCCTCAAAGAACATGACCGTAGGAAGGACATGCTTTCTGCACAAAAAAATACATATGGGGACTTGGATCTCGCCTGATGGATTAACGAAGAACCAAATTGATCATGTGATCATAGATGCTAGACTCTTCTCCAACCTTATGGATGTCCGCACCTGTCTAGGTGCCAATATTGATTAAGATCATTTTCTAGTTGACACAGGAATTCGGAATAGAATGTCAAATGCGAAGGAGAGAAGTACCAAAACAAGGCGCATTAATATTGAATTCCTCAAAAATCCGCGGTAGAAAGGTTTCAAAACTATATTAAAATTAAATACATAACTAAAGAGAATCTAACAATTAGTGAACAATGGGAAATTATATTAAAAACGCAGCAAATAACATTCTAGGGCCGCAAAGACCACCACCACGCAATGAGTAGTTCGATGCTGCGTGCGAGGACATTGCAAGAATAAAGAACCATGCAAATAAATTGATGCAACAAAGAATAACCCGAGAAAAAGAATAAAAATATAAAGATCTCAGAAGAGAAGAGAAGTACATCCATCGCGAACTTATGAAAATAGAATATTGGGAGAACTTGAGGATTAAAAAAGGAAAATCAAATAAGAAAATTCTATAAAAATCTAAATAATATACTCATTTCAAAAGAAGAAGTATTGAAAAGGTGGGTGGAACACTATAAAGAACTACTTACTATGCAAGAAAATGAGGAGAAAACTAAGATAATGGCATCAACACCCAACAATAGAGCAAGAAACATCGGTCACCAATTCACGGTTGATAACTCTACCTTTGAAGCGGTGGACAAATTCACATACTTAGGCTCCCTGATCACCAAGGAGAACGTCATGACGAAAGAAATCAAGCAAAGAATAATCCTAGCAAACAAATGCTATTTTGGATTGAGTAGACATAATGAGAAGCAGAAACTTAAGCCAAAAAACAAAAATAACCATATACAAAACCCTTATACAACCAATGTTGACATATGGATCAGAGACACGGACCATTTCCAATGCAGATGAAAACCTCCTGCTTATATTTGAACGATGAGATATATCACAGATATAAATATATATTTGGTGGTAAAGACGTAGTATCTTTTATAAAAATAGGAAGACTAAGATGAGTAGGACATCTGGCAAGATCAGAGCAGAACAACCCTCCTAGAAGAATCCTTATGTTACAACCTGTGGGAAGTAGAAGTAGGGGTAGGCCAAAACTCAGATGGAGGGATAGTGTAGATGAGGATGGTAGAAAAATAGGTGCAGCAAACTGGCAACAATTGGCAATGGATAGAACTGACTGGTATAATAGATAATAGACTTGGGAAGGGAGGCTCTTTTATAGAGCTGTAGCACCAATGATGATGGATGATGCTCCTGTTAATTTTATTTTTATAAAGATTTGATTAGTATCGAAATTTGTATGTTTCATATTTTTGACTATTTTAATGACCCGCTGATTTTTGTTTTACATTATATTACATTAATATTTTTTTTTCTCTTCAAAAAATCGACCAATAAATCTAAAAAATTGAATAATCTTACAGTAATAACAAAGAAGGTGTCAGTGTTTTTTCAGCAGTATATAAAATATTAAAATAAATCACTCTCTAATTGCCTTTTGTTTAAGAATCTTAATTAAGTACGTAATTTTAGATTAATGGTCCAAGAACCAACAAATCAGATATCTAACATTAAGTAAAATCCTATGAGATCATTTTTATGTAAAACGGTTGAGTGCACTTTGTACTGAAATGTTATACTAAATGGCGATGAATGTATACCTTTAGAACACTTAATATGATTGATGTTAGGAATACATTATCTTCCAGAGCCATAGTAAAAAACCGTATAGTTGTCATCTGTCTGGTAAAATAAAATGTAGTGGTCACATTTTTAAAACAAAGTTTACAAAATCAAATAAACAACATCAGCCACGTCATTTACATCTATTCAGTGAGGACTAAGACGAAAAAAAAAGTATTTCAAATTAGAAAAGTCTAAATTTAAACGAGACTTCAGATGGAACTTTGACACTCTTTGTCACTTTAATTACATTTAATTTTTATATAAAGTAGAGTCTAATTTAATACGATGATAAATTATCCATAGAATTGACTATAAATTAATAAAAGTCAACAAAGTACTGTTAACAATGTCAACAAAGTACTGTTAACTTCGTTAATAAAACAAAAAGGAAATGTGAACTTTCGAAAATTTGGATAGGATACGAATATTTTTATAGATAAGTTCCAAAAGATAACAACAGGGAATAGCAATCTTATCCAATAGAAAAATTAACAACTCTCCTATTTTCTCTACGAAAACATATCACAACGTTGGAATCAATTAACGAACGAATTTTCAAAATGAGTCTAAATATATACGATTACAAAGTACCAACACTAAACAACAAATGTCAGTAGCTATTTTTTTTCCACGATCGATTATCAAGGAGATTTCTTGCATCATCAACCACATCATCCTCCTTCCATCATTATCATCATCAATCTTTCTTTACAACCCTGCTTGGGTCCTAGCCTCCTCAAGAATTTTTCTCCAGTCGTTCTCTCCTTGCTCTGGGTGTTTTTTTCTTCTCTGACCAATGGGTCTATCAAGGAGCGTTGTTCGAGCTGGGTCATTTTGTTCTATCCGCATTATCCGCCCGATCCACCTCAGACGTCCTATCTTAACATCTTCTTCTTCTTCTTCCTTCTTGTATGTAGGCTTTAAAGCCTGTTTCTTCTTCAATATTAGCCTCCTAAATTGTTTAAATTGTCGCGCCATCTTTTTCTTGGTCTGCCAATACTTCTTCGTCCATTTGGTGACTTATCTCGTGCTATTCGTACTATATCGACAGGGATGTGTGCTTTCCCCTGTTTTATTTAAGATTTATTCGGAAGCCATATTTCAAGAGGCTTTGGAGGATGCAGAGTTGGTAATCAAGGTGAATGGAGTATTGATCAACAACATACGATGTGCCGATGATGGTGTCTTAATTTGTGACAACATAGTCGATCTTCAACAACTTGTCACTATAATCGGAGAATACAGTAAGCGAATAGAATTAGAGATTAATACCAAAAAGACCAAATTCATGATCATCTCCAGAAACTTTAATGCACTTGAAAACTCCACCATAATATTGAATACTAAGTCCATTGAGTGAGTAAATTTAAATACCTGGGATCGTGGCTTTTTGAAGACTGGGCATCGGACAGGGAAGTGAAATGTCGCATTGAGCAAGCTCGACAAGCTTTCGTAAAATTCAAGAAGGTACTGACTTTCTCAGAGTTCGATCTTCAACTGAGACTAAGGTTTACTAAGTGCTACTTATGGTCAGTGCTGCTATATGGCGTAGAGGGCTGGACACTCAAAACGAGGGATATAAATAGATTAGAAGCTTTCGAAATGTGGCTTTATCGCCGTATCCTAAAAATACCATGGACAGCGAAAATCACAAATATAGATGTCCTTAAAAGAATAAACCAAGAACGCCAACTTTTCGAAACCATCAAGAAAAGGAAAACGGCGTATGTAGGTCACATCATGCGAAATAAAAAATACCAGTTCCTCCAACTTATAATCGAGGGTAAAATTGAAGGCAAGAGAGGAATGGGACGCAAGAAAATGTCCTGGTTCCGAAACATAAGGCAATGGACAGGGATTAACGACATACAAACTCTGATACATATTGCAAGAAATAGAGAATTAATGGAAAATGTGATCGCTAACATCCATTAGTGGATTTGCATCTGAAGAAGAAGAATTCGTACTATCCTATCCTCTGCCATTCTACTGATGTGTTCGTTCCACTCCTGTTTTCGTTTTGTCGCCCATCCATTTATGTCTTCTATATTGCATGCTCTTCTTATGGTTTAGCTTCTCTCCCTATCCAACAGACTTTTCCCTGATATGCGATCGAAAGCCTTTGTCAGGTCTATAAGACATAGATATGCTGGTTTATTGTACTCGATGGCCTTTTGTGTGATTTGTCTTAGTACAAATACGGCGTCTATGTAGGATCTTCCGGATCTGAATCCTTGTTCATCTGATAAAGTTGTTTTTTTATTGATTTTATTGGTTAGGACTTTTGTGGTAAGCTTAAGTGTGGTGTTCAGAAGATTTATACCTCTATAATTGTTGGGGTCTTCTTTATCTCCTTTCTTGAACATTGATATCAATATGCTGTTTCTCCACGTGTCCTTGTCCTTGCGTAGTGTAGTGTTAGGGAGAGCGCCCACCAAACTGGCGTGGCAAGTAGCACGTAGCAAGGAGCACGCGTCTAGCATGTTACCTAAAATGTAACCAATGAAAACGAATGATTAGAATGAATGCCGTCACTGTCATTTTGGTGTGCGCTGAATCATTCGTTTTCATTGGTTACATTTTAAGAAACATGCTAGACGCGTGCTACTTGCCACTTGCTACGTGCCACGCCACTTTGGTGGGCGCTCTCACTAATGTACCATTTTATGTTTATGATATTTTATTTTTGTCGGATAGGCCGCAATTGACGAAATGCCCCTGAAGATGATCTAGGGAAGGAAAGTACTTGGGCAAGATTAAATTAATTAAACTGTGCTCGATATTTGCCTTTTATATTATCAAAGTCCATTTATTCGAGCATTCAACCTTATATCAATTTTTTATTTGTTTTTAGTTTTCTTTTTATTTTCAGATTTTAAATTCATAATGAGTCGGTACAAGAGAAAAACGGATAGAAAGTTAATTTTTACTGAAGAAATTACTGAATCTAATAATCAGAAAAATGTTCGATGGCCCGAATTATGGGTTTTAATAAAAATGAAGTAACAAGATTTTACAATAACCTTAAAAATCTTTATGAACTAAGGCAATATTCTCCAAGTTCAATATATAACATGGATGAATCGGGTTTTTCAACCGTGCCTAATAAGTTACCCAAGATATTAGCGAGCATGGGAAGAAAATTGTAGGGAAGGTAGCTAGTGCAGATCGTGCACAAGTTGTAACGGCTGTATGTTGCATGAACTCCACAGGTAAGTATATTCGTCCAGCACTCATATTCCCCAGAAAAAGAATGAAGGAAGAGCTATTTTTAAATGCACCATGTGAAACTCTGAAATTAATTTCTGAACCCAAACCTAATGCTGAAAACAAGGTTCTTTTAATTCTCGACAATCACAGCTCTCATCGTGACCTGCAAGCTATAAAATATTGCCGAGAGAATCACATTGATCTTTTATCTCTACCGCATCATTCAAGCCATAAACTACAGCCACTGGATATTGGTTTTTTTGGTCCTTTAAAAAAAACCTACAGTAGGGAATGTGACGAGTGGATGGTAAGTAATCCAGGTAAAGTAATTACACAATTATAAGTTGCTGGATTATATAATACTGCTTATGGTATTGTAGCAAATATTCAGAAGGCCGAAAATTCTTTTAAAGCGTCAGAAATATATCCGTTTAACCCTGATCAGTTTCATGACATGGATTTTGCCCCCTCCTATGTTACCGACGTACCTTTAGACAATCCAGTACGCGCGGTAGTAGATAATACTTCAAATGGAGTCGGTGTAGAAGAAGAAAATAATGGACTTCAGCTTGCTATACCATCTGAAGTAATACCTCCTTCAAAGCAGCCTGAGAATGAAGATGATCTAATCTCTTTTCACGTTACACCGCTTCTCGATGTGGCTAATCTTGATATAGAATGCGAAGATTTTGTATTACTACCATCACAAGCTAGCACTAATAGCTTAAATATGTCAGTGTTAGAGACAGAGATTTTACCATTACCCAAAATTAAAGAAAAACCTAATCGACGCAAAACAAAATCTCAAAAGTCCGATATACTTTCCAGTAGCCCATATACAAAAGAATTTGAGAATTTAGAAAAAACCTAAGAAATAGAACGAATAAAAAGAAAATTAGTGCCTAGTTGTAGTAAATTATTGCGCAAAGTTCAAAAAGGGAATAAAGAAAATGATCCTGATGTAATGTGCCCAGGATTTAATGAATTATATTCAAATTATGTTGAAGACTGGATGATGTGCTTTCAATGCAAGAATTGGTGGCACGAATCTTGTACGACTTACGTAACAGGAGACTTCATGTGTTTTAATTGTGAGGAGTAGCAATGGATTTAAATATGAAATAAAAATGAGTTCTAAAACATACTTTTCATATTTCTTTTTTTATGTATTTGTGTTGCGTTTATTTTTGTAATAAAGTTTGATTTTTGGAATGTCTTAATATTTTTGTACACTCCAGTAATGTGCGTACTCTTAAACATATAGATGCGTACTCTTATGCAAATTTGTGTATAAGAGTACGCATTAACAGCTTAGCAAACAAAATTAAATATATCTTATTTAAAATACAAACATGGTTTAAAATTATTCTAAAACATCTTTTTAAATGGTTGATTAACAATATGAGGAATGATAAATAGTCCATTTTCGTAAAAATAAAAAAAATGTCGCACTTTTAATATTAAGTGTGTACTCTTATAAACATTTACCCTAAGAGATATTTTTTTCATCATTGCCGAATAAGATGTAACAAAACTTTTTAATCATAATGTTTGTTTGAAGGGAATAATCAGCGTGGAATCACTAATAAAGAATTTGCAGTGAAATGTCAATACCTAAGCAACAATAATTTAAAGCTGGGTACTACCTTTACAGTATTTACCGTTTTATTGTTATAAGAATACGCCTCAATGTGGGCGTAGTTATACCGAAAAAATGTTCCAATTTAATGCACTTCAGTCCTTCTTTATTTAATAATATCGCACAGAGAGTAAGAGAGTACCTATATTGTATCATAGAGGATAGAAGGGGTCCTCCACGAACCAAGAGGAAGGGTACGCTAGTGTTAGTTGCCGTGCAGCTCTCGAGGAATCGGTACTTAGCTACGCAACAGTTTCTAGTGTTTGAAATCTCACGTGTGAATCGTATATTTCGCGCGTAACTGGCACTGTTCTCTATTAAACTTTTTTTTGACAATGTGTGTGATTTGATGTTCCTTTATTTCAGTGACGTTAATTTTTGATTCCTACAAGATGTTCACACGGTAAATTAGATTTTTTATTCTTATTTCAAACAGTATTTGATCGTGTTTCTTCTTTATATAGAGCCAGGAGTTTTTGCGAATTGTGTGAAACATTACGATTATTTTGATAGCAATAGTTTCGCACATTTTCGCTAAATATAGTTTTTGAATTTATACTCAACATACAGTTTTCATATTTTCTTTTTATTGTAAAAATATCCGTGCTCTTCTTCTGGAGTCTGACTATAGCTTCCTTTTAGCAAATTTTTTGTGTAACAAAAATGTGAGTATACATACCGAAAAGATTTTTAACTGTCTTAAGCATAACATGTAATAATATCCGTTAGAATCTTAGATGTTGGTTGGAGATTTTAAGCCTGTTAGAGCTGTTAATTCTAAGCGTTTCCTAAAAGTATATTTTGCGCATTTCAACGAAAAAACTAATTTAAAAATCCTCAATTTGCTCATGGAAATAACATTTCTAGATCTAAATAAAACAAACAACTTCACATAACTATAAGAATTGCTTCCTTTAGGTAAACGTTTGACATCTATAACCATGTCCAAACTTTCAAAGTTGTTCAGAAGGGACTTATCTATCCAATGTTATTGATGCCATCTGTAGATAAACAATCACGTACATTCTAAGAAAAACATCAGTTGTCAGGTGTAATGATTACTAGTTTTAAATTGCATATGAAAGCAAAATCTTAGCTCTAGACATTTTCTACATGTTTTTCAGCATATTACAACTAAAAATCTATTCTCAAAGCTCCCAATTTGTTCAAAACAACACTATCTTTCTATGGACGTCTGTTCCATAATATACCTAGATTGCCTTTAATAATAAAATCTATATTTATTTGATAACGTTTTAAAGCGGATAGGTGATTGCAGTAGATTCTTGCTAGAAAGTTATTTATTTCAATAATAACAAGATTTTTGAACCTGCAAGCTTATTCTCTCAACAATCATTAAAACAATAATATTAAAAAGACAGAAAAATTGATGTTACCATACTTTTTGCAGTATTTAATAAACTTTAGCCATCGGAAAATGAACATACCCAGTTGTAAACTTCCAAAGATGTCGATTCAAATAATAATTTCTTATAATACTTTATTTATTAAATTTTATTGATACCTTATGAAAATTAGAAATTACTAACATTTTAAGAGAAACTTGGTTTGATATGTATAATGTTTGCCAAGTTTTTTATAGTATTTTTGATTATGGTCTCAATTCCAACATCCCAAATTGTCTATGAGTGCAATATTTAAGATCTAGGTATTTTTCAAAAAGATTTTTGACGTATTTCAATGAGAAGTCTACTGAAAAAACTTCTAATTTCCTCATGAGAACAACATCTCTGGTCTACGTGTCTTTTACATATAGATCATTTAATTTCAAAATATCGTCTTCATGTACTAGTTTTTTGAAAGCATTTTTAAGCAGAAATTTGATTGCAGTGTATTTGTGTTATACATTTTTATTTAATTCCATATTTTTGGACCTGAATCCTATAATTGGCTCAGATACAAGCTTCTCTTTCTAACAGTCATTGCATTTAATCATAAAGATAATCAGAAGAAAAGGTTACCTATGTTTTTCCGTGTTAACTAAAATTTCAGCCACCGTAGAACGTTTTCACAAGAACATAATCGTCTCCAAACTTCCAAAGTTGTTGATTAAATTATTAATTTAATAAAACACTGTATTTGTCAGATTTTATTGATGTCATCTGCAGATAATGAATCACTTACATGTAAGAAAAACTTCATTTGACAACAAAATCATTGATTTTGTTTTCTATTAATTTCTCCAAGGGACTTCAATGATCAAATTTGATCGATGGTCTGTGAAAATACTAAACCGCTTATATTTTGAGAGAATCATCGTTTGGTAGATACAATTATTGCACATTTTGTTTGTTATTACTGTTGACTTTGTTTCATGGATCTTAGATACTAGATTACTTATGATAGAAACTCCCAACATCTAGAAGTTCACTTGGTATTTTTTTCTAAATAATAAAGTTCTGAGAGGGATTTTTGGGTCATCCCAGTTTTTTAAATACTTGTTTTTCATTCAACATTTAGCATTTAGTAGTAGCATTTAGAGAACAATTAAGAAAAAATTATAACACTTTTCGGACCGTTACTTTTTTACATGAAGATAACAATTTCTATTTTATTTTATACATTTTATACACTCTTTGTCTGCTCTTTTCCCAAAAGAGCGTTCTGTTTCAATTCTGAGCAATTTGTTTTTGGTAGTGCCTTTTTTTTCAGGCATCAGGAACCTATCTCTTCTTATATTAATCTTTTACCTTGATTTTCAAGTCTATTATTTTTCTTCTTCGTATATTAGACCTCAAAAATATATGTATATACATATATTAGTCCCGATATTCCTAAAAGGGGCATAGGGATTCCACGAATTGTCTCCAGCGCTTTGATTTCAAGCATGGATTTTCCAATTTCTTTTCTTACGTTAAGTACAGTCCTTTTTCAAGTCTTTTAGGTCTACTTACTTTCCGTCGGTCTTAGGAATCCAATCCAGCGCTATCCTAGCGATGTCATCTGATGTCTACAGATACATTTCACAGCCATATAGTACCAAACTTTATTGATTGCTTTTGCTATGTCTAGGAAAATAGTTAAGCATATTTTATTCTAACCAGAGATCTCTCTATAATTTTTATTTACAATTAAGTGGCATCAACCTATGTGGTTGGTTGTTATCATTTTTTTACATTTATGGGTATTTAATATATACTGATTTTGACATAATATAGATTTTTATATACATAAATCGGAGTTATACTAAGTACATTGGTGAATAGAAGCATTGACTATTACATATTTATTTGTACACGCACTGATGTTTATATTTGGTTGTACTATTGATTTTGGAAAACTTAAAACTGACGAATAGACACAGTTTTCTTCTAGACACTTGCGTAGCGTTGTCGGTATGTTACACTTTTTCCTCTCATTTGAATATGCAGGGCATTCGATTAAGCAATGTTGGACACTTCAACTGTTGAAACATTTACCGCACATTAGATGAACACTTCCAGTAATATGATATTCATGTGTTAAGTGTGTATATCCTAATCTCAGTCTTTTTATTATAGTTTGGTCTTTTCTGTTGCTACACTTATTCTTCCATCTTGTAACTGTTGTTTTTATGTCTCGTAGTTTTTGTTGAGATTGATTCCAGTCTTGAAGGCACCGTTCATTCAACGTCGAGTTAATCCAGTGATGAACATCTTTCTTAATGGTTCTGTCAAGTCTTCGTTGTTAACTGAAGATTTGGCGGCAGCATCTATTCTTTCATTACCATGTATACCTAAATGTGACTGAATCCACATAAATTTTACAATCGCATTCTTTTGCTGAAGTTGGTACAAATGGTTATTTATCAATCGCAACAATGGATGAGTTTAGTAAATGGTGCCTAAGCTACTCATGGAACTCAAGGTATCTGTCAGTATTAGGCACCTGTCTAAGTTGGCGTTCAGTGCATATTCTAATACTTTGTAGATTGCGAATAGTTCTCCTGTATATACTGTGCGAAAATTTGAGATTTTATCTCACTTTTTTTGCTGATTTGGAGGCATCAGTATAAATATGTTGGTAATTCTGGTACTTATCAATTTTACTGTAAAATTGTTTAACCATAGAGGAAGCATTAAGCTGATTACTAGTCTTTGTTAAACTCATGTCTAGGAAGGGTTTTCTGACTATCCAAGAGGGAGCGGCTAAAAGGATGGTTCGGTATATTTTAGTGAAGACTATATTATTACTGGTCATGTATCTATTAAGTCTTTCATAAAAGGGGGTTTAGATCTTTTTTTGATAATATATATTGTGTAGAAACGAGAAGCAAAGACATTGTTTCTGACGGGAGCAAAATTTTATTCCAGATTTCATTGACCATTTTTCTAATATAGAATTAGTATCTTGTAAGGTTTGTTTAATTAGTTCTATGTTTCTTCCTTTACAATAAATTATGAGATCATCTGCGTATAGCCTACTCTTTACTGGTGGAGTATCATTTGCCATAATACTATTAATAGCAATAAGAAAAAGAGAAACACTAATCGATGATCCTCGAGGGGTACCATTTTCCATGTGCACATTCTAAAATTAGATATCTTTATTTTTAGGATTTCTTCACGAGGTTTTCTCATGTTTACGACTTTAGAGGCCTCGTGGTATAAATATGTTTCTCCTCTCCTGTCGAATCTTGGCCTCCGCCTTCCATGATCAGTAACGGTTTGCATTTGATTGAGGACAATATAATGTGTTTGGTATTGTTCCATTGGTATATCTTATTGTATACTGTTTCTCTGCTTTATCATTTAGTTGTTCATCAGTTTTGATTGATACATTTATGTCAATTCTGTCAATTATTATATTATGATCAGTGATTGTTATTGGAATTAGTGAGTGATTAGAACTGGGAGCATCAGCTACCGCTGTTTTCATAAAATTTGTTGCAACTTTCCTTGAAAAAACCAATCAAGTCAGTGGGCCAATATGTGAGTTCTAGTTGAGTGCCATTTTTTATTTATATTTTTTTTTGCTGCATATAATTTTCTATTTTTTGTATTGGTTAACCTTAAACCCATGCGATGTTTTTAACAGTAAAGTCTGCACTAATGAGACATTTTTCTCCAAGCGTATTGAGCAAATGGACATCATTTTTTTATACGTAATTTTTACATCATATTTTTTGCTTTGACAGTTATACTAGCTACTAGGTCAGTCACTTTGGAGGTGAATTAGATTATTTTTTACTATTAGGTCTTTCTAGGATAAAGAGATTGATTAATTTTATATCCTCTCAGTTTTATGTATGTTAGTGTTGTGAAATGTGTATAGAAAAACTATATAATGAACCAACAATAATGACGGCAATCAAAGCGCTCAGAGAATCCATTACTTAGGACACATCAAAATATTGGGAAAGGCGAGAATGCCAAAAATGGTTCTATTAGGTAAACCAATACAAACAAGAAGAATAGGAAGACCAAGAAGGAGACGAAAGGACAGCGTATATGAAGACTTAAAAAAAGTAATATTTTAAACTGGAAAGAAAAAGCTTTGGGCAGAAAACAATGGAAGAGAGTGGTGAAGAAATGTATGGAAAGACTATAAGGAATATTAAGTGTAGTATTAAGTGTTTTATATGAATAAATGTAATATTGTATATTATAGTAGTATAGGATATAGCATTATATATAATATGTAATAGTAATGCCTGCTGAGCTTAACAAATAAACTTCAAATTAGATGTATAGCCGTTAGATCCACTGGGTATACTCGTGATTCCTTTGGGATCTTCTTATCGTTGTCATTCCTGATTCTATTATTTGTTTTTTGCTTCTTTTTCTTTAAGTATCAGTAATTTTATTATTTCCTATATATTTTCCACATTTTATCCATACCTCCATTCCCCTTGGTTATTTTGATTGTTTTTTATATATATTTTCTTCATAAATTTTCTGTTGTGTTTATAAATTTGTCGGTCTTTTTCATTACACTGAAGATAAAATCAATTCTATTTTCATCCATATCCGTTTCTTTTATCGACAATTAAATTTTCTACAATACTGACTCTATTTTTATTTATTTTTTCACTAGCATTAATAATTTATCTTTGAGTTCCTTACCAATTACATAATATAGTTTGTACAATGAAAAATTGTATTTTAAAAAGAATTTCTGGAAGTCAAAAGTATTTTTTTAATTTATCCTTTAGCAAGTAGTATCTAAAAATAATAACCTTTAATCGCCAATAAAGTAGAAATCCTTAAACATCATTGCAATAATTATAAATAAAGAAAATGTTTTTTAATATCAAACAATTTGTGGAAATATTAAATTTATGGCCAATAAAAGAACATTTTTTATGGATCGAACAATGAATTATTAATTTTGAATCATTAATGAATTATGGAACAGTATTAAGGTTATGCACTTATTGTAAATGAAATAAATAATGGGAATCTTTGAAGCAAAATCATTTTATCATCGCGAGCAATTTTGTTTACATTATTCTCAGATTCGGATTCTTTTGTGATAGCTTTTATAAGCCAGTATAACAAAAATAAAAGCAAATAATTCCTCCTCCTCTATTCTTATGGTATTTGACGAATGGTTGCCATTCTTCTCTCTCCTAAGCGCACTTTATTTGGTCTGACCATCGGAGTGGCGATTTACCTCGAGATCTTTTACCATCTACCTTGCCTTCAACCACGAAAATTTCCATGCCTTCCATTCGTCTGGTAATGTGTCTAAAGTATCTCAATATATTTTGGTTGATAATTGTGGTAAGCCTAGTATTGAAGTCGAGTTCTGTCAATATTGAGACATTTGTGCGATGTGCTGTCCAGGGTATGCGCATCATTCTACGATATACCCACATTTCAAAGGCCATTATACGTCCTGAGTCGGACTTTTAATGGTCAAAATTTCAATAATGGCAACTAAATATAGATATTTTATTAATAGAGTCCAAGCAAATGCTGCGATTAGATATAAAAGCTCTGGTTACCTTTTTAAATGCACTCATTGACAGTCATCAAGACTGCTGTTCTAAGCTTATTATTTTTGGAGATGTTGAATAATTCGTGCAGTTTTTTAACCCTTAACTGCTTTTAGAGTATATTCGAATGTGTTAATGAGAGGTACGTCCCGTTTTCGAAATATTTACGTCTCGAAGTCTACTAGAGGCAAGGTCACCATTAGTGATATTTTAATATGGATAGTTGTCGTAAAGCTGTAAGAGTATTAGATGAAGATTTCGAAGAAGTGCGCACAAAATGGTATAATGAGGCGAACAGTGACATTAGTGATGATGATATGGAAGAAGGATATTATATAGAAAGTGATCATTTTACAGGCAATGAACAAGAACTAAGTGAAAATAAACAGCAACAAGACTCAGAAATGATATCTAGCAAAGATGAAGAAGGGTGTGTCAATTCCAGTAATTATTACTATGAAAAGAATAGGTATAAGTGGAGTAACAAGGAGCCAACTAGAAACGTCCGTACGCCTGCTCACAATATTGTTGTACTCCCATCAATCCGTTCAAAAGTAAAAAAGTCAACGAGTTTCGTCTATTATTTTAATAAATTGTTTTCACCAGATATGTATAGTCTTGTTGTCAAGAGAATTAACGAAAAACTCACAACTTTTCGGCCAAAATATCAACAATATAAAAAAGACAAATCCGAGTTGGCTAATACTGATGAAATAGAATTGAGAGCTTTCTTGGGACTGCTTCTTTATACTTCTATTTATAAGTTAAATCATAAGGATGTGTGAAGTCTGTTTGCTACGAACGGGAAAGGACGGTTTATATTTAGAGCAGTTATGTCGCAGAAACGTTTCCTGACCCTGATGGCCGCCTTAAGAGCGTCGGCGTCGGCGCAAAATTTCGGGCCAATGCTTTTTAAATGCATTCATTTTTTTCGAATCCTGAGAAAACTAATAAGTATTTTTGAAAAATTTAAACATAGAATGAAAGATTACATTATTACCGAGGACCGAAAGTCTCTGAAAACTTCTATATGGTTTATTTTAGTAAGTTCACAGGGGTGAAAAAGAAGAGAAAATTTAGTATGATTTTAATTTTAAATATCTCATTCAAAAGAGACTTTTTGTTTATTCTAACGGACTTTCGGCCCTCGGTAATAATGCAATCATTAATTCTGCTTTTGAAATTTTCAAAAATACTTGTTAGTTTTCTCAAAATTCGAAAAAAAAATGAATACATTTAAAAAGCATTGGCTCGAAATTTTGCGCCGATGCTCTTAAGGTTTGACGATGCCTCGGACCGAGAAAAAAGAGCAAGGGATAATTCAGCTGCTGCTATCCAAGAATTCTTTGATTTATTTGTAAGCAATTCAAAAGATGCACATACGATTAGTGATGGGACTATCGATTACTTTATACTATCGACTAGTCGACTACTTTTAAATATCGATTAATCTAGTCGACGAGTCGGGGGTAGGCGTGGACAGCTGTCACCTGTCAGTCTTCAGTTTGTATTTTGTTTGATGGGGACAAACTATTAGATTAGGATAGAACCTATGAATAAAATGCTTCGGTCCAAAGTAGTCGCTAACACTAGCCTACCTGAACCGACCATAGCCGACTCTTGGTTTCGGGAATGCTTTCTCTTGGTTTATGAATGAATTTATTGATTTATCTTCTATTCTAGAACTAGTCGTTTGTTGTTTAACCGTTTACAATCGACTAATCAGAACAATCGACTAGTCGATAGTCTGAGTACTAGTCGATTACCCCATCACTACATACGGTTGGGAAAAAATTGTGTGTAGACGAAATGCTGGTAGGTTTCAGAGGCAGACGTCGCTTTAATTTGATTTTTTTCTTTTTCACTAAATAAAAATGACATTACAATATTGTTTTATTATTAAAAACTGTTTTATTGCATTTTTTCGGTGCCAGCTTGACAAAAACAGCTTTTTTTAGCCAGGAGTCTTTCAGATTCATGGTCACGATTTATGTAATTAAAAATAGGGTCACCAGTTAAGGGTTAATCAGGGATGTTATAATGTCCTATTGATCTTCTTCCACTTATCTTTCGTTACATTATATGTTGAAGTAATTGATATTTGTGTATCATGAATTATCCTTGATAGAAGTGGTCTTTTTTTTAACAGTCAGTATCACTTTTTTCCTATTTTTATTCGTTTTTACTGCTCTATACCACTATAATGAACAATTTAAAACCGTTTTCACACGTATATTGTAACGAGAATTAAACCTGGATTAAACTGCATCCCAGGACTGGTTTTGGACTAAAGTAGGAATCCATGGAAATTAATTTTTACTCTTGAATCTCTTCAATTTGATCTGACCCCTTCACGATCTAAAATGGCAATGAAATCTTCTTCTTTAAGTACCGTCTCCCTATCAGAGGTTGGATATCATCATCACTATCTTTACTTTATCTACTGCTGCTCTAAAGAGTTCTATAGAACTGCATTTAAACCAGTCCCTTAAATTCTTCAACCATGACACTCTCGTTCTTCCTATACTCCTTCCTCCTATCATTATAAGTTCACTTCCTTCATTTCTCATAGGCTGTGTTACTCCAACACTCGCGTCTTTTCTGACTGACTTCACTTCACTAAAGAATTTCCTTATTTGATTCCTCTCGCCACTTCTGTCCATTTCCTGGATTTGCTGTTTTAGGTAGCTCCTCTTTTTAGTTCTGAATAGTCGCCTTGATTGTGCTCTTGTTCTGTTAAGATCTGCTTTGTTCTCATCTGTGGGGTTTTGTAGCATTTTCATTCTTTTTTTCGTTTTTATTTCCAGAATTTTCTCGCATGTTTTGTCAAACCATATCCGTTTTGAACGAGTCCTCTTTTTCCCAATGGTTTCCTTGGCTGCTTGTTTTATAAATGATGCCACTTGCTGCCATGCTTCTTCTAACTCTACATTATGCTCTTCCTCACCCAGCAATTAGAATCTGTTGCTTATTGCCACTTTATAATCGAGTTCTTTATTTGGTGTTTGTAGGGCTTCTATGTTTCATATTTCTCTTTTTTCTTGTTGTTCCAGTTTCTTTATTGATAATCGCGTTCTTATCTTAGATTTCAACAAAAAGTGATCGCTATCGCTGTCAGCTCCTCTTATACTTCACGAATTAATAATGCTACTATAGTGTATTTTTATGTATGAGAGAGTAATAAGACAATAAATTATGCATGCAAATCCCTAAACTGTTGATACGGGTGACTCAATGAAAAACAGATATTTGTCAACAAGTTTACAGAAGTATATAGGAAAACAATTTTAAGTTGAGTATGACCACCAGGTATAAAGGTTGGAGCAGAATAGAATACAATAGTTGTGAGGGTTACTAATCCCTAAATAAGGTTGCCAGTGTCGGAGTGATGGAGGTTAACAGGTACTAATGAATTTGCAAGAAATGTAAGATGTTTATTTTATTGGTTATATATAACCAATAAAAGTTTAATAAGTACCTACCTATTTGTAAAATAAAGTTTAATTCTTTAGATAAAATAAAACGTTTTATTTTATCTGAAATGAGTGCAATCCATGAAGTAAGGGTTTCAACAATCAAACATTTAATTCTTTAATTCCAGGAATCTACGACAGTAATTGACTAGATAATTACCTTCTAAACTTATTCCACAGAAAATGTGATAGTGCTTTTTTCCATTTTGTAGGAAGGTCCAAGTGGGGTATTCAAAATTCTTAACAGTTCACTAAAAGTAGGTACTTCAGTTGCAAGGTGCAGTTTATTGTGTATACTAGTGTTATGGAAAATTTGGAAGTGCCGTGTAAACGCCGAAAAATTGGTCCTTTAACAGTTAATGAAAAAAAATTAATATTTAATTGTTTTAAATCATTTACAGACAAACGTTTATGTGAAAGTTGATGAGACCGTTGAGTTAGTTAGCAGTACACTTGGTGTTGGGAAATCTACGATTTACAGAGTTATTAAAGAAGGTAAATGTGGTAGTTTTCAAATGCCACGTAATGCTCCACGGAAACCAAAATTTCAAATAGAATATCATTTTAAAGAAGGACTTCGACGGAAAGTGCATGAATTCTTCTTTAGACAAGAATTTCCAACATTGGATAAAGTTCTTGTCTCAGTTCGAGATGATAAGGACTACCCAGAAATGATTCGAAGTACGTTATGGAAACTTTTAAAAGAAATAGGCTTCCGCTGGAAAAAGAATCCCAGAAAGTCTATTTTATTAGAAAGAAGCGATATTGTCATATGGAGAAGACATTTTCTAAGAACCACAAAGGAAATGAGAAACCAAAAAAGAAAAATATTTTATCTTGATGAAACATGGATCAACGAGGGTCATACACCAAATAAATTTTGGCAGGATGAAACTGTTACAAGTCAAAGGCACGCTTTTGTAAATAACTAATCTACTGGTTTAAACCCACCAGACTTATAGAAGGACTGCCCACAACCAAGTGGTTAAAAAAAGACTTGCAGAATTGGCTAAGTTCAAAAAATATTACGTTCCATCCCGGATCTATAAGAAAGGAACTTTATTCGTTGTGTGCCCTTCATAACGAAAAATTTTAAAAATACGAAATTGATGAAATTGCCAAAAATCGTGGAATGACAGTACTTAGATCCACACCATATCATTGGGAATTAAACCCGATTGAACTGGTATGGGCACAGATAAAAAGTGAAGTTTCAATACCACTTTTAAAATTCATGATGTTAAACAGTTGTTTTTGGAGGCCGTAAATAATGTAAAACCTAAAAATTGGGAAAAGGCAGTAAATCACACTATTAAAGAAGAGGAAAAAATGTGGAAGCTGGACAATATTACTGATAAAATGATCGAGCCAATTATTATAAATCTTGGTTCTGAAAGTTCATCTTCTGAATGTGATTTGGATTTGTAACAAGTAGCTGTAAGTTTTATATTAATATTTTTATTCATCTATTTAACATACCTTAGACGGTTTTAAAAACTCTTTTTCTCTTTTGTAATTTTTAAAAATTAAAAAAAAATGTGAATTTTTTAAAACCCTTTTTAATGTAGGCCAGTCAGTTCTAATATAGTGTGTGATAAAAGAGGTCACTTTTGTTTACATACACATAACACTTTATAACACTGAAATAATTCATTTATTTTTTACAATTATTCAAAGTAATTTTTCAATTAATCTTGAGCACGCCCATGGAGTGGTCGAAGGTACCAGTTAAAATTATGCTAATTACTCTCTCGTTCATAAAAATAAACTATAGCTACATGCAAGTTGTCATGAAGACATATTTTACGAAAACCTGGCACTAGAGAAAGACGAATGGTTCTATAATCTCGAAGAGCAGTTAATTTGCTCGTCTCCACAATTTTTTGTGGACATCATAAAACGAAATTTCTACTTCTAGATCAGAAACCGTATTCAAATATTTTAAATTGAAGTTAAAACAAACTAACATTTGGCTAATACAAAACAAGCTAAAATTTATTACACATTTTAGAATACCACCTTAAAATAAATGTCTGTCTCATAAAATTATTTCAAACTTTTGTTTTCCTATTTTTATGATGTTATCGAAGCAATTAATAATAGAAACTGCACGTGGAAAAATGTAGACTTGCGGATTGCTAAATGATTTTACGGCAAAAATACCCATTGCTCATTTTGTTTTACCTTAAGACTATTCCATTATTCATTAATAATTTAACATTGATAATTCACTGTATAGTTTATGAAAAAAGTGTGCTTTTATTGATCGTAAATTTAATAATTTTTTCACAAATTGTCTGAAATTATTAAAATATTTTACTCAATTTTATAATTATTGTAGGCGTGATTGAAATATTTATGTTTTAGTTTCATTTGTCGATTAATTTCCTATGTACTCGTACGTATTACTTTCTGCTTTCAATACAAGTTTACTGTGATACGTAGGTCTCTACCGTCAAGGCCTTTGGTTCTTAATATGTTAAAAAGTGTTTCGTGCTATCTATCTATCTATCTAATCAGCCTTAAACGCCCACTCTTGGACATAGGCCTCCCCTGTTAATCTCCATTGGTTTCTATTTTGGGCGATCTGCATCCAGTCCTTTCCTGCCGTTCTCTTAAGCTCGTCAGTCCATCTCATCTGTGGTCTTCCTCTTTTTTTTTTTTCTTTTCCCAGTCTCCCATGGTCTCCAGTGTAGAATTCGCTTATTCCAAATTTCATCTTTTTGCCGAAGAGTGTGACCAGCGAAGTTCCATTTAAGTTTTGCAACCTGTCTTGATACATCGTTCACCTTTGTTTTTCTCTGATCCATGAGTTTCTTTTCCTGTCTTTAAGACCAATACCCAGCATCTGTCTTTCCATTGCTCTTTGTGTTTTGGATATCCTGTCAATGTTTTCCTTTGTGAAAGTCCATGTTTGTGGGCCATATGTGATAACTGGTAAACTGCACTGATTGAATACTTTCGTTCGCATATATTGAGGGAACTTTTTATTTTTTAGAATATATGATAGTTTACCAAAGGAGGCCCATGCTAGTCTAGTTCTTCTTTTTATTTCTTCTGTTTGATTGTCCCTGTTCAGCTTTATTATCTGTCTTAGGTATATGTATTCTGCCACCTGCTCTAATTTATTCTGTTTGACTACTATTTCTAATTGGTCTTCTTGGTTTGTCATAGTCTTAGTTTTACTATAGTTCATCTATAGACCTACCTCTGTCGCTTTTCTATTTAGTTCCTCAACCATCTTCTGTAACTCTTCCTTCTTATCTGTTATTAGGACTATATCGTCTGCATATCTCAAGTGGTTCAAGAGCTCTCCATTTATTCTTATTCCGTATGTATCCCATTCTAATTTTTTAAATATGTCGTCCATAACCTCATTGAACAATTTTTGTGATATTGTGTCTCCCTGCCTGATTCCTCTTTCGAATTTGATTGGTTTTGTAGCGTGTTCGTTCGTCAATTTTATTGTGGTACTCGCATTTTTGTATATGTTTGGTATTAGGTCCGTGTACCTGTAATCAATTCTGCCGTTCTGTAGTGAGTTTTTGATGGCCCAATGTTCTATGCTGTCAAACGCCTTTCGGAAGTCTATGAATGCCATGTATATTGGGATTTGATACACGTTCGACTTTTCAATCAGTATTTTTACTGTTAGCAGATGGTCGCTAGTACTAAAAGCCTTTCTGAATCCCGCTTGTTCTGTTGCTTGGTATTCGTCAAGCTTAGTTGTTATTCTATTTGTCATGATCTTCGTTAGTAGTTTAAATACAACACTTAGTAATGTTATAGGTCTGTAGTTTTCTAAGTTCTTTCGGTCACCTTTTTTGAACATTAGTATTTTCATGCTATATCTTATCGAAATGATTTTCGTAATCGATGAAAGCCACGTAAATAGTTTTATATTAGTCGTGGCATTTTTGGAGAAATGCATTCAGGCCGAAAGGTGCCTCATGAGCACCTAGCGCATTCCTAAATCCAAGCTCTGCTTCATCTAGGTCTCTTTCGCAATGACTTCTTATTCCTCCATGACTAATGCGAAGAAATATTTCCTATATCTGGCTTATCAGACTAATTAATCTGTATTCAACAATTTCCATTACTTTTTTAGGTCGAAATTATATTATGTAACCTCGTAAACGTCATTGGCAAAGTCATAAATAAAATTTGCAGGAGATGTGGAAACTGTGCTGTTATCAAGAAAATCGGAAGATCTCCAACTTTAACTAAAATATATAAACAGAACATTTATACAACGTTAAAGGGGTTTTATTATTTTAAATGGTTAATGTACCCCGAATATGAACAAACCCTACCAGTGCTACCATTTGAAGGGGTGCATTTTGAGAAAGGGATAAATTTTTCCCTATGCACCAGAGTGCATTTGGATGAATTCTATGCAGTTTTCGTATATCTACATCTACAGAAAAGTTGTTCAAAATTAAATTTCCTATCGAAATGTCACCTCTAAAGTACATAATCAATAGCCAAATAGGAGAAGAACATAAACAATAAGAAAAAGAAGAGAAAATTTGTTAATGACTTAAGTTTTTGCAATATTTGCTATGTTTTATAACTTTTTAAATAATTTAATTTGCATAAAACATAATTTCTACATAGGTCTACAAAGTCTAAATAAAATTGTTTTACTGTAATTCTAATTTACCGCTATTTTTACATTGTTGTCCTTCTGGTTGCAAAGCTCAGTTACGCCTATGGTGAACTATTAGTTGGTAATCGCACAGAAATTGCCTTTAAAAAACGAGGACTAGTTACAATCTTGAGCTATTATTGAATATAACTGTTGTAGTTTCTTAGCCATCAGGTACACGTATAGATCGATTTTTAATAAGGTCTATGTACTGATTTCACATAATTTGCCTTTAAGTTTGTAGCAACAGAAAACCACTTAGAAAATAAGCGCATTTATATATTTTTTTTGACAATAATTTTCGTGATTTCATAAAAATTATGTCAAAAAGAGATGAAAAAGTAGTTTGCCAGTTACTTTTGTATTAAATGATGAATTTGGCAGAAAACTGTTGAGTTACGGCATTAGTAACAGCAATGGCCACCAAAATAACAAAGAGAGAAGTGGTTTATCCATTTCAAAAAATAAAGAAAAAGAAGTTCTACTATATAATACTCCTGGGGAAGTGTTGTGACCATAAGAAGAAGATAGGAGAGACAGGAACAAGTTAAAGACAAAATTAAATTTTGTGCTTTATTATTGGGGTGGTCGGAGGACTTTTGATTGGAATCTTTCAAGACTGTCAATCCAGGATTTAGCTGCTATTCCCCATAACTGAATTTTATAGGTTTAAATGGGTTTTAAAATAACTTTATATGTTAAAATTTTGTTGTCAATTGACAGTTTTGACTTCCGTCCTATTAACCAATAGTGTTTACTGAGTATAAAGCCCAGCTATTTTCACTCGGTAAATATGTTTTCTTCATGTGAGCCTGCGATCCAAGTTCATATTTTATGTCATCTTTCTGTGGCAGAAGATGATCTTTAATGCTACTGGAGGACAGTTTCCCTTGCGGTTTGTAAATGTTACCTGCGCAAATTTTGTCTCGTTGGCTTGTAAACGCCACATTTTTAGCCAAATTTGTATTGCATTCCGGTTAGCCTCTACTCTGTGTGATGCTAAGGCTGGGTCTTCACGAGAAGAGATTACTGCTATGTTATCTGCATAAGTTGCTGTGAGATAAGTTCGCAGTAAATATCAGGTACATCACTGCACAGGCTAATAGGTCTGTAGGACTTATTTACTCCAAGGATTTCCCGGGATTTGTAATTAATATTATTTGGGCTAATTTCCAAACTAGAGGAAAATGTCCTGTTCTTAATACGGTGTTATACAGTTATGTAGTAAGAGCAAGATGGTTTCAGAGCCAGTAGACCCACAATAGCAACAGGTTCAGCATAACCCAAGTAATAGAAAACATTATTACATTTATTAATGCAATTCTTGTACTATATAGATACTTTCTTTTAACTTCATCAGGCCAAGTCTGACACGATTTACCCTATATACGAGAGTATATAGAGTAAACCACAAAATTGTTGGCACTAGCCCAATTATTTGTAGTGGACACTTTATTTTTAAATAATTAATTTAATTAATTATTTAAAAATAAAGTGTCCAATTTAATTAAAATAATAATTAATTAATTTTAAGCAATTCACTGTTAGTACTTACTTCCACTTTTATAATGATCTGGCAACATATATTATTTATGGTAGGGCGTAGTATAAAGGGCATCAATGTTGATGGAAAATTTTTAAATAACCTTAAATTTGCAGATGATATCGTTCTTATTGCAGAAAGCTTTGATCAGGCACAGATAATGCTCCAAGAACTCCATACTGCCACAAAAAGAGTTGGTCTTAAAATAAATTTTTCAAAAACACAATTTATGACAAATTTAGTCCACAACAAAAACATCTCAGTAGAAGACAAAGATATTGAGCCAGTTGACTCCTATAAATACTTAGGCCATGAGATCAGAATAAGTCGAGACAACCAAACAATCGAGCTGAAAAGAAGAATAAACCTCGCTTGGGCTGCATTTGGAAGGATGAAGGATATTTTTAGGTCTAAGATTCCAATGTGTCTGAAAAGAAAAGTATTTAATCAATGTATTTTGCCAGTGATGACCTACGGCGCAGAAACCCTAACGCTCACAAGAACAACAGTGAGTAAACTACAAGTTGCGGAAAGAGCAATGGAGAGAATTATGTTAGGGATTTCTCTACGTGATAGAATACCCAATGCTACTATACGCAAAAGATTAGGAGTAGCAGACGTTATTGAAAGGATAACAACACTAAAGTGGAACTGGGCCATGTAGCAGGTCATGTAGCAAGATCAGTTGATGACCGGTGGACAAAAAGAATTTTGGAATGGAGACCCCGAATACAAGCTTACAGAAATATGTTCAGCAGTGGACGTTAGAGGCTAGTTGATGTAGTATAATCGTCAATATCCTTACATTTTACCTGATTTCATTAAGGCATCACCGGTGTTAATTGTAATATTGGCTGTGATAACTAGAATGATATATCAGGTTAATCTCTAGATTACCTTATACCGTTTTCTCGTTTTTATGCTTATGTTCTACATAAGCATAATTATTTTTGTTAATGACAACAATTGGATGTCATATTATAGCGAATGCTAGTGATTGGCAGTGCTGCCAATAATTAGGTAGCCGAGGTATTTATTTACATTTAGTGATTGGCACCTTTAATCTTGGAAGCAAAAATACCTTAAGTACAAAAGAAAAGCAAATATATAAAAAAAATTATTGACATAGCATGCCAAAGGCGACGGCAGCAGTTAAATATGGGATACACACAGCTACACTGCAATTTAGACTAAGCGAAAAATTTAAAAAAAGTAGCACATGGTCCAAATACTGATTTCTCCAACCAAATCCATTTAAAAACGATCTTCCTGGAGATCATAATAATGTACAATAATATTTAATGAAAAAGAACTATTTTGACATTCTTTCTGATCATAGCAGAGTTGACAGCGGAGATGAAACTTATTTTACCGTTTGTCCGAAAGAAGGTAGGGTACCAAAAATGTTTATCAGATACAGCAAGGCCCATTAAAAACAAATATTAACGTCATGTTCACATTTTCTGCTGCGGGAGTTACAACGCCACCGATGATCGTTTATGCTTATAAACTATTACCCAAAAGCATCGCAGAAGGTGTTACAGTGCTACTAGTTAAAAAGGTTGGATGCAAGCAGATGTGTTTTATGATTATTTATCTAAGATATCATATCCTTACTTAGTAAAACAACATGTTACACTTCCAATTATAATGTTTGTACATGGACACAAAATAAATTTAACATACCAACTAAGTCAACTATGTTAATGCATAGTCAACTATGTCAACTTAGTGCCATATATCCAAATGCCACTAGAATTCTTCAACCTGCCGACGTCTCTAGTTTTAAGCCACTTAAAAATGCTTGCAAAAGAGCTTTGTTGAATTGGAAGAGATAAAATTCTTTTGAACAACTCTTTTACTCTTTTACTCAGAAAATACTCAAGAAACAATAACTTGATCCGCTCTCATTTCAACTTTTGATTCAGTTCCCTCCACTAGATAAAACTCTATAACTAAGAGCAGTAACATGGAAGATTATTTGCCTTGGGCCAAAACTCCTGAAGGTAAGGGAATACGTAATACCCAAAGATCTAGTTTTGTCAATTTCTTCTTCAGTTTATAAAAGAGAACTAGAGGAAAAGGAACGCGAAAAAAATGAAAAGGAGCGAACAAAGTTAGAAAACAAAGCAAAACGATTTCGGAAAATTAAAGAAAATTCCTTGAAAGGAAAAAGTGTTAAATAAAATACTAAGATTAAGGTACTCAAAGAAACATCTTTATTTCAGCAAAAACCTAGTATTTTAGAGGACTTAAAAGTTCACAAACTTTCAAATAAAGAAAATGATCGACAGCCCTATGAAAAAATATGAAAATAGGTCAATTCCAAAAGTACGTTAGAAATCTGTCAGTATTAGGATTTGATCCAAAAGTTCCATAACGTTGCTTACCACCTAAAAATAATATTTTTATGAATAAGGGTATATGCTTTACATGTACTGGAAATTTTTCCCTGATTAGATTTGGAGTTAAATGCCAAAAGTGTTCCAGAACATTACACAAGGGATGTCTTGAAAAATATGATTTATATAAAGAATATTTTGTTTGTAAAACTTGTCTTAAACAACTTGTATAAATAATATTGTTTTTGTAAAATTAGTTTTTAAAAAATATATAAATAAATGACAGTTTGTTTGTACGTAAAGTTTTGTTTTCAATGCTCAATCAATATTTTGATATAAAAATTATGCAAATTACTGGGTGCCAATGATTGAGTCCACTGCCAATTACTACATGCCAAGAACTAGAATATAACTGCCAATAATTAGGAAATGTGTATAATGTCTAAAATAACCTATTTTTGCATTATTTCCTCAATATTTGTAATAAAATGACATTTAATTTTTTTGCCAATGGGCTCTCAATCTACATTGTCAAGAATGCCATTACAATCATATTCACCGTTGTAAACAATCTATTTGTTCTTTTGTTTTTATCTCTCGTAAAATATTCGATTCAATTGTCTTATAATACATCCTTTAAATTATATTTAGTAAATAGTTTGTGGATATTTATGTATCTATTTCGAGAATAAATAAATTGTAAAGCACGGTTTGGTTTCAGAGAAATCATATTTATTAACTCCGTTTCTATGAATCAACTGATAGTATCCGACGGAAAATGTTATAAAATTGTAATATACTCGCTAAAATAGACAGCGAGTTTTTTAAAAATAAAATATGTACTTTGGCGATTTAAACAAGCTTCATTACCATTAAGTATGGATATATTTTTTAATAAACTTTTTCGCATCTTCTTTGTAATTAACCACAATATATTTCACGACAGCTTGAAAAGAAGAACCATCCCATTCTTTACGACATTTTGTGATATTATTGACTATTTCAAACGATAGCGGATTAGAAACTTTTGCCCGTGAATTTTTTTGCCATTCTTCTCTTTTTCGTACCTGCCATCTCTTTGGAAATTTAAAAAAATCGTAAGCTAGCATGTGGTATCTAACAATTCACTGAGTGCGATGATACTTCTCTCCAGAAATATTTGACAATTTGACTAGAAGAAAAGTCCTCTTCAGCGGCTTTCTTCACTTTAACTTTTTAAATAGTTCTTCCTCATATATATATAATTCTATGTAGTTTGTCTTCTTCCATTTTTCTTATGTAACCATGCCATTAATATTGTCTTATATCTCACATTGAGCTCTTTCCGTTCAAGTTTTCTGCCTGCTGTATTTTTTAATTTGTTCATTTCCGCTTTCTTATTGTTCTTGTGTTTTTACCTGTACAAACATATGGAGCAGAGACTTTAACACACACGCAAAAATCTGCGAATGAACTCAGAGTTACACAACGAGCCATAGAATGTGCAATGCTGAACGTGAGCCTTCGAGACCACATAACAAAGCAATACATCAGGCAAAGATCAGGAGTTCAAGACGTCATCGAAAGAACCACGACGCTTAAGTGGAATTGGGCAGGGCACTAACTGCAGATAGCGTCAAATGGGCCATGATAATCGCCAATGTCCTTAGTGATGGGGCACGTTAAGAAGAAGAAAATTTGTTCGTTATTAAGATTTATATTTTGATCTTTTGATTTTCAGTCGGAAACTCGGTTTTCAAAAAACTTAATAAAATATTGCTGTCAATTGGAACACGAGAACAGAATATTTTTTCTAATAACTAATTTGATTAAAGTAGAATCTAGTTCTGGTATACAATCATAAAAACCAAGATATTCTGTGAAACGAGAAATCAAGTACGTAATTATAACATAAATTACAAGATATAAAACATAAATAGTGTATGCTATAATTACGGAATGTTAATAAATACTTTGTTAATCTTCATCACATAAGAATATATTGATGCTCAGGGCCTTGAAATATCTGATACTCTCAGAACTATAATAATCAAAATGTCTAAGACGGTTTTTCTTGAATGAGAAGTTTTAATGGTGGATCACTATTAATTAATATCGACCAATCCTATATTTTATTTACTTTTACATTAATTATCTACTTTGTTAAACAAATTAATAATGGACAAATAGCCCAGGAAAATGAGCAAAAATATAGTGTTGTTTTGACAGTAACTATAACTACTATTCTGGGGGGACAAGTTTATGAAAAGTAAACATACCAAAGTTACAAAACCCTTCGAAAATAAAATGAGAAGCGCTAGGCGTTGGCGAGGTAAGCGCGCGTTCATAACGAGGCGCCGACCCTCGGTCGGACCATAGGATGGTATCATAGTATCATCGTCACGTAAAATAATTGCAATATTTTAAAAATCCAATGTTCACCGTCAAAGCGCAGCGCCCAGCCTCGAGCCAGGTATCAGACCATGGACTTAGACCATAGTATTCCAGCTTAGTATTTTTTCGATTCTCGTCCCTAGTACTCTACGATCGACACTACAAGGTGCAGACCACCAAGAATCGCTGCTACCATCTTATCGATGCCAGGTAAAATAAATGCATTTTATTTTAAATTCGAGCGTTCACTATCAGTGCTATGCTCTAGGCGAGGATACAATGCGATGGTCTCCGTAATGAAAGCACCCTAACACAACGAGGGGAATGCCTGAAAAACTGAAATCAGGTCATTTGTTCTATCAGGTCGGCAGTAAAACTGAAACAACTGGAGGCGTTGGCTTCTTCGTACACAGAAAACATGAAAATTATTCATTATACACATTTCAGTAAGAAGTTTCTCTACTAGAATAGCTTTCTTAACCTTGAAACTTAGTGGAAAATATACTTCTTTAACTAAAAATGATATAGAAACACGGAAGGCACTTTTCTGTATGAAATTGTTGGTGCAGAAATGTTATAACCACAGGAAAGATGTCTTTATTTGCTTTATCCATTACGAAAAAGCTGTTGACAATGTAAGGCATTATGTATTAATACAGAGAGATGGAAAAGATATAAGAATGATCCAACAGCTCTGGAATCAAAAACCAGAATTAAAGATCTCTAACGATCTACATACAGAACAAGAAGAAATAAGTAAGGGCGTGAGACAAAGCTGCATCCTTTGCCCTCTGTTGTTTAATATGTATGTAGGAGGGTAAAGCTATCTAGCCTGGGCAGATCTCTTGCCGAACACATAGCAAAAATAACGGTTCTTCTTAGAATCATCTGACAATTGGACCAACAATTCGAGCATGTTAAATAAACATTAAAGGCATTTGCCGAAGCAGAAGCGAATATATTAGCAACCTTCTTTCAGAAAATACACTGCTTAGACTTTCAACTGAACAACCGAGGTCAAATTCTATGATATTAGCCTCACTTAATCACCCTCAATTAGGGATTGCTACCTACTGTAGCTCAGAAATAAAAAATGTTAACACCATACACTCTTACTAATCTCAAGAACTCTTCATACTAGCAACCATAATAGACAAAATCACAATAGTTAATATATACAAACCACCAAACGCAATGTAGCCACCAGAAGTACTTCCTTCATTCCTGTATCCATCAATGTATTCAGGAGACTTCAATAGTAATCACACTGCATGAGGCTACGACCAGTGCTTGGAGCTCAAGCAACTTAGATGTTTACACGATGCAAAACACAAGCCTAACTTTTTTTCCGCTAGATGCAAGTCAGATCTAACATTTATATCCACCAAAGACGACTGAGATAACCATGCTCTCAGAAAAGTTCTTGATAATTTCCCAAAATCGCAGCATAGGCCAATAAAAACAACTATGAACATTACTATTCCCATTATAAACTCAGTTCATCTCTGTTTAGATGAAACTTTCGTAAGGCAAACTGGGATAAATACATCGAGCAAAAAGACAAAAGGGGGAATCTAATCCTTATGAAAAGGAGACAAAAAACTAGCCTCATGATGCCTCATCCTCATGGCCTCAAAAAGGAGCCTATAATGGCGGACATATCCAGAAATGCGAATGCGTCAAATTTAAATTTTCCGACACTTTAGAAGCATATATAATATTTTTCAGAATGTGTCTTAGACGAGAAAGTTTTAATTAATTATTAACGGTAATAGCCTAAAATGCGACACAATTGTTAAAAAACTTTAATATAAATAAGATTTCATGTGACATTTGGGACAAACAATAACATAACCCAACTAAATTTGATGTCAAACAAGGAGAGATACTCTCTTTCCTTGTATAATTTGGCCTCTAAAGATCGCACTTCCTGTCTAACAATATTTTTGCCCCCACTACCTTTACATTCCCTCTCTTGTCTTTTTGCTCGATGACCTTTAGCCTGGCCAGAGGTACAACTGGCAATGACCAAAGGTACAACAAGACAAAACATCTTACTTTTTCTAATTTATCTGTAATTTCACTGGAAGTAGACACTAAAGTAAGGCGAAATCGGCACTGACGTTTGTTTTTAATGCATAGGCAATAAATAATTTTTAAATCAGAGGAAGCTCAGTGGTATCTTTGCTTTAATATGCACCGCGGCTTTAAGGCAATTTTTATCGCTCATGTAATTTATTAACCTCACTGCACTCGGCTAATCAACTCTACAAAATTGAACTTTGATGCTTTTTTACTTAAATAACTGAGACCAAACTTCTTTACAGAAAAAATTCCACGAAGCAAAAGTGGAATAAAAAGAGACAAAGTGCATGTAGGTGCTTTGCAGAAAGCTGTCGAAGACGTCCTCGAAAATTAAATTCCGGTTCGACAAGCTGCCAAAAAATACATATGATAATTGTCGGTCTAATCATATTCGAATTCATGTAAACTCCGAACGTCCTACATTCGAATACAACGCGAATAACGATGTTAAAAAAGTGTTTTCACTTGAACAAGAGTCACAATTTGAACAGCACTTGACACAGGCAGGGTCGCTTCATTATAGACTCTATGGACTAAGATGCAAGAATCTTGACATTTCAATACGCACGCGAAAACAAGATAAAAACACCAGACAAATGGACTTCAAATGCAACTGCAGGCAAAGAATGGCTAAGACACTTCATGAATCAGCATCCATCATTGTCGTTAAGAAAATCCGAGGCTGCAAGCCTAGCAAGGTCAACCAGTTTTAACAAAGAACATATCCCAAGCTTTTTTCAACAATTTTATAACAGTACTGTCACGCTATAAGTTTTCCCCTGCCAATATCTATAATTTAGATGAAAGCGGGAATTCTTCAGTCCATGCCCCACCTAAGATATTAGCCTTAAAAGGTGTAAAGCAACTAGGTAGTATAAATATTCAGAGAAAGAAGGATCAATGTAACTTTGATTGCTGCGGTTAATGGCATCGGTAACCATGTGCCGCCAATGTTGATATTTCCTCGCATGTTTTTCAATGACTAGGCAATGCATTTGCAAAAGCATTTACCCCTGCAAACATTGTGAAAGTATTTGGAAAAACAGGGATATGGCCTGTTAATGAAAATATATTTGGCGACCACGAATATCTGTCGTCCTATGTAACAGATCGCCCAAATCCTGAATCAGAAGAGAATCCTAACACGGCATCTTGCTTATCAAGTCTTCAACTATCCGCAAATCCATCAACATCAAACTTGACATCGGCACTTTCATTGCAGTCTAATGACAACAAGGCAAATAAAGCTGACTTTAAAAACCCGTTTGTAGTGCGCCCATTCCCCAAAGCCGTATCTCGAAAGACTTCTCAAAAGGGACGAAAACGTGGTAAAACAAGAATTTTGACAGATACCCCGGAGAAAGAGGAACTATTGCAAAATAAGGTGAAAAAACCCGAAGTCTGATGAAGAGATGAAAAATATAACAAAGGATTCAAGTGAGAGGATTTAGGAACTTTTCTGGAAAACGACCAGTTGAAATGAAATCAAAATTATTCATTAGAGCAACAGGAAAGTGAAGAAATACTGAGCTCTTCTAAGTTAACAGAAGGTGATTTTGTTCTCGTAAAATTGGCCAGTAAAAAGAATATTGCACACTATGTTGCCAAGATAGATGAGGTTTTAGATGACGAATATATGGTCAAATATTTAAAAACAGTTATTGGAAACAATAAATTTGTCTATTCAGATGAGGAAGTCTCTTGTGTCTCCGAAGGCGACATAATAAAAAAACTGCTTTCACCAGATTTGGTTGGAACATCACAACGCCAACAAAATATCATGTCCTTTAATGTTAAATTTGATACATACAATGTAAAGTAATCATGTTTGTCATCTTATTCATGTAATAGATAAGATTCCGTTCGCTTGTGTTGTTTTTCTTAATCGAAGGTAATTTGTTTTCTGACCACAGGTACAACATAATGTGGACAAAGGTACAACACAGTGTCGTATCCTTGGACGACCTGTCAAAAAAATTTCAAAACTTTTTAAAACGAATCCATAGTTGTATCTACTTCTGTATGCTTCAATGGTCGCTATAAAGCAATTTTTAAACATTTTGAGCCAAACGACATGAAATTTGCCCAAAGGTACAACACTCTCCCCTACATATTACACAGCTAAATAAATAATATGCATGAATTAGTTTTTGCATCCCGTACAAATCTCATAAAATCTCTGTATGACCTCTGTTAACGCGCATCCCCGCTTTAAGTCGACCTTGACTGATATTCTTGTGCGATCCTGCTGAAAAAAGTTGAAACGGAAGCAAGTTTAACCCAAAGAGCTGTTCCATTACAAAAGTACTTTGATTTTAATGACTACCATAATTCATTATCGGTCTTAAACACAAAGCTTTATCTATATATACTAGATAATGCTAGCTAGTAAATTTATATGTAATTCAACACGACTTGCAATAAAACACAATGTCAATTTGTGTAGTTAACTTTTTCAGGTCATAGCTATTCTATTGAGGCGGGATTTTGGATGAATGTTTTACCTCTTTCGCATCTTACTAAATATGGCAACCAGTCTCTACAAATCAGATAATAAGATTACTCTTTGAATATGTTTACACTTAACACAAATTATTTAAATAATATTTTTGTGAATGCCAAGGGCATTCCTTTTTTGTTTATGGGCTGAAATGTCAAAATATCCTTGATTATCTACAATATTAATTATTTTTTGATAAGTGGCCTTGCAGCAACAACTTTTTATATCAAACATTTCAAATCATAGGATTAGATATAAAAAATTTCTTAAAATAAAAAAACTGAAGAATATATACAACTTCTGAAAACAATGAATACATTGTTAAAGTATGTAAAAATACTACGAAAGTTAACCCCTTAATAAAACATGGGATATAAGGAGAATTAATTTGTTTGTTTATATACTTTAGTTATCTAAATTATGTAAATAAAACATATTTTTGTTGAAATAAACAATAATTTAAACAAGTAATAAAAAAGGTGGTGGGAATTGTTTTCCCGTTGTTCCTTACAAAATGTTTATAGGTGGAAAATAGAACCTAGAACCACAACGTGAGGGAACTGGAACATAAACCACAACGTGGGGTCGCCTTTGTCCCTAATAAAAACTTACTCAAATATGACAAATAAAAAAATGTATTTGGTACTATTTCATTTTTAAATAGTGTATTATATGACAGTTTAATGTTTCTACAGTAAATACTGAAATAAGAGTATGATTAACAAATAAACAACAAAATGAAAATAACCATTTTTTTAATAAAAATTAATAAAAATTTACAAGATTGGAGCCTGCAAAATAAAACAATCACTGAAACTTCACAATAAAGGGATAGGGCAAATAAATATTACAAGGGCTATGAAAAAGCTCTAAGGCTGAACCTGATTACATGACACAAAGAAAAAAAGTTAAGAATTCATACAGGGTATTTATTCCAGACAGAAATGGAAAAATACAACCAGCAGGTTAAGATCAGATGCACAGATTGATTTAAGACCAGAGAGGGTGAGAAAGGGTGTGGGGGTACGAATATACTCAAAAAATTTAAGAATTAGCTTTGTTTAGAGAGTAATTGCATGGTTTTCCAAACAAAGATTTATTCGATACTGCAATGTGTAAAGGAAAATAATGAGAGAGCACTTAAAAAAGAGCACATCTATATATTTTCTGACAGTCAAGCGGCACTGAAAGCACTGACGTGTCAGGAAGTGACGTCCAGACTGATGTGGAACTGCATCGGAGAACTAAATGAACTGCGAGACTGGAACAAGGTTGAACTTGTCTGGGTACCAGCGTATTAGAGCATCGAAAAAGCAGATCAACTTGCTAAAAAAGGATTGAACGAATCAAACGGACCAGCTGTGACTCTGGGAGTAATAAAGGCTGCAGGAACTGGGAAAGTTATGAGCGATATTAGGAGACTATCCTATAAAAAATACATGCGAAAATTTTCATTGTTTGACCATGTACAGAAAGAACATATGAACTGCTCTATATGGACAGGAACAATCTAAGAAATGTAACAGGAATATTGACTGGGCATACACTACTAAGATAATTCCTAAATAAGATGGCATTTACAATGCTACCTTAACTGCAGACTCTGCGATAAGGTACCAGAAACTGTATAACATCTAATATGCGATCGCAAAAGACAAAAACTATATGGGCAAGTAAGAGGAGATCCTGGTATATTTAGGACATACCAAGTAAAATATCTGTTCAAATTTCTATAGAGTACAAAGATTCTAGATTGGGTGTAGGAAACAATCTGTAGAAAACACAATAAGTTTCAGTTTAGTGATAATGGACATCTTTTGGATCAGACGCTCTGAATGCTCTTCAATCGTTTACTGCTGTCTTTAAGAAGCTCTAGAGACTGAAAGATGTTATTGGGACGACCTTGATACGATCGCTGGTAATCATATTTTTGATAGTCAGTTAAGAGCACAAGGCGGTGTTGCGCAGGTGACACCAGTGCGGCTCACTATTTGTGGTATGCATTTACTCTAGAACTTTTAAAAGGTCTTTAAAAAGTTCTTGAACATTTTAAAATTCCCTGAAAAAAACTTTAAAGTATTTTGCGATACCCACTTCGAAGCAGTTCAGACGTATACTGGAATACTGTGACTCATTAAAGAATGCTTCAGAATTTTCTCGTACATTTTTATATACTGTAGAACATTTTAAAATATTATCTTCCATATTTGAAGTTCTTGAAAACACTAACTGGCATTCTCAAGTACTTTTGGATATTGTCTAAGAAATACCACGAAAAAATGAAACGATTTTAAACATCTTACATGCACTATTAGAGATAATTATAAATTTAATGTGGTATTAGGTACATTTATAATTCTAATCAACTGAATAGCATCATTATATTGTAATTTTCTCTCATAAAAACTGTGCACTTCCAAATCGAGTATAAATACACTATAATATATTCAAATAACTAGTTTTTTCCTTTAAATGTAAAATCTGACTCATTTATATCTGATATTAATATCTACCAATGAGAAATCACAGCAACCAGAACATAAATCCAAAATACCGATAATTAGTTCCGAGCTAATTATTCTGGCCCACCTACAATATTTCGGCACTTACGATTAGTTGATCAATACTGATTATCACACCCACCAATAGGCAGTCTCACCTTATCGTCTTATCAGTATTATTATTATTGAGTACGTCGCACCTACAAATTTTGTGACACACAATTTAACAGTTAATAAAAAATATTACTTAGCGTAATAAATAATACAATTTTCCATCTAATATGGATTTGTTTGTTTTCAAAATAATATTTGTGATAATGAGTACGCTTTTACCTGTATTTAAATGTATTTTTCAAGCACTTTTTTCACTATAAAAATTAAAAATTCAAAACATGCATTTTGAACGCATCAGTTCCTCCTTCAGGCGTCGAAAAACGTGAACCCGTAATTTATTATTGATAAATTTGAATGAATTTGTGTCCAATTAGGACTGCTCAATTATTGTCTGAATATTACTTATTTATTTATGTGTTCAAGGATGTCCCCATTTTTTACAAAAATAGTGTATCCTAACCATAACAAAAATATTAAAAACCAAATAACTAATTAAATAATTATTAAATAATATTAAACGAATGATTAAATCAAAATAAATTAGATTTTCCTAGTGGGCAGCGCACAAGTGAAGAATGAATGATGATGATGATGAAAGTGATATTATTTTAGAGACTTCTTCTTCTTGATGTGCCCATCCGTAACGTTGGGGGTCATCATGGCAATCTTTATATTATCTGCAACAGCGCGGAAAAGCTGCACAGATGTTGTATTGAACCCGATTCTGAGGTTCTTTAACCAAGATGTTCTTCTTCTTTCAATTCATTCATTCAATATTCATTCAGAGTACAGACTGAAGATTAGAGGAGACAAAATACAGCCTTGCCTCACTCCACTTATGATTTTCACATAGGCAGTGTGTTTACCTTCAACTCTCAGATTTGCTGTCTGATTCCAGTAAAGATTTCTAATTATTTTCAGATCTTGGTTGTTAAATTCCTGCTTCTTTTAGTATTTGCATCATCTTGGCGTGCTGTAGTCGATCAAACGCTTTCTCGTTATTAACCAGACATGCGTATACTTCGCAGTTGACGTCTTTGACGACTTATGAGGCTTATAGTACGACAATCTTTGCATTTTTTAGCTCCTGTTATTTTTGGAAGTGCAATAAACTCAGATTTCAGCCATCCTGTTGGAATTTCTCCAGAGATGAATATGTTGTTGATAATATCCAAAAGTACTTGAGAATGCCAGTTAGTGTTTCCAAGAACTTCAAATATGGAAGATAATATTTTAAAATGTTCTACAGTATATCAAAATGTACGAGAAAATTCTGAAGCATTCTTTAATGAGTCACAGTACTCCAGTGTACCTCTGAACTGCTTCGAAGTGGGTATCGCAGAATACTTTTAAGTTTTTTTTTGGAGAATTTTAAAATGTTCAAGAACTTTTTAAAGACCTTTTAAAAGTTCTAGAGTAAATGCATACCACAAATAGTGAGCCGCACTGGTGTCACCTGCGCAACACCGCTTTGTATACCATGTCTTGACTGACTATCAAAAATATGATTACCAGCGATCGTATCAAGGTCGTCCCAATAACATTTTTCAGTCTCTAGAGCTTCTTAAAGAAAGCAGTAAACGATTGAAGAGCATTCAGAGCGTCTGATCTAAAAGTATTCATTATCACTGAACTGAAACTTATTGTGTTTTCTACTCAATGTTTCCTACACCCAATCTAGAATCTTTGTACTCTATAGAAATTTGTACAGGTATTTTACTTAGTATGTCCTAAATATACCAGGATCTCCTCTTAGTTGCCCATATAGTTTTTGTCTTTTGCGATCTAGCACCTCGCAATCACATATTAGATGTTATACAGTTTCTGGTTCCTTATCGCAGAGTCTGCAGTTAAGGTAGCATTGTAAATGCCCATTTTATTTAGGAATTATCTTACTGGTGTATGCCCAGTCAACATTCCTGTTACATTTCTCAGATTGTTCCTCTCCATGTAGAGCAGTTCATATGTTCTTTCTGTACATGGTCAAACAATGAAAATTTTCCCATGTATTTTTTATGGGATACTCTCCTAATATCGCTCATAAATTTCCCAGTTGCAGACTTTATTACTCCCAGAGTCACAGCAGGTCCGTTTGATTCGTTTAATCCTTTTTTAGCAAGTTGATCTGCTTTTTCGATGATCTAATGCACTGGTACCCACATAAGTTCAACCTTGTTCCAGTCTCCCAGTTCATTTAGTTCTCTGATGCAGTTCCACATCAGTCTGGACGTCACTTCCTGACACGTCAGTGCTTTTAGTGCCGCTTGACTGTCAAACAATATATAGATGTGCTCTTTTTAAGTGCTCTCTCATTATTCTCCTTTACACATTGCAGTATCGCATAAATCTTTGCTTGGAAAACTATGCAGTTCCTCTCCAAGCAAAGCTAATTCTTGGATTTTTGGAGTATATTCGTGCCCCCACACCCTTTCTCACCCTCTCTGGTCTTAAATCCATCTGTGCATCTGATCTTAACCTGCTGATTGTATTGTATTAATTCTTAACTTTTTTCTTTGTGTCATGTAATCAGGTTTAACCTTAGAGCTTTTTCATAGCCCTTGTAATATTTATTTGCCCTGTCCCTTTACTGCGAAGTTTTAGTGATTGTTTCATTTTGTAGGCTCCCAATCTTGTAAAATCAGTGCACTATGTCCTATTTTAATACTCATTTATTCCCATACATGCGCCTGGCCCTCATAAGAGTTGTTACTGAACTGCTTGTTATTTTTTCTAATTGCCAGTATAATTCCGAGATACTTTACCTCTCTCTTTAGTTGAATTTCTTCTCTCTGTAGCTTTAGAGGACCTAATCTCTCTATTGTACCGTAATGTACTTTCCTCGCGAGATGATTAGCAAATCTTACGCATATCCTATCGTTTTATGAGCGTTTTCAAGTCCCTATTAGTTTGTCCATCACCAGATTCCACAGTAGTGGGGACCAAATTTCGACCCGGGCCAACACAGTCTCTCCAAAGATGGTGGTATTTATAACCCTATTCCTGAGCATAAATTCTGTCTAGTTCAAACAAATATTCTCGACTCCTTTACGTCTCAGGGCATTGGTTATAGATATTATCGAAGTGTCGTGGAAACCCCCCTCTATAGCCAAAAAGTCTCCCAGAATCACCTCTTTATTTTCAATTGTGTTCTCCATTCTCAATACGAGCCTATAGAGGGCTGTCTCTATTCAGTTCCCTGCTCTAAAGATATGATGTTTTTGATGTATTATACTAATATTTTATCCCTGATATACCTGTCGAGCAGTTTCTCTAATGTCTTCTATAGGAAGGACAGTAGACTTATTAGTCTTAGAGACTTTGACTTTTCCAGTCCTCTTATCCCTGGTTTAGGAATAAAAGTTGCTCTAATTTCCCTCCATGTTTTATATTTTTGACTGTCTGTCAGTTAGTTCTTGAGGACCTTAGCAAAGCCTCCTTATCTGCTGGAATACAATCAGTTGGTGATTCAAATATGTGTGATCCAGGGAATTGCACTCTGAGGAGCTCTTCAGCCGTGTCTCTTTCTGTATTGGTATACTCGCCCTTATCATTTAGCAGAGAAAGAGAGAGTAGGTAGAAGTAGAGAGTTAATTGGTTGTATTTTCTCCTTTGAGATCACCTTTTGAAGTCTGACACAAGCATGAGTGCTTTTAATTTCCTCACAGAGCTTCCTCGATGTGTCTGTTTTGGCTTCTCTTAGAGCTACATAATATTCTATTCGTTTGGCTCGTACTTCAACTTTGTCGAATGCTTCCACAGACAGTTCTTTATTCCACTATGGTGTATCCCTGGTGAAACTCCTCTCTTGGAATGCTGTAATGACAGCCACTAATCTGATGGTTACGTAATCTGAGAAATGTATGCAGTAACACATTATTAAAGTTTATTGAAATAAAAATAATAATTGGCCGATAGTTGTTTTTCAATAAATATCGTATCAATATTCTTTATCTATTTGCAGATGGTAATTTTATTCACACTGAATACATCACAAATATAAATAAAAACCAAATGCCTATTCAGACAATTTAATACCAAGCTAATTTTATTTAATTATATAGATGGGTTTGTACGCTCGCCGATACATTTGTTAGCCTGTCATATACTCGGTTTTGTTTATAAGCTGCTTTTTAATTTAACACCATTTGGATCGGTAATTAGTATAATCATTTGGTATGGACGTGTTATTACGCTCTTTTCTTCTTCAGACTGAAAGTGAGACAATTTTCCCCGTCGAATATTATCAGTAGATTGACGACATAGAAGAAGATAAAAAGATAGATGGAAGATTTTTAAATATAGAAGTGAATAAAAAAATGTTGGAGGAAAAAAATATTTTCAAATTTTTTTGGAATATGTGTTTGAAGATTTTTATCATCTGACGAGACATATTGAAATTATTTATTTATTTATCATATGGCATACAATAAAAACACATAATTAAAAAATCAATAAAACGTTACATGAAGTATTACAAACGAACATTTAATGTATTATTAAAATAACTCCAGGGAATCGCTTTCGGGGGCATTTTTCAACAATGTGACGGCCGATCTGTCGTTGCGCACCACAGTCATACTCAGGAATAAGGGCTTTTCCCCATCTATATAAGCTGTCAGCACATCTACCGCTGCTTGTTCTTATTCTGATTAGCGTTGTCCATGTATTGCGGGTCAGTTCAAAGCCTGGCGGTTTCTGATCGATACAGGCCATTTGGTGTGCTTCCTGTGGTGAGTCGATCTCCTATTGTCTTCTTCAAGCGTTGGTCAGGTTGAAATGTTCCTGATGTAAGGAATTGGCTCTTAGCAATCGAGGATATCTGGAGCGCAGTCTGTTTATTTCGATATTAAGCTTATCATGGTGGATGGATAGTTGATGGTTAGCCTCGATTTTTAGGTATTCTCTGAGAAGAGAATGACTTCTTCGCAGTTTCGGCGGTGGAATGTGACTCACAATGGGAAGCCAATAATTCGCTGAGGGTCTAATTGTACCTGAGATTATTCGCATTGTCTGATTTAATTGGGTGTCATATTCAGCCACTGAGTATACAAGTCCGAGAGCGGATAATCTGAGTACGGAGGCTGAGAACCCCCACGTAGTGCCACATAGCTTTTGGACTATATTATTTCTCGTTTTCAGTTTTGCTGTCGTTCTTTGAAGATGTTCTTTAAAACTTAATGTTCTGTTCAGAGTCACTCCAAGATATTTTGGTGTTGAGTTATGAGTGTGCAGTCTGTTTTCGAAGTGAACGGAGAGTTTTTTGTTGGCTTGGGCATTATTCAGATGTAAACAGCACACTTTGGTTTTCGTTGCATTGGGCCGTAGCCTCCATTTGCGAAAGTATTCCATTATACAAGCTCTCGGGACTTTAACAAACCGATAAACCTTTTAATCGAACATCAAGAGATCGAACAATTGATGTGAAACATGTTTATCTGTGGCACTTGGGTATACGACTTTTGTACCATACCCCTGTTTTTTTCATTAAACCCTGTGACCTTAACGAAGGCCAACAGTTTCCTTGTTGGTAGTTTTAGGATCTCAAGAAGGGCTATGTCGTCTGCAAAACGTAGGTTGTTTTCGGCCATTTATTGAGATGCCCTTTGCTCTTCTCATATTATGCTCCCCATATACATTAAATAGGTGTGGAGACAGTATACATCCTTTTTTAACACCTTGTTCTGGATGGAATTCCTTTGAGAGTGTGTCAAGCACTTTAACTGCTCTAGTAGTGTGTTCTTAAAATTCAGTTATAAGCGACATATAAAGTGCTGTGGTATGCCTAATTCTTTTAGTATCTGCCATTAGTGTTGCCATTTGACTCTGTTGAACATTTTGTGATATTTAGCACATTGCATAATATAGGATGTATATAATAGTCTCTTCTTTTATTTCGCATTGTTTGCACCATGGTTTATTCATCTTGTATATTAATATATTGTTACGATTTTAAATGTTATGGCATATAGAACTGTAAATATTTTATGACTAATTCTTTTATTGATTCTCGTAATTTCTAGGTCAAAAATCTACCTGAATCGAATGTTCTGGGGGCGACAAGCCGATAAAAAAAACATGTTTTGAGACCAGTCGCCGCTGTGTCTACATCGAGAACAGCATGGTATGTTCTACACCTTTCTGTTTACCGGCTTGGAATTATATAAATAAGGGAATACTTTCATTGAGGGGCCAGTCATAAGAAGATCGGTAAACGCGGTTTACTTGTACGAAACGTGAAATAAATACATTTGTAAAAGTTATTTAATAAATTAGTAATTAGTTATCGTGAGTTTTAATAAATTAGATTATAGACAATAAATTAGAATAAAGACAAATAAATTAGAGCAATAAAAAGACGCCACAGTGGTGCAGAAGTGGGGTTGTAGATAAATTTAATTTGAATTTTTGAAAAGAAGTGAAATTGGTGAACGATGGCTACGATTTACGAGCTCACAGTTACGAATCTAAGAAGGCATCTTGAGGATAGAGAATTAGCTTCTACCGGAAAAAAGGCTGAGTTAGTCCAACGACTAAAGAATGCTTTGGAGGAAGAGGGTTTAGATCCGGAAACTTATATATTTGAAGATGCTGTCATCGCGTCAATTTCAAAATTAGAGAATAAAGTTTCTGGCGACATCGCCTCTTTAGAAGACAAAGTGTCTAACGAGATTTCTTCTCTAGAAAGCAAAGTCTCTGCTAACATCTCCTTGGAAATCTCTAAAGTCACTTCGGAGATGTCTGCTCTCGACGATAGAGTGTCTTCATTAAAAAACCAAGTTGCTGCCGATATGATGGCCTTCGAAGAGAAGATATGGAAAGAGTTGGAAAGGAAGATTGAGGGAACAGGAACAACAGAGAGAGTAAACAATCCAATTACCATAGAGACAAAAGAAGACGAGACGAAATGTAAGTTGGAAACACGGCCGAAATGTGAAGGAAGTGGAAGTTCCGTTCATGTCAAAGTCCCAACTTTCGACGGAAAATCATCATGGAACAACTACATGAAACAGTTCGAATCAGCTGCAAGAGCGAATGGATGGTGTGAAAAAGAAAAGGCTGTAAACCTGACTATCGCTCTTCGAGGAGATGCCTTAGATGTGCTCCAGACCATAGCCGTAGAGGAGACGGATGATTTCGAACAACTGAAGAAGAGGTTAAATATGCGATATGGCCACGAACACTTGGAGCATGTATATCAGTCGCAGCTTAAAAATCGAAGACAAAAGAAAGATGAGGCTCTTCAAGAATATGAAGTAGATATTGCCAGATTAGTGCGATATGCTTATCCAACAGCTCCCGAAGACATGATGGAAAAGTTGGCCGTTCAAACGTTTATTGATGGTCTTCGTGATCATGAGATGCAAAGAACACTACGATTAGCTCGTCACAAGACGCTGATGGATGTCTTATCTGCCGCCCTCGAATACGAGTCAGCTACGCAGGCCTCTGGCGGGTATAGCAAAGTTAGGACTGTAAAAGAGGAAGGAGATGAAGATAAACTTGACCAGCTCTTTAATATGATAAAAAGCATGACACACAAGAAAACGAAGACCATAAGACCAAAGACAAAACCAGAACGCGTCGGCCTTAGGGGAGCAGCTTCGACCCAGAACTTTACCAAAGACCCTCTGATACTAATAGCTTCTTTGAAATGTCGTGAAGATAGTGTATATGTAGATGGAGAAATAAATGGTAAAAAGCATACGTTGTTGGTGGATACTGGAGCGACCAGAACCATTATACGCCCGACAGTTATAAACAGCCGAAAGAAACTGTTACCAACGAGGTTGCGACTTCGGACCGCCACAGGTGAAAATGCCAACATTCATGGAGAAATCCAGGTACAATTAGGAATTGGAGCAGAAAAGTTCGTCCATACTGTTATAGTTGCTGACATCGAAGAGGATGTTATATTAGGAATGGACGTAATGAATACGCATAGATTCCAATTGGATTTTAAGAATAAGGTAATCAAAGTTGGTAACGAGGAGGTATTTCTCCATCCACATGATGACAACACTATGCAAGCAGCCGTTAAAGAAGATACAGTCGTGCCTGCGAGAAGTGAAACGATAATAGTAGCGCGGCTACAGGGAATTGTGGACGAAGGAACACCTGTTATGATGGAGCCTTGGAATCATGACGACGAAGTTGGCCGTGGAATCATAATTGGAAAAGAATTAGTGACTTCGGCTAAAGAAATTCCTGTGAGACTTATTAATGTCAATGACTACCCAGTGACCATCAAGAAAGAGACAAAAGTAGGAACTTGTGTACCTGTCACATCCATAATCCGTCAGACGACAACGTCTGATAATTCCAACGATAAATTTGATCAAATGGTTGCGGTTGCTGGACAGTCTCTGAATCAGATTGAGAAAAGGAAATTAAGGGAATTTCTTCGGCAGTATCGTGATATTTTCGTACCGAAAGGAGGAAAGACGGGAAGAACTACCGTTGTTAAGCATAAAATTGATACTGGTAATGCTAAGCCAATTCGTCAAACAGCTCGACGATTACCACAGGCGAAAAGAGAGGAAGCTGAAACGATTGTTCAGGAAATGAAGAAAGACGGGGTGATAGAACCTTCTACGAGCCCATGGGTCTCTCCGGTGGTCCTGGTTAAGAAGAAAGACGGAACAACGAGGTTCTGTGTGGATTACCGTTTGCTGAACAACGTTACCAAAAAAGATAGTTATCCTCTGCCTCGGATCGATGACACATTAGACACATTGGCTGGAAGTAAATTATTTTCTACTTTGGATTTAAAGTCTGGATACTGGCAGGTAGAAATGGACCCGGTAGATAAAGAAAAGACAGCCTTCACCACAGGATCTGGATTATGGCAATTCAACGTTATGCCATTTGGACTTTGTAATGCTCCTGCAACATTTGAGAGGCTTATGGAAAATGTGTTGAGAGGGCTATCTTGGAAAACATGCCTAGTTTATCTAGACGACATAATCGTCTTGGGGGATACATTTGAAGACCATCTGAAGAATTTAGAAAACGTTTTTAATCGACTTAAAGCTGCCCAATTGATGTTAAACCCCAAGAAGTGCCAGCTATTTCAAGGTAAAGTCAATTATCTGGGTCATATAGTCAGTAAAGAAGGAGTGGCCGTGGATAAGGGAAAAATCGATTCCATTAAGGAATGGCCAAAACCAACTGACAAACATCAAGTGAGAAGTTTTCTTGGACTATGTACTTATTACCGGAGGTTTATTAAGAAGTTTGCAGATATCGCTAAACCATTAACGCGACTTACAGAGGAAGCAAGAGAATACCGCTGGGATGTAGACTGCCAAAATGCCTTTGAGACCTTAAAAAAGTATTTAATCACAGCACCAATTTTAGGGTATCCACTGCCAGAAGGAGAGTTCATCTTAGATACAGATGCAAGTAATGTGGGAATTGGAGGAGTGCTGTCTCAGATTCAGGGAGGACAGGAAAGAGTCCTTGGATATTTCAGTAAAGTTCTCTCAAACCTGAGCGGAATTATTGCGTCACGAGAAGAGAACTTCTGGCAGTAGTAAAATCAGTAGAGCACTTCTATCAATACCTCTATGGAAGGAAATTTTTAATCCGAACCGACCATGCCGCCCTTAAGTGGTTGATGCAGTTTAAGAATCCAGAGGGTCAGATAGCCAGGTGGATCGAACGACTCCAAGAATATGATTTTAAGATTGAGCACCGGGCCGGAGTTAGCCACCGAAACGCTGATTCTCTTTCCAGAAGGCCATGCCCAGCAGAGTGTTCTCACTGCAACAAAACGGAATCCAAGGAAGCAGCAGTGCTAAGAACGACGGTGGTCCACGACGACTGGACGCCTACCAAGATCAGGGAAGAACAAGAGAGAGATCCAGTTATACAGAAAATCCGAAAATGGAAAGAAGAAAACCGTCGACCACCTTGGCAAGAAATATCGAACCTAGGCTCAATAGTTAAGACGTATTGGGCCCAGTGGGACTCATTTATCATGGAAGATGGCTTGCTCAAACGAGTCCTGGAAAATGATGACGGTTCAGAGAAGAGAAGACAGTTGGTGATTCCAAAGAGCAGAATAGCCGAAGTACTTCGTCAGTTACACGACAGTCCATCAGGAGGCATTTTGGTGTGAAGAAGACCCTTCAGCGAATTCGGGAACGGTTTTATTGGATGAACAGTTCCGACGATGTAAAAGACTGGTGTAAGAAATGTACTATTTGTGCTACGAGTAACGGGCCTTATCGAAAAAGGAGAGCTCCTATGAGACAATATAATGTTGGAAGCCCGTTTGAAAGAATAGCTTTGGACATTGCTGGGCCGTTTCCAGAAAGTGATAATGGAGGCAAGTACATGTTGGTAGTAATGGATTACTTCACTAAGTGGGTCGAGATTTACGCACTTCCAGACCAGAAGGCGGCCACCGTTGCAGATAAGTTGATCCAAGAATATATCAGCCGATTTGGAGTGCCTTTGGAGATCCATAGTGACCAAGGCAGGAACTTCGAAAGCGATTTATTTCAAGGAATATGTGATAGACTAGGTATGAAGAAAACAAGAACTACGGCTTATCATCCGCAATCGGATGGTATGGTAGAACGAATGAATAGAACAGTTGGCAAGTATTTGACAAAGATGGTGTCCGATCATCAGCGAGACTGGGACCAATATCTCCCGTTCTTCACAATGGCCTACAGATCTGCTGTTAATGAATCAACAGGCCAGACACCAGCCAGAGTCCTATTCGGACGCGAGATGCGACTACCTTGTGATCTAGAGTTTGGGTGTCGACCTGGAGAAGATGTAGCAGGTGAAGATTATGTGATCGAATTGCGAAGAAGAATGGACGATGTACACGAGTTGGTCCGTTCCCATCTCCAGATCGCTAGTGACCGAATGAAGAAACGGTACGATACGCAAGCCGAAAAGGGGTGTTTTAAGAAGAACGACAAAGTCTGGCTTTATAATCCCAAAAAGCGAAAAGGTTGTTCCCCCAAGTTGCAGCAGTTTTGGGAAGGTCCATACCTCATTATGGAAAAGATCAATGATGTCATTTATCGAATAAGCAAGATTCCGAGGGGAAAGCCGATGATAGTACACCATAACCGGCTGGCGTCTTTCGAAGGCGACCACGACGTAGATGAAGAAGTGGAAATAAACCAAGTCCAACATGTGTCTGATCTCACGTTTGAGGAATTCATGGGTGCCTATGGAGTACCGGTAAAGCAAGACATGGTGTTACCCACTGAAGAAAGGCAAGATCTACTCGCGCTTCCCGATGACTACTCACTGGCCCTTACCATCTCGGCCAGTATCAAAGATGCACCAGGGTTGGCATCCGTCTTTCGAAGGAAGTTTGGTCGAGTTGCAGAACTTCAATGCCAAGTGCCAGCTCCTGGTAAAACCTTGAAACTTCAAGATGCATCACGTTACCTTTTCTACCTGGTAACAAAAGACACTGCCCGTGACCAACCTACCTACCGAGATGTATGGTGTAACGACTATTTTGCTTACCACAGGGTAAGAATATGGGGGACAAGATTGGGCAAACAAAATAATCGAAACAAGTGCATACGGACACTCAGTTGGTTGTTGGAGAGCTGGGTCGTGGATAAGTTGAAGATATTGGGGGTTAGATTGGGGCAACTACAAAGAAAAGAAATAAAGGGGTACTTATACAAATCTCTTGGGACAAACAGAATGAAAATAAACGAAAACACCTCAAGAAATTTAATATAGGGCGCCACTTGAGGTGCCCAATTATACCTATTACAACCACTAGTTGTAACTAGGGAAATAATTGTATAACATCAAAAATATAGAAAAAAATATCTTTTTCAAATAAAACTCAAAACAGATCAGAGAAACAAATTAAACATTTATTTTTGTCTCAAACAAAACAGATCAAAAATACATATTATAAAAGAAACATATCATATAACATAATACAAATAACAAAAACTTACATGTTCTTTGTTTACTATATTATGGCCAATTAGATTATCAAAAATTAAGGATCCTTCTTAATGAAAACATATAAATTTAAACTTATATATGAAATATCGTTTCTACATAATTATCAAATTAAAATTGTCATAACAAAAAAAACAAATTAAACTTGCTGTCAGGTATCACATTTAATTTTGATGACAAAGAATGAAAGCAATTATTACTTTAGCCAAAAAATATCTGTCTTTACTTTGAAAAATTAATATATTGAATTGTTACCTTAATGTTTTTTTTTTATACAAACACTTTGAAACTTTGCATCTCTGGGAAGCTACTCGGACAAAACTTTCAAAACTGGAAGGCAGCAACCATCAGGAACTAGTTCTACACTCCAGGACAAAACGATAGGAACAGGAACTTGGTGGAAGAATCGAGCCGACTACGGGGACATCCTATATCATACTTCTTTAAATATTTAGTAGTTACCCTTTTCAAAACCTGTCTTATTACAGAGGGTAATTGTTCCTCTAATTAACAAAATTTGTCGACTTTTTTCTTCGAGAAGTTCTTCATCACTTCCTCTCAAATCTTTTACTCCATTCCCACATGTCTGCCCCGCTTGGAACTTAAATGCCGACTCTTATCACATGTCTGCCCCGCTTGGAATCTAAATCTCGACTCTTCTTCAAATCAAATCTTGGTCTGAATTGTCCATGTCTGCCCCGTTTGGAACTCAAATCTCGACTCCTTTGCTTCGTTACATTTTACCAGAATCTAGCCAAAAATTTCCCTTCCGTCTTGCAGCTAGCCTGTCCCCCAAACTCCAGAACCAAAACAATATCCCCTCGCTCGTATCGACAAAAAAACCTTTTAAATATTCCTTTATTGCCTAAACAAACAAATATTCTTTTTTTGACCCTCGACTAATAACGAAAAACAACTATAATATTAGGGGAATTCATATTTATTGCGTTTTTAACGAAGAAAACAAATAAAACCTTTTTTTTATCAGGGGGCATCATAAATTTACATAATACAAATTAACAAAATACGTGCGTATTTTAAACTTGAGTTTTACCTGGCTTATAACAAAAGGTTCGATATTTGAATCTAAACACAGACAAAAAACATCTATATTTACTTTTGAATCGGTAGAAATATACGCATTTAAAAATCTCGTCAAAAAAACTTGAAATATTATTTCGATTGTTTTCTTTGGTAAAAACAACAGGAGCGTAACACAGAAATCTTTTCTATACACTTTAAATAAAAAAAAACGCTACAATGCCCCTTCTTAAAAGAAAAAACTCGGATAATTCTTATCCAGTTTTTGATAAAGGCAAAACAACAAAAACCAAATCAGAAGATGACCTCTTAACTGAGTCGAAACTTCTTAATATTTTCTTTTAGAAATAGGTTACCTGAACTGAAATTATCAAAAGTGAAACAATATTCCAAAGGATGAAATCAAATCAACATATAAACTCGAAAATACAGACATGGGATAGGATGAACTAATTACTTAAAGATGACATATTGTCCTCATCTGACACAAAAGGCTTTAAATCTTTAATGTGCCACTTACCAAGATCCGAACCATTTAAATCTGACAAACGATAAACCACTGGTGACAATTTTTCCTTGATAGTTGCTTCAATATACTTCGGTGCTAGTTTGGACATAAACTTGTTGACAGCACAAGACAAAACCTTATTTCTTTTCCAAACTCTATCACCCACTTGAAATTGGACTTCTCTTCTACGTAAGTTGTAACTTCTAGCGTTACGTTCATATCCTTTTCGAAGATTAGCCTTAACCTTTTCAAAAACTTTATCTATACCTTTGACTTCTGAAGCATACATGTTACGGTCACCTGGAATTATCTCGATATCTTGATTCTGTTGATCCTTATGATCAACACCATAATAGTTTCCACTTAAAGGAACATGACGGCCATAATTCAGGAAAGCTGGAGTATATCCAGTCACTTCATGCTTTGCAGTGTTAATAGCTTGTCTGATCTTTGCTAAATTCTTGTCCCAATCTACGTGGTCTTTAACATACGTACGTATTGCTGTACCAATGGTTCTATTGTTCCTCTCCACAAAATTACACTGAGGTGCATATACTGGGCTAAACCATACTTTCTGAACGTTATACCTATTACAGAGCTCAATTAAGAGAGGATTGTTCAGATTTGAGGCATTATCACAAATCACATATTGAGGAACACCAAACATTAGGAAAACATCATTTTCCAAAAACTCAACAATATTCTTAGCCGTGGCCTTTCTCAAAGGTTGGACTAAAGTATATTTACTAAACCAATCAGCAACTACTAATAACCACGTATAACCTTTCTTTGAACGAACAAAGGGACCTATCAGATCTATTGCAACTATTTGCCAAGGAAACTTGGCCTCTCTCTGCTTACCCATTTTACCTAATGGAGCATAATTTGGTGTCTTCTGAGCACCACAAACTTTACATGACCTGACAAACTTAAGCACATCAACACGCATCTGGGGCCAATAATATCTTTCCTGAATACGGGACAAAGTTTTGGAAAATCCAAAGTGAGCACACGTAGGTGGCTCATGACAAGACTTCATAACTTCAAACCTCTGTGGTTTGGGCACAAGAATTTTCCATTCTACATCATTAGTCTTAAAAGAATTTCTGGTAGGGGCAAACTTATAAACAAAATCATTCTCCACCTTCCACTGTGGAAAATCAAGGGGGGATCGGATTATCTTTGATCTCAAATTATCGAACCAAGGGTCTATTCTATCTACATTAACTTCTAAACAATTAACATGGGGACGACTATCAAAATCTTTCTTTTCAAAAATTGGGTTCACTGATGACCTGTAAGGTCTATTGGACTTAGACCTATTCGAAATACAACACTTAGGACAAGAAGATATGATCACACCTTTATGACCACAACGCCAACAAGATATTGACTTACTTCTACAGTCACGGGAAATATGACCTGGTCTATTACAATTGAAACAAATAATTTTTTTCAGATTTCTTGGAGCTTGATAAGGGACTGACTGCATTAATGGAGGTAGGGACGAAAAAGATTGCATCATTGGGGGTGGGGACGAAAAAGACTGATTTCTTATTTCATTAATCTCCGGTGGACTGGATCTATTATTCTCATACTTATGTTTGGGTTGGGTCTCCTAGATACAGAATTTTCTCTGTCCTGTCTGTTACCTACTCCACTTCCATCTTGCTTGGTTTGATTATTCACCACATGAACTTGTTCTTTGGGCTTTTCTGAATCATCAATCGAAATACCTGCAAGACCTTTAGTAGTCTGCAACAAGGCAGGACATTCTGCTCTAAACGTTTTATAGTTGCTACTAACATTTCTACTGTAGCAAAATCTTGAAGGGCTATCAGTGGAATGTAATCCACTAAAATATTTTTCCTCATTATTTTTACTTTTTGGGCTTCACTAGGATAAGTTTCCAAACGTTTAAAAAGGTTTTCCATCACTGCTGAATAAATGGTTATGGATTCATTCCTTTTTTGCTTTCTACTTTTAATTTCTTCGAAGAGATTATCATTATAATCTGGGTGTAAAAAAGCAGATTTGAGTAGGGCTACCAACTCATCCCAACTATTAATTTTATCTCTAACACTCCTATACCAAATAGCAGCATTACCTTCAAATAACTCAATAGCTGAGCGAAACAGGATGTCTTCGGAAATATTCCGAGACCTAGCAGAATCTTTAACTTTCTCTAAAAATGTGGGAAGAGCTTTACTCTCACCATTAAACTTAATATGTAGATCAGAAATAATTACAGGAGTTGAAACCTGTATTATTGGGGCTGGGACTGTACAACTGGGAACTACAGGGACTGAAACTGGGCTACTAGTGGATGGTTTTACTATATCATCAAACATTTCCTCTTTTTCTAACACATTACCCTTCAACACTAACAAATCATCTTTACACTCTTCAACAAACTTTAATACATCTTCCTCAACATCATTCATAGGGAAATTTTCTAATCTGGTATCTAAATGTGTAGACCTTGTCTCAAATCTAGCAAAATCAGCCTTATTTGATTCTACATTTATTGATTGAGCACAACTATATAAATCTTTTATAAGCAACATGATCTCATTCAACTCTTCTTTAGGATCTACTACATTATTAACCAAATCGACTAAACTTGAAGACAAAGTGGCCTCCTTGGCCAACAAAGCTCTTAACATCTTTCTCTTATCATCAACTGTCTTATTTGGGACATTTTTACCTCTTATGAAAAGCTCATAAGATAACTCTCCTGATTTCAAATGATTAACCTGAGTGGACTTCATTTTTCAAAAATTGGATGAAAACAAACACACAAAATAACTGAAATCAACCTCAACAACTAGTAGAAAATATGATAAATTTAAGAAACAACCGTTTCCATTTATCACCTGATAGTAAGTCTCACTTGCACTCCCGCGTACTGAAATCCAAAACTCAATCAGTTTGCTGCAACTTCTGCTCTTGACTTAGTAATCAGTTGGTAAACAAAAATGAGGTCTTTAACCTGTCTCCTAAAAGTTCACACTTCCACTAACAAGGACTAAAAAAAATGGTTTCAAACAACATGGGACAACATGGACACTAACAAACAACATAAACCGTACATACAAGGAAAGACAAAATACTAATAATATTGAAAATTTGACCTTTGAGTGAGCTACACTAAATAACACCAAAATAAACCAACTCTTGTTCCGAAAACTAAATGAGACTGCTCCTAGTCAAAACTAAAACAGCATCTCCTGATCACAAATATTACACCTGTGGTCATTCAGATACAAGAAAGGATACGCAATAAACAAACAGTCTACTACTGAGACTAAACTTGTCGAATCTTCTCTACGACTCACAATGACTACCCCTCGTACAACAACATTAATTAACCCTTGGCATTTAAATATACCTTCAGAGACGGTTAATTAGAAGACAAATTGCATAATACTACTTCTCAACTACATAGCTCAAAAGTCACTCAAACGAATACACACATTTACTCAAAATTGACGGAACAAATAAAAAATTACAAAAACCGATTATTCTGTAAGATTTGTCAAATCAATAAAAAAATAAATGTAACAGTAACTGTATAATTTGCTACTGTTTTTAATTTCTTTTCAATATCAATAGTTCAATAAAAATTCATATTTAAATATTCAACTCAAATATTTGCTTTCATTTACCATTACATATAAGAAGAACAATACATATGTCACTATAAGTACATTACCTGAAAAAACAACAATACATAATGTTGGTACAAAATACATACATTGTAATACAAATACACTACTGTTTGTGAGACACTTTGGGGCACTATTCAAAAGGAACAAAGTTTCATATAAATGGCTTGGGAAAAATGAATCAAAATCTAAAAAAATGAAAATATTCAAATGCCCCACCGATTGGGCGACAAAATTGTAACGACTATTTTGCTTACCACAGGGTAAGAATATGGGGGACAAGATTGGGCAAACAAAATAATCGAAACAAGTGCATACGGACACTCAGTTGGTTGTTGGAGAGCTGGGTCGTGGATAAGTTGAAGATATTGGGGGTTAGATTGGGGCAACTACAAAGAAAAGAAATAAAGGGGTACTTATACAAATCTCTTGGGACAAACAGAATGAAAATAAACGAAAACACCTCAAGAAATTTAATATAGGGCGCCACTTGAGGTGCCCAATTATACCTATTACAACCACTAGTTGTAACTAGGGAAATAATTGTATAACATCAAAAATATAGAAAAAAATATCTTTTTCAAATAAAACTCAAAACAGATCAGAGAAACAAATTAAACATTTATTTTTGTCTCAAACAAAACAGATCAAAAATACATATTATAAAAGAAACATATCATATAACATAATACAAATAACAAAAACTTACATGTTCTTTGTTTACTATATTATGGCCAATTAGATTATCAAAAATTAAGGATCCTTCTTAATGAAAACATATAAATTTAAACTTATATATGAAATATCGTTTCTACATAATTATCAAATTAAAATTGTCATAACAAAAAAAACAAATTAAACTTGCTGTCAGGTATCACATTTAATTTTGATGACAAAGAATGAAAGCAATTATTACTTTAGCCAAAAAATATCTGTCTTTACTTTGAAAAATTAATATATTGAATTGTTACCTTAATGTTTTTTTTTTATACAAACACTTTGAAACTTTGCATCTCTGGGGAAGCTACTCGGACAAAACTTTCAAAACTGGAAGGCAGCAACCATCAGGAACTAGTTCTACACTCCAGGACAAAACGATAGGAACAGGAACTTGGTGGAAGAATCGAGCCGACTACGGGGACATCCTATATCATACTTCTTTAAATATTTAGTAGTTACCCTTTTCAAAACCTGTCTTATTACAGAGGGTAATTGTTCCTCTAATTAACAAAATTTGTCGACTTTTTTCTTCGAGAAGTTCTTCATCACTTCCTCTCAAATCTTTTACTCCATTCCCACATGTCTGCCCCGCTTGGAACTTAAATGCCGACTCTTATCACATGTCTGCCCCGCTTGGAATCTAAATCTCGACTCTTCTTCAAATCAAATCTTGGTCTGAATTGTCCATGTCTGCCCCGTTTTGGAACTCAAATCTCGACTCCTTTGCTACGTTACATTTTACCAGAATCTAGCCAAAAATTTCCCTTCCGTCTTGCAGCTAGCCTGTCCCCACAAACTCCAGAACCAAAACAATATCCCCTCGCTCGTATCGACAAAAAAACCTTTTAAATATTCCTTTATTGCCTAAACAAACAAATATTCTTTTTTTGACCCTCGACTAATAACGAAAAACAACTATAATATTAGGGGAATTCATATTTATTGCGTTTTTAACGAAGAAAACAAATAAAACCTTTTTTTTATCAGGGGGCATCATAAATTTACATAATACAAATTAACAAAATACGTGCGTATTTTAAACTTGAGTTTTACCTGGCTTATAACAAAAGGTTCGATATTTGAATCTAAACACAGACAAAAAACATCTATATTTACTTTTGAATCGGTAGAAATATACGCATTTAAAAATCTCGTCAAAAAAACTTGAAATATTATTTCGATTGTTTTCTTTGGTAAAAACAACAGGAGCGTAACACAGAAATCTTTTCTATACACTTTAAATAAAAAAAAACGCTACAATGGGAAGCCTTACTTCAGTTGAGAGAGCACGTACTAGAGTCCGACGTGCAAAAGTTAGCCATGCCAAAGTTGGAGTGCCGCCAATTAGATTGGAGGGTTATACGAAACATGGTGGAGGAAATCTTTAAAGACACCGAAGTCCAGGTGTTAGTCTGTTGCAATCCGCATAGTTACTGGTGCGGAGAGAAAACCGTCCCTTGTCATTTCTATACAACTGGAAGTTGTAAAAGAGGGTCCAGTTGCCGATATCAGCATGTCGTTCCAGTTCCAGTCCCGACAAGGTTCCAGGAGGAACCATCTTTTAAGAGGGGGGCAATGTTACGATTTTAAATGTTATGGCATATAGAACTGTAAATATTTTATGACTAATTCTTTTATTGATTCTCGTAATTTCTAGGTCAAAAATCTACCTGAATCGAATGTTCTGGGGGCGACAAGCCGATAAAAAAAACATGTTTTGAGACCAGTCGCCGCTGTGTCTACATCGAGAACAGCATGGTATGTTCTACACCTTTCTGTTTACCGGCTTGGAATTATATAAATAAGGGAATACTTTCATTGAGGGGCCAGTCATAAGAAGATCGGTAAACGCGGTTTACTTGTACGAAACGTGAAATAAATACATTTGTAAAAGTTATTTAATAAATTAGTAATTAGTTATCGTGAGTTTTAATAAATTAGATTATAGACAATAAATTAGAATAAAGACAAATAAATTAGAGCAATAAAAAGACGCCACAATATTCATCAAGTTGTCCGAGAGTTTTTTTATCAAAATTCTTAATTATTTTCTTAGGCTGGATTTGCCTTTGAGTGATTCTCCATTTCTTTTAATGATCCTTTATCAACTACTTCTAAAACTCGTTTCTTACAGCATCTTTGGTGATCTGCTCGTTTATTCCCATGCACCCCTTACTGACCCGGCATCCATATTAAAGACACTTTATTCTCTTTTGCCAGGTTTTTAACGAGATCTTTGCAGTTCCTCAGTCGTTTTGATTTTTTGTTACAACCAGAACAACCGCTTGGCTATCGGTATAAATACTGATTCTCTTTGCTTTGACGTCTCCATTCGGGATTTTATCAATGCAGGCCACCAAAGCAAAAACTTTAGCCTGAAACACAGTTGTATATTGGCCAAGGCTGTAAGATTTGCTATAATTACATGATTGTCTAGACACTCCTGATCCAGGTACTAGATGTCCATATCAAGACTAGTCTCAGTAGTATTTGTGTAACTATTAAATACATAATTAGGCCTCCAGGTATTGTTTGTTTTAAGTCTCAAGACCTGTGATAGCCTCTAAAGATGCCCTTTCTGTACCATTCAAGGCTCCTGTCATATTTAGAAGTGTCTTTGTAGGATAATGTGAGAGGTCACAAAAAATTACAAAGCCGTTTTTCCCACCAGCAACGTACTAAACGGTATGTAACGGTTTAGGTGCCTCACGAGGTGTTCCTTCTATATTTGTCGTTCGAAGACTATAATCCCTTAGATTGCTCCAGATCTCCTGAACATCGCATAGACATCACTTTTTTCTCTATGGTACCTATGCATCTCATGGACACAGTGGTTTTATTACCTTAGGATTGGGAAGCACATTAGTCTTAACACAAAAATTACCCTATGATGAGTCAGTTATCAGAAGTGCGATTTTATAGTGTAAATAATTTTCGAAACGATCTGGAATACTTAGGACAACCATGGAATAATTTTGAATACCCTGCAGCGATTGGGAGTAAACTAAAAATTTTTAATGCACTTCACGGTATTTTAACAAACAAGTTTTCGCAATATAATGGAATACACTGAAAAACTATGAGGCACTGAAGAATACACTGGAGTCCTATGGTACATTTTGATATTCTTTGGAACAAATTGAGGATACTTCTAAGTACCTCAATGACTAAGTGTTCTAAGACTTATAAATACTCTGAAATTCTTAGAATAGTAATGAAACAATTCTAAACACTCTGGAAATCCTGGGACAATTAATGAATGCACGAGAAACATAGAATGCACTTTGGGATATTTGAAAATACTTTAAACAGCTTTTTGGCACTTGTAGTAATCTGATTTTCCATACGAAACACTAAATTACTCTATATCACTAAATATTTAGTCAAAAATACTAAGGTAAGAATGTTGCAATTTTTAAATACTTGACAAGGCACTGAAAAATACACTGGAGTGTATTTTTCTACACATCTACATCTTCTAAGACTTATTAATACTCTGGGATTCTTAGAATAGTAATGAAATAATTTTGAATAATCTAAAAATCCTAGCACAATTAAGGATACTGGCACTACTAGAAAAATAGGATACACTTTCGCATATTTGAATATCCTTTATACAGATTTGTAGCACTTCTGTACTGTGAGAAATCCACTTAAAAATACTTAACAAGCAAATGGTGCAATTTTTAAATATTTCAGAACCTTTTGCAATATAATGGAATACACTGGAATACTGGGACCCATTTAAGAGTGTGTTAGAATCCTTTGGTACATTCTGATATACTTTGGAACATTTTATAAGGTTTTTGGAGACATTCAAACACTTATGTGACATTCTGAGCTATTTGTGAATATTTTTGATCTGTCACAGCGACAATAGAACAGTTTTTAACTCTAGAAACTTTTTGTATTTTTCTACATAAGATTCTAAGACTTTTTGTAACACTTAAAAACTAAAACATGCTCTGAAATACTCAGAAAAAAGAGCTGGTGCAATATTTTTGAATTATCTGACCTACTACGTAAATATTTAAGATACTCTAGAGCATTCTTTAGGTCTCAGAAATACTCCACAATGTTCTTGATATAAATAAAATAATCTTGCAATAACACCTGCAAACACTATAAAATCCTTGTTGGAAAACTATGATATAATTTGATAGATTTAAGAATATTTTATTAATATTAATTTAAAAAATCGTGTTTTTTGTCTAGCAGTGTATTAAAGTTGATGACCTCAACTTCACTCTTCTTGGACACGTATTCTGAATACACCTTTTAATACTTTCGAAGATGCAGGACTGAAAAATGGCGGATGAGATAATTGCCACCATAAATTCCGAGTACAGATCACCGCTAATAGATGATATCTAAAATGTTCGCTAAAATTACCCTGAGTGTATTAGCTATGCTTCTTCTTTAATTGCTGAGGCTGAATTGGTTCTCAAATAAACCTTGACTCTAGATATAAAAAATAGTCAGCAGGACATATCGCTTACTCAAGTATGATTTGATTTTACATTTTTCATGTTAATTATTGGTTAGTTCAAATAAAATCTGGAAGTGGATATAGATGGAAAAATTAAAAAGAAGATCTGTGATTTGACTTGTATGTTTAGTGATTACATTCCCTCAACAGACAAATTAGTCATAGAAGGCATCCGCCAATCACAATTAGAGTTGATTTTTGTGAGTCTGACGTTAAATTTATCTGAAACTGTCTTTAAAAAATTTTTTATAACTAGAATTTAAGAATCTTTCAGCTAAAACAGATTTGAAAAATTCAGGACAAATTTTTGAACAAAACACCTTTCAACCTGTTATTCTGAACATCTTGACAATTAAAATAAAAATGAAATTGTTTGCTAATAACTTTTCTTTACAATTATTTTAAAAATTCCAGAACATAGAAACAAAAATTATCGAAAAGTTTTTTTGGAAGTTTCTTGAGAAAACAGAAATGTTGTGAAAAATCGGAAACTCGATTTTTCTAGACGATATCTGCAAACATTGATGTAAATAAAAATAGAGTGTTTATTTTTGGTTTTTGCATAATAATATTGCAATGTAGCTCGAAAAAATCTAAATGTTTTCAAAATTTTGCTACGTGAAATATTCTGTTATCGAAATCGCTGAATTTTTTGCGTATATAAGAACAAACAACAAAGTAGTTCATTTGACTTCCGTCAAGTAAACATCATGTCGCTAGTATATGAATAAAGCTACAATTATTACAGTGATAATTAAAAACACTGGAACACTATAAAAAACTACTTACTATCGAAGTAGAAGATCCAAATCAACTACCTCCAGGAGCAAGAGCCTGGAATGAGGAACAAATCCCGGAAGAGTGGTGTATTAGAATCGTTTGCCCGCTACACAAAAAGGGTGATCAATTGGAATGTAGAAACTATAAGGGAATAACCCACCTTAATACAGCATACAAAATATTTTTGAGTATTTTATATGAATATCAAAGTGGTTTTAGGCCTGGTCGATCAACAACGGACCAGATCACCTTGTCAAATACCTCAAAAAATATGGGCCTGCAAGTAAATGAGGAGAAAACTAAGATAATGGCATCAACACCCAACAATAGAGCCAGATACATCGGCCACCAATTCACGGTTAATAACTCTACCTTTGAAATGGTGGACAAATTCACATACTTAGGCTGCCTGATCAACAAGGAGAACGCCATGACGGAAGAAATCAAGCGAAGAATAATCCTAGCAAACAAATGCTATTCTGGATGAAGTAAATATATGAGAAGCAGAAACTTAAGCCCAAAAATAAAAATAACCATATAAGTACAAAACCCTTATACAACCAGTATTGACATATGGATTGGAGACATGGCTATTTCCAAGGTAGATGAAAACCTTGTGCTTATATTTGAACTAATTATCCTGAGAAGAAATTTCAGTGGCATCTGTGAAAATGGTGTTTGGAAAAGAAGGTACAACTAGGAGATATATCACAGATATAAACATATACTTGGTGGTAATGACGCAGTATCTCTTATAAAAATAGGAAGACTAAGATGGGCAGGACATCTGGCAAGATCACAGCAGAACAACCCTCATAGAAGAACCCTTATGTCACAACCTGTGGGAAGTAGAAGTAGGGGTAGGCCAAAACTCAGATGCAGGATAGTGTAGATGATGATGGCAGAAAATAGGCGCAGCAAACTGGCAACAGTTGGCAATGGATAGAACTGTCTGGCGTAATAGACTTGGGAAGATCGAGGCTCTTATAGGGCTGTAGCACCAATAATGATGATGAGCTAAAAACTCATTGTGATAAAAATTTGAAATTTTTTCCTTACAATATTAAAATTATATTATGATAAGGAATAATTTCATCATAATCCTTATCATAAACCTATTATGATAAGGATACTGGCGTTGTATTACTTTTTTTCTCTACAATAAAATGCTGAGGCGTCGTCACCGGTAGTGTCATATAATAGCGGTTCTGCGTCATTGCTCCTTTATTAAATAAAGAAAATATTTTTACGATCGTAATGTTCAAAATTTAATATAATCAAATTATCAATGTATAAAGGTATATAATATAAAAAATATAGAACAACAGCTTACAAATATAGACTCCAATAGTAAAAATATAAACAAAATCAATAACATATTGACAAAAACAACACAAATTGCTTGGAATACTACTATTTAACTTACCACAATTATTCTTTAATTTGTTTAAAATTTTTATCAGTGTTACATGCAAATAGAAAGACTGCAATGTGAAATGATTATACATGCATGGCTATAATTTATGTACGATTTCCTTAGGGGTTAGTTTGCCGAGAATGGATACCTCTCATACTTGAATACATATTTCGCAATTATGCTATCGTTTGCTATTTTTACTTGAACGTGGGAATTTAGTTGTATTAAAAGCTAATTTAATTTTCTTCAGAAGAAAGTTATCTAGTTATGCTAGTTTGTTTATTTATGTCATATTATAAAAAACATATTACAATTTACCAAATACAATACATGATCTTCTTTTGAAATCTTCCTTAACATTATTACTCTATGTTTATCACAACCAAGAAATCCGTTTCCTTCCTACACCTATACGGCCCTATATTTTGCCCTTAAGGATCAGTTGTCATATTTTATATCGACTTACCCTTACTATTTGTCCCAGATCAGACATTTTTTGATGTTTAACAGTTTTTAGCAGTTCTCTATCTTTGTTGACGCTTCTTAGTACTTTTCATTAGTTTTTCTTGCTGTCCAAGGTATCTTCAGCATTCGTCAATGAACCCACATTTCTAATGTTTCAATTTTGTTCATGATCGATACTTTTAGCGTTCACACTACTGTACTTTATAAAAGTATGGACCAAACATAGCACTTAACCATTCTTTGTCCTAGTTCTAAACTCTGACTCCTCGTGGTATGGAGATTTCATCGGTGTATTTATTTTTGCGATGCGGGTCTTCTGTGCAGTTACCGGAATAATATAATACACTTCCGTCCTTTTAAAATGATCCTAATTTAGGCCATCTCATTTCGCTGATCCCCAGTACGTCTATTTTCATTCCTTGAATTGCCTTGTCAAATTTCCCAGCCACAAATAGACTTCTAACATTCCATGTGCACATTCTAAAATTAGATTTCTTTATTTTTAGGATTTCTTCACAAGGTTTTTGCATGTTTACGACCTGAGAAGCCTCGTGGTATAAATATGTTTCTTCTCTCCTGCCGAATCTTGGCCTCCGCTTTCTATGATTAGTAACGGTTTGCAATTGCAGTATCAATTCTATGGTGATTTTCCTGGGGTTGCTCTATGAGCCGGTAATGCAGTGGTTCCCCTTTGCCTTCTGCATTTTTATGCCGTTGACCATTATTTGTTGATTCCTCCGCCTTCGGGGCTGATTTCTCAACCCCACGACAAACGAATTCCCTACCACTCACCAACTCATCCGTCCTAAGCCTTTGGTCAGTAAATGGGTGATTGCTTATACCGGCAATCACTCGGACGTCAGGTGAGGGCATCACACGGGCAAGTGAGGTTGACATTTGGATAGGAGAGACTATACGTTGCGTATCACAATCCCTTGCATCTTCTCTTCTAGCTGAGTTTATTTGTAGGACCATAATAACCACAGGGATTTGTTTAATTAAATTTTCATCAAAAAATTATAAGTCTGTTATATTTTCTCTATTTCTTTGATTTCGTTTTCTGTCAGAAGCCAGAGTTCTGTCTCAAAAGAGTTTGAGACATCCTGTAGCTACTTCTTATAATACCTATATATTTTGCGTTATACCTAAATTTGACAATTATATCTATCTATTTAATTAGCCTTCTTCGGTCAATCTTTGGACCTAGGCCTCCTCAATCCTTTTCCATTCTTCTCTGTCTGTCGCTACAGTTATCCTTTTAGAGCCCACGTGCTTCTTGATATCATCTGTCCATCTCATTTGGGATCTTCCTCTGCTTCGTTTATATTCCCACGGTATCCAACTTATAAGAATTTTGTTCCATCGGTCTTCTTTTTGTTTTATATTGTGTCCGGCAAATCTCCATTAAAATTTTGCAACTTCTTGTCTAACATCCTTCACTTTTGTTTTCTCTCTTCTCCACTCGTTTCTCTTTTTATCCATTAGTTTTATGTGCAAGATTTGTCTTTCAATTGCTCTTTGGGTTTTTGTCCATGTTTGCTTTTGTAAATGTGAGAATAGGGAGTACGCATTGATTGTATAATTAGAATTGATTGTATAATAAGAATATAGCTTAGTTTGCCAAATGCCGCCCATGCCAGTCTAACTCGTCTTTTTATCTCTGTTGTTTGGTTTTCTTTGTTAAGTTTTGTAGGTTGACCCAGATATATATATAATATATATATATATATATATATATATATATATATATATATATATATATATAATCCTGAATTTGTTATGGTTTTGGTCTTGCTGTAATTCATATTAAGGCCTATCTTTCCAGCTTCTACGTCCAGTTCTTTCATCATTCATCAATTATTTATTATTTGAAATGATGAAAAAATTATATTTATACTGAGAAATAAATCGAAAAATTATATTGTCAACTGCCAGGAGCTGAAGTGTTCCTTCTTTAAAACGAAGATATCGATTTACAAACAAAAACATTCTCCTTGGATAGTTCGAATTACGGCATTTCTGAAAAACGCATAGCTAACATTTGGACTCCATGGTATAAATGTATAAATCTTCATTCGGTATGTACATTATGGAGCATGACTTGTTAAAACTCCGTTGAATTGTTACATAGACGGCGAAAGATGGGGGATTCAGTTTTAATTACACAACTTAAAAAATACTTATTATCACCGTATTATTAATAACAATTACTAATCTTTTTGTATAAGTTATTCGATTATTCACGTTGTCTATGTCAGCGTTCCTTAGTTATACTTCTTCATTTTATTTTTTTTACAGCTTTGTTTTCTACGATTCTTTTATTTTGGTACCATTTTATCTTCAGTATACTCTGTATAAAAACGCAACGATAACCTATTCTTCTGCTTAATGTGTAGTCTTTATCATTGCAGAAGTTCTAGTCCTGTCAAGTTTCCAATGTTAATATACCCAATATTATCATCACTAGTAAGAGAAGATGGCAAAAAGTGAGAAATGGTCAATGAGTGTGATAGATCGGGCGAAGATGACAATAATTGATTTAATAGATCTGATTAGACATCGTAGGTGATGTTCCAATATTTCAAGTGATGACTAAAACCACAGAAACCATATCCACCAAATTCAGAGTCTACAGCATCATAAAAAATATCAAAATAAACAGATGTATAAGCCAGAGAACAGCTCCAAGATGCACGAGTCTAAATCAGGACCTGCTAGGAATTCAGTATCTCTCCAGTCTGATCTTCGAACCTGTAAATCTGCACTTATAAATCTTTAATAAACATATCTTCAATATCCTTTTCTTCAAATGTCTGTACGAAGAGTGGAATGAGCTTTGTATGTAGATAATTATAATAGACAGTGAACAAAACGGTTCATAAAAGGAAGTTACTAATTTAAAAATGACTCTTAAGCAACTCGTGTCAATTATGTGAAATTAATTTAGCCAATTTTATGGAAAATAATAATCAAATTATTAATATGACTGTGAGTCTTGACGACTTACAAAAATAATAAATTTTATCTAGGAATCCATCTAGAGAAAACCATTTACTCTGATTCAAAAGATTACTTAAAGTCATGTAATTTTAGAATAAACCAATAAAAGAACTTCCTAAGCTACTCGTCTTCCTACTAATACGGAAAGAGGGATTGAAAAACCCTAGGACTCAGTTATTATGAAAATTTCGTCTAATTAATACTAATTTTGCTAGACCGACCACTTTGGACGTCGTTTCCAATTCTAGGAAATATTGCTAAACATCTCCCTGTCATCAGCGTATGATAAGAATTGTATCGATCTATTCTAAATAGTACCGCCATCTCTCATTCGTGTGTCTCGGGCTGCCTTTTCCAAGGCAATGTTAAATAGGAGGCAAGCCAGGGTATCCTCTTGTCTGAGTTCATCCTTTATCTCAAAGAATCGAGAATTTTCTCCCTGTATCCTAACGCTGGCTTTTAGTTGGACATTGTCATTCTCGTTAATCGAATAGGTTTTTCTGGTATTTCTGGTATGGATTTTCTTTGCAGAAACCAATTGTGAAGTATTTTGCCACTGAGCAGAAATTGGTGTACAGAATGAATCATAAAGTATATGATGTATTTCAGCAATGTCATCGGAATTTGTCAGGTCATAACACTTTTTGTGAGAAGCCATGCCATTATAATTTCAATAGTTTAGCAAAAAATTAAACTTACATGTCACAACAAAAAAAAAATGGATGAAACTACCCAGGCACATTGGTGTAACTTTCCAAGGTTGGGGTAAAAGTGTATCCCAGGTAGCATTCCAAGGTTAGGTAACTGATGGTTTTTTTAATTAACTGCTTTCAGATACCGTTTATTCAGTTTTTCATTTAGAGTTTATGGTACGATTTCATAGATAAAACTCCATAGACCTTTGGTGCTACAGAAGAATCCAAGAATCCTACGAATATCATGCATTCAAAAAGTGTCAAACGTGGAAGTAACTAGAAGGATAAGAAAAGAAGCAGAAATAATATCGACTATGAAAAGACAAAAACTTGAGTACTTAATAACATGCGAGGAGAGGACAGAAATACTCATTATTACAACTCAATATACAAGGCAACATTGGAGGAAAGTGAAACAGAGGAAAGCGCAGAATATGCTGGCTTCAGAATCTAAAAGAATTGCTTTTAGTCTATTAACAATGTTAAATTAAAACTTATAAGTTTCTCCATGCATCTTGAGGGTTTTATGTTAGGCAGCTATGCTAATCTTATACATCTCAGCCCTCATTTATCTGTTTTCTATCTATTTTCAAGTAGTAGTTGACGAAAATTGTATTTTTTAACATAAATGTCTTAGGTAATCACTGTTTTATTTGTACACTGTCTTCTAACCAAGCTTCCCTTATCCTAGCTTATTTTGTACTTTATATCCTCCTCTTCTTCTTTTTTTTTATATAGACATGACTCTGTCTGTTTTTCAATGTGCCTCCAGTAAGTTGCCGTTGCATCAGTTTCTTGGTCTTCCTAATGTTCGTCTTCCTATTGGGGAACAAATGATATTTGTTGTCATTCGGCTTATATGATCGTTCCATTATATCTTCTATTTCTTACCCAGTTCTTGATGTTCTCCACCTTGCATCTACATCGTATATCTGTACTTCTAGCTTTGTCCCATAGTGTCTTACCATCAATTGTTCTAAGTGTTTTCATCTCTGCTGTTTCTAACATCCTTTTTGTCCTGTCTGTGTCAGGTCTTGTTTTTGCCGCGTATGTCATTATTGGTTTGATGACTGTTTTGTAAATTCTGCTTTTCGTTTCTTTTCCGATATTTTTATTTCTCCATATTGTTTTATTCAGGCAGCATGGCGCTCTGTTTGCTCTCTTCACTTGATCTTCCACTTACATTTCGAGCTTTTCGTAACTAGATAATGTGATGCCTAGATATTTAAACTCCATCATTTGTTCTATTGTAGAAATTAGTGTATTGTAGTATTCTATTGAGAAAGTAGTATTGCGTCGTCTGTATAGCAGATTATTTTAAGTTGTTGTTCTCCCATTTGGTATCCTTTTTTAGATCTTACTTTTTTATTATTTCATCCATAATCAGGTTGAAAAGTAAAGGACTCGGGGAATCTCCCTGTCTTATCCCATTGTTAGCTTCAATAGGATCTTTATATCCCTGCATGATTTTAAGCAGTCAGATAGGTTAAAAGTCCTTATGATAATCTACAAAAGCTAGAAACAAAAGAAGATTAATAAAAAAATCATCTCTTTGATTACTAATATATGTTTTGACTGCTCATACTCCCGACGCCACTGGATTGCTGCTGTTCACACATACCATCAACAGATTAGAATATTCATTACTGCTTGATTGTTTGAATAAAATTGTTTCAGGATGTTGATTAGACATTGACAAAGATTTGGGCAATACAATAATAAAATATGATAGGTATAATGCTGCAAGACTTTTGAATTAACAAAATTTTTATCAGTTTCTCTTATTTAGAATCTGCAGTTTCAATTACAATCAGTAAATAGTATCAATTAAGAATAGTACTTGTAGAAAATTACTTTTGTTTTTTCTGCCTGTTTTTAAAAACTTTTTCAACTGTAGAATTTTTCATCACGTTCTTTTTTATTCTTAGCCTCTCCTATCTGTAGACTGTGTATTCGATCTTTGCAAGCGTTAGTTCCAACTCAGTTGTCTTTTTTCTATGAACGTTAAATTCGAAAACGAAAAAAAAAAGAGAAATCATACGATTTCTACCTGGCGAAATCGAATTCAAATATAGGCCGCCGTGCTCCCTAAGACTTGCGAAGCAAACAGCTTGATGAATGCATCGGCAAGGGAGTCTAAAAATTGCACTTCAAATGCCGTTCATCATGGCCTATATTCGTAGTGAATTCGATTTCTGGTATTCCAAATGAAGTAAATAAACAAAACAAATGAGGGTATTATATTTTGATTTGATACAGAGCAGCAACAAGCCGCATATACGTATTTCGATCTCTTTAGATCTCCTCAGTACGGTATAGTATAGTTACTACTCCATCTCATCTAATGGAGTAGTAACTATACCGTACTGAGGAGTTCTAAAGAGATCGAAATACGTATATGCGGCTTGTTGCTGCTCTGTATCAAATGAAAATATAATGCCGTCATTTGTTGTGTTAAATTTGATTTTCTTTTAGATCTTTTCTTATTTGCCCGGTTCTTTCCTTTTACTCATTTTCTTTGAGATTACCCATCATTAACTTGCTAGATTTTATGTAATAGTAGCCTTTCTAATACTTTTGACATTATTGGGAGTAGGCTTATAGTCTGAGCCTTCTAATGATGGTCGTCGATTTTCTTTCCATTGTAACAATTCTAGGTCCTAAAATGTTTGGTTGGATGGATTTTAGTTGGGTAGTGCACCTGTTCCATTGATTTTGCCACAGTGAGGTAGATAACTTTTTAATTTTAATTATTATGTCTTGAAACATTTGGACTTTTTCATCTGTAAGGTCAGAGCGACGTGCTTCATTTGTTGCGTGGTCAACATTCTCATTTCCTTTAATACCAACATGTGAAGGATTCCATATCATCGAAACCGAAGTGTTTGATTTAGCAAGTGCTGTACATCTTTCGTGGATCTCATTAATTAAAGGATTTGATGTTTAGATTTTTCTAATCGAATTTATGGATGATAATGAATCTGTGCAGATTGCTAAGTTTTTGGTACCCTGCATTGGAACCTCTAGAGCTTTAAGTATAGCATAGAGTTCTGCTGTGAATATACTGGTCATATTGGGTAGTCTATACATTGCTAGTATGTTATTTGTGGAAGTAACAGCACATACGACACTTTCTTCGTCTTTAGATGCATCTGTGAATATTATGTTATCAAACTTGCCTCTATTAATTATGTCGTTAAAAGTTTGTTTCATGATTATCGTGGAGGTTTCCGTTTTCTTATATCTGCACAAACTTACGTTAAAGTCGGGTAATATTTTTAGCCAAGGTGGAGTATTGGGCTGAATAATAGGGGTTGTGAGGTTTAGGTCAATATTTTCTAAGAGTGGCAATAGAAACTGTAGTGATGAATTGGCAGTAGCTCTACTGTGTGCTCCTGTTAATTGAACATTTTTAATAAGTTTTATATGGGATTTTAGTCTATTTATAAAAGCAACATTTTATAAATGCAAATTTTTACCATCAGACCTTTATTATTAGATGATTTTTTGATTATTTATTAACGATGATCTAAAAGAATATGTCACCTGACCAACCTTCTTCTTTAAAATATTAAGGGTTATATTAAAGTCTAGAGTCTTTGTTAAAAGCCAAAATTTTAAATAAATTTGTTCAATAATACTATATCTTTTACTATCAATTGTGTTCATCTTATTTATCTATTGCTATAAACTTTTTAGGGCCCCTAACACATACCATAGTTCTAATTTGAGGTAAGCGACATTTATTTTTATTTATATATTTTTTATAAGTAAAAATAAATTTATAAATTTGATAAATTTATTTTTTCTCAAGTCAATTTTAAGTAGTTTCAATGAGATCGCAATCATTTATAAAATCAGTTTAAATCTATCAAATTGTTAGAGCTATATAATAAAATTGTTTTTAAAATGATTTATAATTATATTTTACTAGTAGTCTAGGCGGGATCTGTTTTGGATTGGACATTTTCCATAGAAAGCTATATTTTGCTGGAATCCCTTCAGGATGTGCCCAATATCGATAATCACGATATGCGTCAGTCGCAAACCCTGTGCTAAATTTTTTTATTTAATAAAATCTGAAAACAATTGAAAATTTCTCATTTTTTTGTTCCTATTTTCGTTTATAATTCGGAAAATATTGATCCTAGAGAAAAAATTATAAGAAGTTGAAAGTTTCGGTATTTAATTTTACACAATATTTCGTTAGCTAGAAATTGAAAATTTTTTGTTTGTTGTTGAAAAAATAGCAATAATTGGAAAAAAAGTACAAAAAAATGAAGTTAATCCTTTAAATGTTTTTGACTTTCTAAACTTGACTTCTTCTTCTTTGGGTGCCGTCTTCAATGAAGGTTGGCGATAACCTCAGCAAAATCATTTCTGTCCCTGGCTTTTCTTATTAAAGATTGAGAATCCAAACCAGTCCACTCACGAATGTTCTTCAACCAGGACGCCTGCCGTCTACCAGGACCACATTTTCCTTTTACCTTTCCCTCTATAAGAAGCTGCAGTAGCTGGTATTTCTCATTTCTGTATATGTGTCCCAAATATGAGGTTTTCCGTGTTTTCATTATTTTTAAGAGTTCTCTGTCGGTACCCATCTTGTGTAGAACCTGCTCGTTGCTCATATGCGCTGTCCAGGGGACTTTCAGCATCCTTCGAAATAACCACATTTCAAAACTTTCCAAACGCCTGAGTAAGTTGATTTTGAAGGTCCAGGCCTCCATTCCATATGGTAAGGTGCTGTAAACGTAACATTTCAGCATTCGGTATCGGATTTTGAGATTAAGTGTTTGGGACGTAAACATTTGTTTCCTTTTTAAAAAGACATTTCTTGCTTGTTCAATTCGCGATTTTATTTCTATGTCTGGATCTATATCTTTCGTTATCCAGCACCCTAGATATCGAAATTTCTCGACATTTTCGATAATGTTACCATTCACGTTTAAAGCCATGGGTGGATGGATGGATGTTTTGGAGACAATCATTGTTTTTGTTTTCTTGACGTTAATGCTGAGGCCGTATTGTTCTCCGATCGATCTGACGCGATCTAAGAGTGTCTGAAGATCCTGTGCGCTCTCTGCAATTAGGACCGTGTCGTCGGCGTATCGTACATTATTTAGAACTCTGCCGTTAATTTTAACACCTTCTCTTGATTGCTCTAGTGCTCGTACAAAGATTTCTTCCGAATATATATTGAAAAGTAGTGCTGACAATACACACCCCTGTCGTACACCTCGCTTAATACTGAATATTTCTGTGTCACCGGCTTCTGTTCTAACTGCTGCAGTTTGGTTAAAATACAGCGTTTGGATAATTTTAAAATCGTTCTCGTCTAGTCCCTTTTTGTGAAGGCAATCCATCAGCTTATCATGTTTTACTTTGTCGAAGGCCTTTTGATAGTCAATAAAACATAAAAAGAGATCCTTTTTTTGGTCTCGACATTTTTGCAGCAGTATAATAAAACTGGTTAATGCTTCCCGTGTCCCAAATCCATTTCGGAAGCCTTACTTGACTTACAAGCTCCATATTCCGCCTAGAAAAACTTTTTAATATGTTTAAAACGTATGCTAAATTTTGTTGAGATCGGTCGGATAGGTTTTGCATAATAATTTTGCAATCCAGGCTACCGGAAAAAAATTGCAAGTTTTCAAATTTATAGTAGGCCCTAAATAATGCCCTGAGATAGTTGCAATTTTTTTTACATATAAAGGAAGGCTCAAACTTTCAACAGATTTTGTAAAATTCAAATCGGTTTACTAGGAGAGCCTAGAAAACTTTTTAAAATTTTAAACATTTTTTAGGCTTACAAACAAATTGAATACCTTTACGAGCTTTAAACATATCAATTTAATAATTTATACACTTAAAGAACATTAAAAGACGCTTCTTTAAAAAAAAGATACATTCGGCTTACTACTTGCCGAAATATTGAAGGTCATAGTTGGCTGGCATTTGCCGTGTAACCATAAGTGATAGAGGGCTCGTTTTTAAACATATACCCTCGTCTTGTCAAGTACTTTTTATATGAAAAGGTTTACGTAATACGCTTCATGGCAACATCCATAAAAAAGACAAATAAAAAACCGTTTTCGCGTAAATTGTCTCTCGGAATGCATGAGAGGTGGTAGTGGGGGACATTCACTCGAAATATGAATCGACTAGTTTAAAATCATAGCGCGCGCTAAAAATTGCATTATCTCGGCTTCTTGTTAACCAATTTTGCTCTTTTTTTTTAATCGATGTCTCGGACAACAAGGATTTAATTTAAAAAAATGTAAAAAAAGCCCCCAGGGGCTTATTTAGGGCCTACTATAAATTTGAAAATTCGCGATTTTTTTCCAGTAGGCTGGATTGCAAAATTATTATGCAAAACCTATCCGACCGATCTTAACAAAATTTAGCACACGTTTTAAACATATTAAAAAGTTTTTCTAGGCGGAATACGGAGCTTGTATGTCAAGTTTAGAAAGTCGAAAACATTTTTTTGTATTTTTTTTTCCAATTATTGCTATTTTTTCAACACTAAACATTAAATTTTTAATTTCTAGCTAACGAAATATTGTGTAAAATTGAATAACGAAACTTTTAACTTCTTATATTTTTTTCTCTATGATCAATATCGTGATTATCGATATTGGGCACATCCTGAAGGGATTCCAGCAAAAAAATAGCTTCCTATGGAAAATGTCCATTATGGTCTGAATTTCTACAGATCCCGCCTAGTCTATAGTGATTTCACCATGCCACTAGAGAACCAATCAATTGCCATCTAAAGTCACTTCACTTGATTTTTCCTTGCGTCATAACAAATAGGTCACTTTTGGAGATTCGCTGAACTTGTGCGTAAAGTTGTCTTATGAAATCGATCTACGTAAAAAAACCAGCATAATTCTAGTTTGGCAATTCATTTGTTGGAAAAGCTCGAGTTTTGCATTATATTTTTTACCGATCACTAAATTCGCAGATAATATTTTACGATCAAAAACTTTCAAAAAAAGAAATAAAAATTAAATTTTCAAAATAATAAACTTCTTGCATGAAAGGGTACCTCTTTTCACCACCAGATAAATATTGTCCTATCTGACAGATAGTTATCTGGAGGATAAACATTTTAGCCCAGTCTGGTTATGCAAAAATCATTATTCAAACAATATTTATATCATTATTTCAAATACTTTACAGAGATATTTGCAAAAAAGCAGTTTTTTTGCACTAATTTGTAAATTTTATTAATTTTTTTATTAACTAATGTGAGACATTTACTATTTTTGAGAACAATTGGGTCTTATGAATTTATCCTTATCATGTTTAGTAAGACCCACACACTCTTGATGTACGTATTGGTCACATGCAAGACATAATCTTATATTAGCCTGGTGGTCTTCATAACATACATGTCAGAACCATGATTCGCTACTTTTGAAATTCTTGTTTATTTTCTTTTTTTTATTTTCTTTGTTCAGATTGTCTTGTACTTTTTGATGTTTGTTGTTTGGAAGGTTCTTTGTTACTTTTACCTTTGGGTGGTTTTTCTATCGCTGTGGAAAATAAATCCTTCGTAACTTCTTGAGCTTTGCTATTAATTGCTGGTTTTCGCTTTGTAGTAGTTATCTTGATTAGGTGCGAAATTAGTAAGCCCATACCTTTAAAAGAAGTGTCTGGTTCTGGAACTTTTTCGGAAGTGAATGGTACCATATTTTCATCTTCGCTGTTTATATCATCAGATGTACTATCATGAACACTGAAATCTGATTCAGAATGAGACAACTCGCAATATAAACGAAGACGTTTTGTTGATTTTTTTTATTACTTACTACAGATTGAGTTATCAAAAAATTTAAAACCTCCTGATCCCAAAAAGACTCATAACTTTTGAAGACTGTTGTATCCATGGGCTGCAGTTTATGCGCAGTGTTACTTGGAAGGCAAAATAAAGTAACATTGTAATTTTCTGCAACTTCAACAATACTTATGTCCAGATGCGATTTTGCATCATCGAAGTGTGGGTCCTGTATTCTTATACTTTGCAAAATATACTAGCCATGAAATAAATGCCTCATTTGTCATGCTCCCTTTCTGTGTTATCATTACAGTTAATCCTGGTGGTAGATGATCATTCCATTCAGGCTTCAATCTCTTCCCTTTGAAAATAATGAACGGCAACCTTTTTCGTCCATATGGTGCACGTTTCCAAGTTTATAAAAAAATTCCAATTTAATTAATAGTTCCTTCAGTTTCTTAAAATTATCCTTTACAATAAATGGATTCATTCTCTGTGCCCTTGCTGGATTCATTTGCTGAGCCTTCCTTCTAGCCACATCGGGATGTCTTGCAAAGAATAATTTCAGTCATTTCGTTCCTGCTAATTTAGATGTATCAGAAAAAGAATTAGGAATGTTCATTATCATCGCATATGAAAATACACTTCTTCTTACTATTCTACTAGTTATTGGCATGTCCACCTCTGCTAGTTTTTGAATTCTGCCAACTAGATCTCTTTTTTGTTCAAAACTTAAAACATTTCTCCTTCCAAGTCATTTATCCGAATTTTAGCTACGATAATGTAGTCCAAGTGTTGTTCGAGGTATTTCATATCGTAATGAAGCTTGACTTATATATATATTCTATATTCTATCGCTGCAACGAGATTCGCCTCAGACCATGGACTGTCTTTCTATTCGACATTCTGTTAAAAAGAAAGTTTTTATTAATAAAAAGTAAATTTTCATGTTAGATTTCATGTGGCAATATTAGGATCATTACTACTGCGGAACAAAAATGGCGATTTATGTTTTATTCTCTTTTATATTAATTACACACAATATGGATTAATAAAGTACTTGAATGTACCTACCTGATAACGTTCTTGCCCTTCCATAGTCGGTATTAGCTAGCTTATAACAGTAATTACAGTTTTCCCAGGTTTTTATAAACAAATCGCACGAAATACACGCTTTGCCGTGAACACCAATACTAACTGGTTCCACGTATAACGTTTTTAGAGTGGTTGTTTTAATTCGATATTTGAGCTTACATGACCATCTGTGACTCAAGGGACAAATTAATAAATTAATGGGAAGTGGCAATATTAGGAGCATGTCAATATTTGGCGGACTTAACTTATTTGGAAAACTAACGGTTTTATCCTTTGTTTTAGTAGTTGTTCCTTTTTGTAAATTTATAAAAGTATACGTACTAATCAGAGGAATCCAGTCGATCATTGAATAAATATATAAAACTACCAAAATCACGAACAAGCTTTAAAACAAAAAGCCTGTGCAGTCATATTCCAATGTGCTAAGTAAACTGATATAATCGCCGTAACCGATTACTTCAGGCCGTATTCTTCAGCCTTAATGGTTTATTTCATACACTAATACAATGTATGTACTTTATTCAATTCCCATAGTGACGAAAATCCATAAAGCAGCATTTAATACATTCTCCATAATCTCCAGCTAAATAACCTCCCTAGGTACTTACGTGTAGACAAAATTATAATTCTTGAGTTATGTCGATTCGCTACATCTGAGCAATCTATCGCTTATTTTTTGCGTGATTGAAGTTGTAGTGGATTCCTGCCAATTACAAGTCAAAGAGAAGACTAATAAGAATGTTGTGCAGCCGGCCGCTTCAATTTTATACTCGTTTAAATATGGATTTCGCGATTATACACTATAATCACTACAATTATGTAATGAACTATGTTCGCAAGAAGTGATTTTTGTTTGGGTAAAAGGGCATACGTGTGAGAATATTCAGTTTTACAGGGAGGTAGCTTTTCAACCTCTCACAAACTTTAGACACAATTATAGATAAAATAATGGGACGAACATAAAGGAGGCCCTAAAAAATGGAGTGAACACGATGGCGGATGCAAATATGAAGACTCTTTATCTTTAGTATAAGAATAGCTAGAATAATAACACTTCAAATGTTTATCAAGAAAGAATATACAAATATCTAATGGATTTTCCATTGCTTCTCATAAGTGTAATTAAATAAGATAACAAAGATAAGATAAAAAAGATAACTGTGCACTCTCAGAGGCAGCAAAACATTTTAACATAAGCAGAACAAAGTTTTTCTATTAATAAAAAATCTAGGGAAGAAGAAACTCTCAAAAAAGCGAGGGTCTGGAAGACCAAAACTATACTGAATATATGTATGTAGAAATAAAATTAATATTTTGTAATATCTCCATCAGCATTGATAGCAGCTTGTTGTATTCGGTCCATCTGCGTGAAGAAACTATGAAAATACCTTCTTCAGAAAGCTCTTCCCAAATCTGTTATATACCGTGCTATACAGCTCTTCGGCATTTTGAGTTAAGGCAATACAACCATTTTATAATAACATTCTCGATTAGGTTTAAATCTGGACTGTAGCTGGGCCATGGTATGTTTCCGATGTTGTTATTCTAGAGCTACTGGTTTATTAGAGAGATAGAGAAAAGATAAATAAAGTTATATGGTGATAACAAAGAGAGAAGAGTGGCAACAATTAACGATAGTACATAAATCAAGGCCTTAACTCCTATAGATTTTGTAATTTCATTTGACCTGTTTTATATGTGGTTGGTGTAGTTTTTCTTGAAGCTTCTTGAAATATCACTACACTGTAGATGGTGAATAAGAGTGGTGAAAGTATGCACCCTTGTTGAACTCCTCTAAGTATACTTACTTCCTCTGTCAGTTCTCCTTCGACTCTTATTCTTGCTGTTTGATTTTGATACAGGTTGTATAAAATTTGTAGATCTCTACTATTTATGTTTCTGGTCTTAAGAATACTTAAAAGCTTTTCATGTTGAACTCTGTCAAAAGCTTGTTAAAATCTATGAAGCAAGCATGTATGTCCCAATTCATATCCATACATCGTTGTATCAGAACATTGACTCCGAATAATGCTTCTCTAGTTCCTAGACCCTTTCTAAAACCTATCTGTGAATCACTTATTTCTTGTTTTAATTTCATGTGGATTCTGTTATGTATGATTTTAAGGAAGGTTTTCAATGTGTGGCTCATTAATGCAATTGTCCGATAGTCATTGCAATCTTTAGCATTTGTGATTTTTGGAATCGTTGCAAAGTTGAGAGAAGCCATTCTTTGGGTATGTGTCCCGTCTTGTATATGGAGTTAAAAAGGTCTACCAAGACATCATTATTATCTTCAACAATTATCTTCAATAGTTCAATTGGTATTTATCGGATCCTAGAGCTTTTCTATGTTTTATGTGTGTTTCAGCTTTTGTGTGTTTTATGGCATAAATAACTTCCTGTTTCATTATTTCTGGTGCCGTGGATTATCCGTCAACTTCTAATTGTTCTACTTTTTGGTCATAAAATAGGTGTTTAGTGTATTCTTTCCATCTACGTAATTTGTCTCTCGTTTCAGTTATAGTGGTACCATCTGCATTTGTTAATATCTCGATTGGTTTGTTACGATTTCCTGAAATCATCAAGGATCATCATCAATCATCATCAATTGAAAGCTTCAAGAAGCTTTATAGGATATTGTGGAAGGTATTTTGGTCAACAGAAATAACATTAATAATTAGATATGCGGACGATACGGTCATATTTGCAAGTGACATGGAAGATCTACAGTACATAATACAACATGTATACAATGCATGTGAAAGGTACGGACCGCAAATGAATCTTAAGAAAACGAAATCAATGATATTTTCAAAAAAACCACAAAATGTAGATAACCTGATCATCAATAATACAACGATCGAAAGAGTAACAACATATAAATATTTAGGAACCTGGCTAACCGAAGATGGAGATCAAACAAAAGAAATCAGATCTAGAATAGAAATGACAAGAAACACGTTCATAAAATTGAAGAACTTACTTTGCAATCGTGACCTTAATCTAGAGATCCGCACAAGAATGCTACGTTGTTACGTTTTTTCTACTCTGAAATCAAAAAATTAAACTCCTTTGAGATGTGGTGCTACAGGAGAATCCACAGAATATCGTAGACTGAAAAAGTAACTAATATAGAGGTGTTACAAAGAATGAAGAAAGAATGTGAAGTCAGAAAAACTGTTAAAATTAGAAAGATGCAATATCTGGACCATATAATGAGGGGCGCGAAGTACGTTTTACTTAGGTCAATTATGCAAGGGAAGATACAAGGGAAGAGAAACCCAGAACGACGCAAAATATCCTGGCTAATTTGAGAGAGTGGTTTGGTTGCAGCTCATTAGAATTATTCAGAAACGCGACCAATAAAATAAAATAGCGATGATGATTTCCAACCTCCGATAGGAGAAGAAACCTGAAGAAGAAGGTGTACTTTTTAGCTCGAATAGTTTAAGTATGTGGCTCAACCAAACAATCACATTATTAGTATCTTAGTAATTTAGTGATCAGAAAAAAGATATTGTATATTTCGCATACTTCTTTGTGATCTGATATGCAGATTTCCTTTTTTATTTTTGATAAGTTTGTTTTACTGAAGGGGCCTATAATTTTTTTTTAACGGAAATTGAAAGGAAGTTTTATTTCAGTCACATATTTCGATATATTATTTCAAATTTATATTATTGTCTAGCAACAATATAAGGTTATTGTCAGTTTACGCAACTTTTTTAAGGTCGCATTAATCTTTACCACTCTATATAGCATATATAGTATAGTCGTAAAAAATAATCTTATTTTTCCGTTATTTTACAACTCCGTCATCACGAGTATGGTAAAGAATTACCATAATTATCTGCTGAAATACGCTTGCAAGCAATTATTTTTGTTTTGTTAAAGAATATGCGTATAGTCTCGGTTATAAAGCAACTTATAACTAGTAAGTTATGTGTTTCCTCTTCTTTATATCGGTGCATTTAATATACCAAACTATTATATACCGCTGCTAAAATTGAAAGTGTGGTTTAAAAAGACCTTAATAAGGATACTGTGAAATATTATTTACATTTGATTATATTTCCAACCTTAATAATGGTTTAAAAGAATAGCTTTTGCATCTCAGATCTTAAATTATGTCTCTAATATATGCTATACTATATGAGCAATATGACACAATAAATATGAAAACTATGTTGACTGAGCTAAGTTATCTTTGCAATGGATTAACTGTGTTGAAAACAAAAACATGCAATTAATTTAGGAATTTCAATATGCAAAAATTTATTGTTGATTTAATCTATTTCAATTTAAGCATGCTTAAAATAGAGACTGTACAAAAATATTAATTAACATTAAATACTATGAAAATAATAATGAAATATGTACTGTTGGTAATAAAATATTTTATGTACTAAATTCTTTAAATGTAACTATATTAAGAGTCCTGGATTTTTATATAAACTTTCTTAATTTAAAATTAACATCATTGGAATTGTCTTATAATATATAAGGAGAATGTACTGACAATATTTCAAATAATTTATAATTTAGAATAACTGGATGATGGTCTCGGCACCAGCCGAATCTTGAATAAAATAGGGCCTAATTCTTCTTCTTATGGTGCCCTATTCAATTAGTGGATGTTGGCGACAATTCTGGCATACTCTTCTCGATCTTATGTGGCTCCAAAGAGTGCGTGTGCATCGAGGTTTGTCCAATCCCTTATGTTTTTAAGCCATGAGTATTTCTTTCTTCCGATGCCCCGTTTTTCTTCTATCTTCCCTTTTATAATAAGCTTTAAGAACTGGTACTTGAAATTTCGAAATATATGACCCAGATAAGCAGTTTTCTTCTTTTTATTATTGGCAGCAATTCTCGTTATCTGCCCATTCGATTTAATAATTCGACATTTGTTGTGTGATCTGTCCAGAGAATTTTAAGTAGTCTTCTAAATACCTTTATTTCAAATGCCTCCAATCGGTTCATCACATTGGCCTTTATGGTCCAGGTTTCTACTCCATATAACAGTATGGAGTAAATGTAACATTTTACAAAGCGATATCGAAGCATTAAGTTAAGGCTGCTGTTGCTTAGCAAGGTTCTCATATTAGTAAATGCTGTTCTGGCTTGCTCAATCCTGCTACGTATCTCTATGTCTGGATCTAGACCTTCAGTTATCCAACGACCAAGATATCTGAACTTTGGATGTTCTTATTGTTTACTCTTATATTTAATTGCATATTTCGTGTTCTACTAACCACCATTACCTTCGTCTTGTCTATATTAATCTTCAAGCCCAGTCGTTCTCTTTCAGTGTTTATTCTATCTATTAGTCGTTGTAGCGCTTCTTGGCTATCAGATATTATGACTGTATTATCAGCATAGCGAAGATTACTAATAGTCTGTCCGTTGATTTTGATTCCATCTTCAGTGTCACTTAAGGCTCTATCAAAAATTGTTTCAGAGTAAAGACTAAAAAGGAGGAGTGACAGAACACAACCCTGTCGTACACCTTTTTCGATTGAAAAATATGATGTAGATTCCAGCCCTACTCTCACAGATGCCACTTGATGCAGGTAAAGGTTCTTTATGATTTTAAAGTCATTCTCATCTATCGAACGTTCCTGGAGCAATCTTACTAATTCTGAATGATTAACACAATCGAACGCTTTCTGGTCATCTATAAAGCATATTAAGACATATTTTTGCTGATCTCTGCATTTATGAAGTAGGACAGTTAAGCTATAACTGCTTCTCTTGTGCCAAATCCGTGTCTGAAACCGAACTGTGTGGGATTAATGTTGTTAAAACTTTAGACTTAAATATTAAAACTTTCGAGCAACCCCGTATACTAAACCTCAAGTTAAGTACACCCCTCGAGAGGGGATGCAAGTAGCGGAGGAGAAGTCAGTCACAGTCCACGCTCAACTCGAGTCGCAACAACATCATTACGCCAAGGACGCTATTTTTACATTGATCGTTTACAAATATTTTACATGTGCCCTTTTTACTTCAATATAGTTTAGTTTAAGTGATTTGTTTTTTTTTGTATGTTTACGTGAAATTCTAATAAGATTTAACCTACATCCTACACAAATGTCTCTTTCACATCTGTTGTATATTCTTGTTTGAATTATCTTTAAGAAGAGTTGGTCGCAACTATTAGCGTTTGGCTTTTTTGGGATTGGTATAAAGGTTGATTGAACTAAATCCTGTGGTATTTGACCGGACCCATAAATGTCATTAAAAAGATCTACCAAGGCGTCTGTATTGTCTTCACTCAACATTGATAGAACCTCTATGTATATGTCGTCTGGGCATGGTGCTTTTCCCCATTTTCTCTGTTTGATTGCTCTTACAACTTCTGACTTCAATATTTTGGGGAAGGTTTCACTTTTATATTCACTTTCAGAGTATCTTCTAGTGTTGTCTGAGTATAGTTGCTATGTGTAGTGTCTCCAATATTGAAGTAGATCCTTGGGATCAGTAATTAATTTATTGTCCTTCACAATACTGTTAAAATTGCAAGGTTTTGTATGACCTGCCACATTGTTAACGAGTTTATGTATGTTAAAGTAGTTATGTTTTTCTTCCAATTCCTCCATTTCTGCACACCTGTCTAGCAGCGACTGTTCTTTAGCTTTGCGACACTCTTTTCGTATTTGTTGGTTAATCTGCTGATGTTTGGTTCGGTCTTTGTTTTTAAAGGATCTGCGGTCGTCCATCATTGATAATATTTCGTCAGAGTTATCCAATTCTTCTTTTTGTACTTGGGAAGCGATCTGAGACTTGGTAGTGGTTACGATAGCTTTTTTAATACAATTTCATTTGTCTCCTATACTGGTCGGTTGTTTAGATCTTGCCGTGATATCCGCTATTGCCTCACCGCTATTCCACTAAGGCAGCCATTCTGGGCGTCTATTATATTTATTATATACGTCTGATCTACCATACATACGACTCTGTGCCCAGACAACGACTGTGGGAAGCCATGTAACAAATAGGAGTAGAAGATAAGCTGATCCATGTAGTGAAGTCCATGTACACACATAATAATGTTACAGTCAAGGTAAGTAACAAGTTTGGAAAACCATTTAAAACCACTAAAGGTCTCCTACAGGGCTGCGCGACGTCACCTACACTCTTTAAAATACTTCTTTAATACGCCCTAAAGAGATGGAAAAGAAAATGTGAGGAAATGGGAGTACCCATAAGAAACGACCATATGTATACCCTCAGTTTCGCCGACGATCAGGTCATAATAGCACAAGACGAGGAAGATCTAAGTTATATGGTTCGAAAACTAGAAGAAGAATATAATAAAAATGGTCTGGAAATAAACATTAACAAAACAGAATATCTAAACACAACACAAGAACCAACAAGAAACCTGGAAGTGGATGACGGGCGTGAAATAAAGGGGACCGATAAATTTAAATACCTGTGGTTCATGATATCAAATAAAGGTACTACAAAAGAAGAAATTAAAAATCGACTGGGTCCATCCAGAAACTCTATAAGACAACTGAATCCAATCCTATGAGACGGACACATAACAAAAAAAAAACCAAAAAAAAAATTGATAACACAATGATTCGCAGCATTCTAACATATGGAGCAGACAATTGGGTATTGAACAAAATCAGCAGAAACAAAATAAACACCACAGAAATGGACTACTGGAGAAGAAGTTGCAGAGTTTCCAGAATGGAAAAAATAACTAACGACGAAATCAAAAGACGAATAGAAATAAAGAAAGACACCTTAAATTACATTGAAGAAAAAAGATTAACGTGGTACGGACATGTCAGACGAACAGACCCAAACCGATGGATAGCAAAAATAACAGAGTGGAGCCCCATAGGAAAACGCAAAAGGGGCAGACCAAGATCTTTCAGAGATCTATAGTAGATGAAGCCATGGAAAGAAGAGGATTGGAAGACGGAGAATGGGAGGACAAAGGAGAATGAAGAAAATGGTTGAGAGAAGGGAGACAGCGACAGCTGTATGATGTAGGAACCCCTTTCATATATATATATATATATATATATATATATATATATATATATATTATATATATATATATATATATATTATATATATATATATATATATATATATAAGATGGCGAGGTCACCTAGAAAGGATGCCAAACACGAGGACTCCAAAAAGGGTACTAAACTACAATATAACTTCAAAAAAGAGAAAAGGAAGGCCAAAAAATAGATGGAATCAGGAGGTAGAAAAAGATATGGAAGAAATTGGACTAGACGGCCAGAAAAGAAAAATGAATAACAAGAAGGAATGGAGAAAAGTCACATATCGAGCCAGAGAAGATCTCAGTACATAAAGGAAAGCGAAAATGAAGAAAGAACAAAATTCTTTAAGCCATGGGCCTCTAAGGCCTTTAGTGCTATTGTATATATATATATATATATATATATATATATATATATATATATATATATAATTGAAAAAAAATCTAAGCTGCAATAAATGCTGAAGTGTTTGATGTGATTCTAATAATTGATATTACAAACGATTTTCTCCCGTCATTACCAAAGTTCCCAGATGCGCTAACATGACGCTGACGTTTGTACAATATCCAATTTAACATTTTCCCACATTTCGTTTAGATATTATTTCATGACCATACTAAAAACAAACTCCTCCCTCAGAATCGCTCCTCGGGCGAAAATATTTAGTGACGCATTTGAGATACTAAATGTCAATACGGAAAGATATACAATAAATCAAACCTAACTATAGTGTAATTTGATCGAAGACAGTTGTACGATTCGTACTGGGCACTCGAATTTATGTACCAAGCTAGAAATTATATAATATCCTCATGTCCGATGTGGCCAGATAAAATCTCGTTATTTGAGTTTTAACCTTCGTACGCTTCATTCACAGAGGAATGCAACTTTTTCGAATTTAGGCTCCGAAATAAGAATTTAAAAGGCTAAAAAATGATTTATTGGTACCTATCAAGATAAATATTTAACAAGGTGATCAATTAATAATAGATAACTCAAATAATAAATAGTTTATTTTATTTATCGGATGAATACCAAGGATTTAGAATGACTATTATTAACAATAAGATATCAATAATTAGCTAAAATAATTTGTTATTACTAAATTCCTGTTACAAAGAGAATAAAATAGCCATTTCGAATAAAAACAAATTAATAGAAAACAAAATAGTGTACAAAAGCAGACAAAGGTAACACTAATATTGCTATAGATAAAATAGAATATAATAACAAACCAAAAGAATTTTTAAATAATCAAAATATTAAAACGTTACCCAAAAATCCGACAGAAAAGTATCAAAACAAATTACGCTAACGTTAGAAAATTCAAAATCAATACTAAATCCAACAAAACAGAAATACCTCAATATCATGAACCCATAGCCTCTTAAATTATACTCTTTTATTAAATTACACAAACCGGATCACGCATTAAGACCAACCATCTTTTTATACAGCTCCGTCATATAAACTTAAAACTAAAACTGTTACAGATTAGTATAGAACACACTACATTTTCACCTAAATTTACCATAAAAATGCAATAGAAATAGTTAATAAAATACATTTTCAATTACCTAACAACTCCAGATTAATTTCATTTGATGTAAAAAATCTTTTTCCTAGTGTTTCTCCTACAGAAACTTTTATACTAGTAAAAAACCTCTTAGACCAAAATAGTACAAACCGAATCATTACATCTTCTTGAAATTTACATGAAACTGACTACTTTGAATTTAATAATCAAATATATACAAATAACAGTGCAGGACTTCTAATGGGCAATCCTCTAAGCCCATTACTATCAGCTATTTTTATGGATCATCTAGAGATAAAGATTTCAAAACATCCCATATTCAAACAGTTTTTATATTGGTGAAGATACGTAGACGACGTACTGGTATGTTTCACAGGAACTAACAGGCAACTCGAGCAATTTTTATCGTATATTCATTCACTTCATAGTCATATTGAATTTACAATAGAAACAGGACAAAATCAATTCATAAATTTCTTAGATTTAAAAATTATCAGACTTAACAACAAACATGAGTTCTGACCTCTGAAGACTTCAGTCTTTTTTTATTTATTAAAACTTTAACAGGAATCTTATGATTATTGCTATCTAATCACTATGATCAATAAGCAAGTTAGTTCTATATACAAAATATTACAAAAAACTTATCTAAGGTTACATTCAGCTATATTCCTTAGGCTCTAATACATTATAGTACTACTAGCTAACGTGTACACTTTGCCGCACTTTGCTCTGCTTTTTCACTTTCACTCACTTATAGCAATAACTCAAACGGCTTCGTTCTCTTAAGTCTTCGTATATGGTTGGCGTTGTCTAGGAGTTTGATGGCCTCGACATTCACGTGGTTGGACAGCCTTTGTTCATGACTCTGAACAGAAAGATCACAGTTTCTGAAGTACCATGGAGCGTTAACGATGTTCTTTGATAATTTATTCTAATATCGTTGTATAATTTGGATGTTATTTTCTTTTGTACAGCCCCATAGCTGTATCCCATATGTCCATATCGGTTTAAGTACTTTCTTATACAATAACAATATGTTATACGTAGACAGAATGGATTTTTTCTCATCAACCAGTACATCTTTCTGAACTTAATTTCTTAATTCCTCTTTTTTTTTCTTAATATTATGTGCTTTCCAACATAGCTTTACATCTAATGTAATACCTAAATATTTTGCCGTATTTGCATAAGGTATTTGGATTCTATTTATACTAACTGGAATATGTTGTTCTCTTTTGTTAATAAAATTGACATGAGCAGATTTTGTTTCATTCAATTTGATAGGACATCGCATGGTCCAGATGTTAATTTGTTCAAAAGAGTTCTGTAGCATGGTTGTTGCATGCTCGTGTTTTTGTCTGACTGGTAGAATACATGTGTCGTCTGCAAATGTCGCAATTGTGTTAGGTTTAGTACTGGCTCCAGGACACTTCCTTGTGGAACTCCAGCTTTAACTTCTCTTAATTCTGAATATGCTTCCTCATATTTAACTCGAAAGTATTTGTCGGATATATATGATTCTAGTAGTTCAGAATATTGTTTTGGTAAGTTGAATCTCTTTTTATTATATAATCCGTCATGGCACTCTTTGTCAAAAGCTTGCGTTACATCGAGGAAAATGGCGAAACAGTATTTTCTTTCTTCTAGAGTTTTTACTATATTTGTTATTGTATGCACCCGATCTTTCATTGAGTGGCTTGCTCTAAGCCTAATCTTATAATTAGGAATTAGATTTTTTTTTCCTCTATAATCGGTTTTAGTCTCTTCAAGAGTAATTTTTCGTATAATTTAGACATGACCGCTAACAGTGAAATAGGCCTATATGAAGAAGCTTCTTGTGGAGGTTTTCTTGGTTTTAATGTCATTATAATTTCAGCCACCTTCCATGTCTTTGGTACGTACCTCAGCCTAAAGGAATCGTTTATAAGGTTTGTTAATTTTATTATAGCTTTTCTTGGAAGTTGCTTGTCATTTGGTAGCCTTGCACAATGAGTAATCAGTAGCGCTATCATTAGATAGTTGACTTGGGTAGATGCTAACCGATTCGTTTTTAATTTTTTAAATTTCTCTTTTATAATTCTTGTGTGGCATTATTTAATCTAGTTTCGTCAACTGCTGCTCTAGACTGATGCCACTTGCGTCTTAGTTTTCTTTTTTCGGTTATCATTGCTCTGATTTCTTTCGGGTAGTTATTTCCTTTTATTCTTTCGACACTGTTCGTGCTGTTGTTCCAAGCAGCTTGTTGTACATTTTTATTGAGTAATTCTACTTCTGCCTCTAGTTTATCAAGGGTTCTTAATGGAACTGAGAGGTTAATCTTCTCTTCAAGGTCTATCTGGAAACTTTTCCAGGCAGTATTTTTGTTAAAAAGTCTAGGGGGCTTTTTTTTGATAACAGTGTCACTGAGTGCGAGAATAATTGGAGAAAGTCGATAAGGTCTGGGATTTTCTTTGCATTATATTTTGATATTATTTTATTGAAATTTAAACAAAATGAATCCAGAGGACTATTTTTATGACCGATGTAGTACACCGTATGGGACTACTGATACACAAAATTAAACTGCGTCTACTGAAAGATTAACGAAATATATAGATTAGAAAATTTGGTGTATATTTATTTATTGTGTAGAGTGGTTGTATAATTGATGTAAGTATTGTGTATATTCAATTTATTTTTTAAAAAACAAATACAGTCAAAACAGGAAAAAACACTACCAATCTACAAGGAAAATAACAGACACATAAACATCAATAAAAGAGGAATAGTTTTTTTCGTGTTCACATTTTAAACAAGTGTTTTCTTGCAATATTACAAATAAAAATCTTGAAAAGTGTAACTGTTAAAAAGAAAAAGTTAGCCGTTTTTGAAATCAGATAATCAAGAACATTTAATTCCAGTTCTTACTTTTTCGGCACCAAAATGACATGGTTTCTGGGCTGTGTAATTATGTGAATGACTTTTGTACTACTCATACGAAGGATTCTGATCAAAATAAATCCATGTTCATGTAAAGAGGCAACATTTTTCTTGACTACTGAGTTTTACATCAACATATGCAACTTATACCAAGTTTGTAATGTTCATTTGATGTTTTTAAATTATAAACTCATTATATGCATAACAAAGAGTGTTAGGACAGTTTTTATACTTTTATAAAACGGTTATTTTAGATCGTACTTCACCAGTGTCTATAATTTAAGATTAAACTTGATATAATCCTCTTAAATCTCATAATTGTTATTTTAAAGCATCTCCCTGTCACAAATAAACCCGTAATTTTTCGGTATACGAAAAAAGTTGACTTAACTTTCAAGTTGAAACCGACCGGATATTACGAATTTATTATTCTCATGATGACAATATCTGTCGAGATGGGATATCATTATTTATAGATCAAATCTTTTAAACCTATAGACCTAACAGATTTAATGTTGAATAAATTAATACATAGCTTATTTAAAGTTGAATGAAGTTGTCGTTCTATTAGGAAAAAATATGTAAATAATGCTGGACAAAAAACCATTGATATTTTTCAGTTTAACACTAATAATTCTTGTTTTTAGGTAACTTATAGTCCCGGAATTTTTATTTACGAATTTTTATTGAATTCCAGAAATTTGTATGAACTTTATTTATCTTTGTTATGTTGGTCGGTGTTTTATTTTCTATTAATATATTTAGAATGTCTCTCAGCGAACCCTGTCAAACGCCTTCATCAGATCAATAAAGGAAATATACGCTGGCATGCCGAACTCTATACCTTTTCTTTTATTTGTTTTATTAAGAATCGTGTCGTTTACGATTTTGTTAAATAGTTGTGACAGTTTACTTACAAGTTCAGGGCCTCCATATTTTAAGAGTTCATTGGGTATACTATCTGTTCCAGGTGATTTTCTGATTTTAAGCTTCTTGATTTTTGCTTCTACCTCTTCGTCATTGATTGTAGCACTTATATCTGTTCTTAGCTCTTAAATTCGGGTGAAAATAACATCGATATCACCAGAGGACATCCAAGACAAAAATGAATAGGCGCAATCCAGACGGATATCTAAGACATCAGAATACCAGACTGGAGCGAACAATTAAAAAAAATGTGGAAAATTAACCTAATCTAAGTGTTTTAGACAATATGGACTTGAAAGCTGGACATTGAAGCAAAAACACATGAATGTTACAGTCCTTTGAAATGTGGTGTTACAGGAGAATGCTTAAAATAGCATGGACACAGAAGAAAACTAACACGGAAGTATTGCGAGAAATGGGCAAAGAATGCGAAATAATAAACACAATAAAAATAAGACAGTTACAATATCTGGGACACGTAATGAGAGGACAGCGATATGAATTGCTAAGTCTGACAATACAGGAAAGGTAAGAGGAGGAAGGAGTATAGGAAGAAGGGGAGTGTCATAGTTGAAGAATTTAAGGGACTTAAATTCTTCAACTAAAATTTCTAATTATAGTTTAAAATGCAGTTCTATAGAACTCTTTAGATCAGCAGTAGATAAAGTAAATATAGTGATGATGGTATCCAACCTCCGAATATTATTAAAAATGATTTCTGAATTACCGTTGAGAAAAACTTGTTCTAAGTTTAGTTTTCTTTATACTATTTACGATAAATTTCGAAAATAACTTAAAATATAACTTAAAAAATAACAAATATGATAGAGGATGATAAAATGATCAACTACCTGGGACACGATATTTTACTGAATTACTACTGAATATAATTTAACTTTTGTACCGCTCGTGTAATGCTTTTCTTTTTATATCTTGGTAGTTTTCAAAGCTTTCTACTATCATGCAATTTGTTATTACTATAAACCGTTACTAATGTTGATCAATTAAACAAGTTGAATTTATTCAAAGTACGAAGAAAATTGGCGCAGATATTAGTCAGAACAGTGATTCTGCAACTAGATAAATGAATACTTAAGATCTTGGAACACCCATGGCGTTTTGAAACTTATACTTAAAAAATCCTATCTTATTAAGATAAATATACGGATATTAGTCGTTAATGTAAATACCTTTTGCTGAGATTGTTACAATTCGATTTTCAAGGCAACCTAATAACCACGATAATCATTATTCCAACAGATCTCGAATCGGTCCAAACAGAATCTTCTGATTGAAATGAGAAACTGGTTTACAGAAGATATTAACATAAGGAACTGCTTTGATATTTATGAAAATTATAGGCATATATATTATTCTTATACTTAATGGCGTATTTCAGTATATATATATACCGGGTGGTGAATCATCAAACGGGCCATAGGAAACTCAATGGGAAATTTTAAATTGTTGAATTGCTGCTTCCCTAATTATTTTAGATCAAAAGTCATACAAAAGTATTTGTAGAGAACTAAAATCTGAATTAAAAACAAATGTTAAAACCGTTCTACGAATCAAATGTACTTAAAAATTTTGCAAAAATATAATACATTTTTCAGGCCACCCCTAAAAGTTAGGCCACATGTACAGAAAGAATATATATTATGACGTGTGTGTTTTATCAAATTGATGTCAGATGTTTGACAATTTGAATTGTCAATTTTTTTATTTTATGATTAAATTATAAACAATGAATTTTACTAAATACTACTACTAACAAATATTACTTTGTAAACAATAAATTATATTGTTTACAAATCAATCAATATAATAAAATGTACTCAGTTGACGAAAAATCGCATAATGTTGTATTCAGGATGCAATAGTGCCTGAACCTTTTCCTGCTACTACCGGATCTTTATTTAACGTAAGATATTCTAATATACTAAAATTTAATTCCATGTTAAGTTGTACAAAAATTTCAATGAATTCCAATATACTGTTACTGTGATCTTTATTCCTAAAAATAATTTATGATAATTTCTAAACATAAAACTATAACAAATGTGATGTGATAATGTGTGAAACAAAAAATATGAATAAAACATTTTTATTATTGCTCTTTTCTCCTCAACTGAGTACATTTTTTAATCAATTAATTTTTTTAAACAATAAATCACAAAATAAAAATTTTGGCCAGTTAAATCATACATAAATATAATAATATAGTTGCTTTAAATATTGTCAAATATCAGAAACATCAATATAACAAAACGCAACACGTAATACACATTTTTTCACGGCGTCTGGCCTGACTTTTAGGGGTGGTCTGAAAAATGTATTATATTTTAGCAAAATTTTGGAATACGTTTAAATCGTTAGAACAATTTTAACAGTTGTTTTCGATACATATTTGAGTCCTCTACGAGTAGTTTCCCATGACTTTTGCTGTAAAACAATTAGGGAAGCAGGAATTCAACAATTTAGAATTTCCCATTGAGTTTCCTATGGCCCGTTTGACGATTCACCACCCTGTATATATATATATATATATATATATATATAATATATATATATAGATTCATTTATTTTTTTTCAAATTATCAATCATTTTTTCAAGGGGCGTACTACACAGAGCAGGAGTTAGGAGATGTGTCAGGGATCAAAGATAAGTTTGCCAGCCCCTTTTCTGATCCTCATTCCTCCCTCTCACAACACTACCAAGAGTAAAATTTCCAGTATTTCCATATAATAAAATATTTCCATAAAATAAAATATTTTTAACTGCTGTAGACAATATAAGGCAGTAGCATTATGTCTTGCAGAACAGAAGAAGCGGCAGAAATATAGTCAAAATTAAAAACTGAAACAGAAGAGACAGGACTAGAAATAAATATTCAAAAGACAAAAAAACTAATACAGGCAAGAGCTAGTGGAAACAGACGCACAGTTGAATTAGAGGACGATGAAATTTTGACGCCCTCTAAAATCTGCAGCCTGAGGCATGTGCCCGCTTGTCCCGCCATAGTTCCGATTAGATTTATACAAAACATTCAATGAAACTTAAAAAGAAGTAAATTTGATGTTAGGTGACTTCAACTCGTAGGTAGGGAAAAGAACAGATGGAGAAGTAGTAGGAGAACACGGACTGGGAACACGTAATGAAAGAGGTGAAAGACTAGTTCAGTTTTGCAAAGATAACGAACTCATTATCAAAAACACGTGGTATAAACTCCCAAATCGAAAAATATATACATGAAAAGGTGTAGGAAGAGGTGTAGGGACAAAAAAAGTTTCTTGGTTAAAAAACATGCGTGACTGGACTCAGATATCAAATGCAGGACAATTATTCCATATTGCAGAAGCCTTCGCAATGGTGATCGCCAACATCGGATAATTCTGATATGGCACGCGAAGAAGAAGAATACATGAAAAGCACCTAGAGATGATGGTGAAATTATAATAAGAAACCAAATATATTACATAATAATAAATCAAAGATTCCGAAATGCCGTAATATCGGCTAAAGCGTACTCAGGAGCAGATATAACAAGTGATCACAATCTAGTTCTAGCAAACATAAAACTCAAGTTAAAAAACATAAAAACAACTGCCAAAACACCGAGAATCAATCTGAGAAAACTAAAAGATACTAATATATACAAACAAATCAAAGAACAAGTGCACAAAGAAATTCAGGAAGTAGAAAGGCAAAAGCAATTAACAGCAACAGATACATTTAGGAAAGTAGAGGAGATCATGAGAAATAGCACAAAACAAAAACTTCAAGAAGACACATCATCTAAAAATAAACAATGGATCACACAAAAGATAAAAAAACTAATGACGAAAAGAAGGGCACAACAGTACAAAAAAATTAATAAAATAATCAATAAAGAAGCTAAGAAACTGTGGCTATAAGAAAAGTGTGAAGAAATAGAAAGGTTAGATAAACAACATGACAGTTTTAACATACACCGGAAAATCAAAGAGACAGCAGGCATATACAAGAAGAAGGGTATCGGAATATTATGGATAGAACTAACAAGATAATAACGGAATGTACAGATGAAATAAACAGATGGGAAGAATACATAAAAGAGCTATTCGAAGACGACGAGAAAATTGAAATCATTGAACCAAGAGGAAGAAATGGGCCACCAATCGAGAAAGACGAAATTGAGAAAGCGCTAAAACGTATTGGCGAGGAACCGCAAAGTGGGCGATGCCTGGTGGTAGATTTCAAAAGCATCCACTTCGGGAAAACATTGAAATTGTCATTATTTTGTATACATATAAGCGACCGGTTTATATTGTAATATACAATGACTTCGACTTCAAAAAACTATTGCAGTATTCCTTAATGTTCATCCTATTATAATTCACAAAAAAAATTCCATACATAAGTTTCCACTGGACGAGAATATGAGAAAAGTTTGGCAATGCATTTTGTGAATTAAACAAACATATAACCAAAGAATATAACTTTCCAAGTGTTGATTAAAATATTATTTATATTTTAATATATTTATACTTAATTTACTTTATAGTAACACCTGAAACTAAATTAAGAAGAATGAAGAAAAATGCTGTTCCATCAGCTAAATTGCCCAACAATCTCATTAAGTTATTAGTAGAAAACGTAAGGCGTAATATACAATATATAACGTGACCAGCTCCAAAAACTGCCTCACCCGCAAGCCCTCAACTAAAGATCCCTGCCGATCTTGCAATTGCAACCATATAAATAATTAACATAATGTAAATTTTACTTCCCGTGTTTCAGACATACTTTTTCTTCTTCTTCGTCTAGCTATTCACGTCCACATCTGAACATAAGCCTCTTCAAGTCTTCCTTTCCACTGTTTTTTATTGTACGCTACTTGTAGGCAGTCCTTTTCAGATCATCTGTTCATCTCATAGGAGGTCTGCCTCTGGGTCTTTTGTGTTTGGTATGGTCTCCAGGTTAAAATTGATCTGTGCCATTTGTTTAGATCGCTCCTAGCTACATGTCCAGCGTATTCCCCATTTCAACTTTAATGATTTTTGCACCACATCGGTGACTTTGGTTTTCTGTCTTATCCATGTGTTTGTTTTCTTGTCCTTAAGTCTGTTTGTCTTAAGTCTGTTATGTTTCAGACATACTATACTGTAGAGACACAAACATTTAATTTTATTTTTATTCAGGTTTGGGAGTCAATTACCTATGTATAAACTCGAATCACAAACAAATAAACTTCTTTCTGAACGTACTCCTTTCTATACGTTCTGAAGAACGTACTCCAACTTTTACTTTGGCAAAACACACGTGTAAATGATTTATATTAAACGTTTTATACCTTAGAGATCAAATGACAAAATGATTTGTTTTCCCGAAGTTATCGTCCATATTTAAAATCTTCAGCGCCCCCTGTCGGAATTGGCTATCGCGAATAAAAAATGAGAACGCTATGGGACCAGATGAAATACCTACAGAAATCTTAAGAATATTACCAAAAAATTATATGGGCGCACTAATAGAATTATTTAATGTCATTTATTATACAAGAGAGATTCTAAAAGAATGGCTAATATCATTCCAATACCCAAAAAATCAAGCGCAATGAAGTGTGAAGAGCACAGGACAATTAGCTTGATTAACCATTTATCAAACTTGATCTTTGTTTAACTTTATTTGTTTATCGTCGCCTTCCAATGAAAGTAATTACTATTTAAATGGGAATAAGCCACAATTAAAAAAGTACGTTTAAAATTTTGTTTTTTTGTTACTTGGTGAAAAAATTCTTCTAATAATTTAATTTTATCTGACTTACTTCTATTGACAATTCAGACATACATTATACATTTTAAAGTGAACCACTTTAAAATGATCTTGCCAATATTGTTGAGTTGTGTTCCTGGGACGACTTTACTTGGAAGATAGTTCATTATACGATAGAGCCAAAATTGCTTGTTCTAACGAAAATTCGTTCTTGGATGACAAACATTTGTTAACACCTGTTCTATTAAAAAATGATTATCCTTTATCGTTTATAAATAAGGAATTTTCAACACTCGAGCGAATAGCACAGAACAACTTAGAACGAGATCCTACAGCATACACGAGGAATAATACGAGGAAAATAATACCATACATAAAAGGATTATCAGAAAAACTTAAATGGATAGGGAATAAATTCAACATTTCAACAACATACAAAACAACAAACACATTGAGATCTATTTTGTCTAAAGCCAAACCTAACAATGAACAAGAAAGGACAAAGAATTGTATTTATAAAATACCTTGTAAAAGCGATCAGTTTTATTAAGGTGAAACATCAATTTAAATGTTAAAATAAGTGAACATCAATCTTATAACAAAAATGGAGAATTTGATAGATCTCAAATATGTAAACACGCATGGGATAATGAACATAGGGTTCAATGGAATGATTCAAATATAGTCCTAAAAGAAACGGATGGTAAAAAAGAGAAAAATCAAAGAAGTGGCTCTAATTATGCTAAATGAGACCAATTGTGTCGCAAATTCCTCGACAGAATGTGGTAGAATCTGGTTACCCATACTAAAAGAGGAAATTATTAAAAGGAAAATACCAGTATTAGTAAGTCAGTAACGTATAGAGAATACATTATTTATGTTTTTTTTTTTATAAATAACAAACATATAAAATCAGAATTTGGTGTTTATTGAAAGTAAATTAAATGCACGATCAAATACTTACCATGTCGGGATAGTATTGTGAGGTTTTTTTTCTGGTTTTTCCTCATAATTTATTATGGAATCACTAATAGGAGAGTTTTACTGTCATCATGGCATGTATTATTACATGCTATGAATTTTTCTGAAGGATATTCTCAAGTTAAAAGTTGATTTCATGTAATCGAATAAACTATCTTACAAGTAAAGTCATCCCAGGAACGCAACTCAACAATATTGTCAATATCGTGTTAAAGTCGTACTACTTTACAATGTATAATGTATGTCTGAATTGTTAATATAAATGAGTAAGATAAAATTAATTATTACAAGAATTTTTTCACCAAGTAACAAAATTTGTTTAATTTAATAATGTTTGTATTTTGAGAACGAGTTCCAAAGTGGAAATTGAAACATCAATAAACGTACTTTAACCTTTAATTGTGGCTTATTCCCATTTAAATAGTAATTACTTCAGAACAATACCAATGAAAGTAGAACTGCATAAATTCTAGGTTTTTCCATCTCTTAGAATTTGCAACGTGCTATGCCTGTGTCAAAAATTTAAATAGACAAGACTCTAATTAATCTCATTGCTTTCGCAGCATTGAACTTTCCCGAGAGTTCATCAGATTAAAAAACTTTTATATGGATTTATGACGGTAGTTGTAAAAAGTTTACCTTCAAAATAGTTTCTAACATTAAAGTTTTATCAGAAACACGAATCGCTGTACATGGTAAATGCTTGGTGTTGCTAGAACGTATTTAATTACTGTAGTATTTCATTACATGTTCATTCTTATAATCAAACCAATGTATTTGTGAAAGACAGTGTGAAGTTATCTCCTCAACATAACTTACATTACACAAATACTTCCTTCTTTGTTTTCTCTAAGCCGATAACAATCTAACAAATTTAATTGAGTAAATTTCGTTACACGGACATGTAATAAGTCTTGATTTTTGAGAAGCTTTCCTACTGGCATTTTAATTTGAAGTTTCTACTTAAGATTTTTGCTTTAACTAATAAATTTACTTCCATCTAACGGTAATACCATTTGCTTATAGTCATCTTTCTTTACTTATATGGTAGTTTAAAAGTGCACACCGCTAGTTTGCATAGTATATTGCCAGTACGTATATAGACTGATCAAAAAGTCCTGAAGAGTACCATTTACTCATTTATTAGGTTAGCCGGCTAAAAAATCGGTTAATTTTATTCTGTGCCTAGCAGAAAGCGAGTTTTTTTCAAACTTATTTATAGCACAGTAAATAAGACCCAAAATATTATTAGTTCAATGATGTGAAGCATTTACTATAGGGAAAAAGTAATACAATGCCAGTATAGAAGCTTCGCTTCAAAAATTAAGCCGTGTTCAAGATTTATCAGCTTTTTTTGAGCAGACGCGTTAAGACTTTTTTATTAAAGTTTATTTATTATTTATTAATTACATCTTGCCCAAGTACTTTCGCTTCCTAGAGCATCTTCAGGGGCGTCTGAAATAAACGATTTTTTAAATAAAGAAATTGATTAACTTCGATAAAAAACTCGAAGATAATGGATGATAAAAGTTTTTTGTGATTAAGGCTGTTTTAGCAGTTGAAGCACACTGCGCTTTGAAATGGGCGTATCACTTAGTTTTCTACACTGCTTACGCCAGACCGTCTTTACTCAGTGGCGCCGGCCGACGGGTAGTTTAATGCCTTATTCTCCATTCAAATTAATTTTTACATCAACTAACTGACCGCACGCTCATGAGATTCGACGTCACGAATTCGATAACGTTGAAACTAAGCAACAATGATGAGTAACACGTTTCACTATTAGATTTTAGTATTTTTTAGCGATTTTCTTCAAAGTTGAAACTCGATTTTCTCGATTATTACTGGACACAGAAAGATGAAAAAAAAATTAACGATTACAGAAAAAAAAAACTCTTTCAAGTGATGGGCGTAAAAAGTTTGGTTATAATAGAACGTTAAACAGTATAATCCAATTTTTCAAGAGAAGTTTCAAAAAAATAAAAAAAAGTAAAGTCATCATTTTAAAGGCAACATAATTTCGAATAGCTGGTCCAAATTTCGAGACATTTTATCGGTAAATAACAGAGAAATCACTGTCCCTAGGTTTTGGCGCACCGATAAAACAGCCTTAAGGTTTTAGACTTACTTCGTCAATTTTGGGCTATCCAACAATCGCAGAATGTCATAAACATAAAATTAAACATAAAATTGTACATAACACACTAAACAAGGACAAATAGTTTAAAATTATTTAAAAAATCGTGGAAGCCACATTCTGGTCGGCAACAGGAGAAAGAATGGCTCCCGGTATTAACGGAAATGTTAAGGTGACATGTGACATATGACAGCTTGGATGGGCAGTCACAATCATGGAGATGTGATCTGCACATTTTACAATTCTATGTAACTAAGCATTGACCAAAGGTCCAACTGACACTACTATAGGAAATCAACTGGTGAAATATGACATATAGAATATTTTAACTAGATTGCATAATCCAGATCTCACAAATAAACCTGTCTATAATAATTAGGGTGTTAGTTTGAGAGTAACTGAAGTGGACGTAAAGTATAAATGCAAGAAATAGATTAAACAATCTATTAGACAGTCGGTAGTAGACTACAATAAAAGGGTCTACCAGGCACTATCAATACTGTAGAAAAGAAGAAATCTGACTATGAAATTAAAATACTAAAAATTAAAAAACCAAAATTGAAAGCAGTGTATAAATGGGGTATAATTCAAGGAGTTCAGTTAAACCCCCAGTCAATGGAAGAACTATAAAATTAATATGTAAAAGCATTACTCAAGACTAACTGACTAACAGTGGGAGATGTTGAAATAAACAACTGTGGAGATGGTATTTTTAAATTACGCAGAGGTATGGAGAGATTAGTAACGCCAACTCTAGATCAATTGAACCTGAGCAAGCTAGTTTTGTAAATTGTTGAAGAATAAAATAGTATGTTGATCAAAGTATGAAATTAATAAATTCTTAATTGGTATATTATCTTCAGTGCAGGAAGTCTAAACAGCCGAGCTTGGTTCACCACGAGGTGAAGCTGCAATAAAGTTTTTAAAATTATTTTTAAATTTAGTACAATTTAAATTAATTTTAGTATTAAGACAGTGAGAGTTTCCATTTGTTTTTCTTTGTAATCTCCAAATCTTCCAATAAATCCAACTCCAAATAGTTTTTCTTTCTACTAATATCATGTTAAAATAGACGAACCAGTATTGATGTTAAAATGGTGTTTACTGGATAATAAGTTTTAGCGAAAACTTGCAAGAGTTTGGTCTTTTCAAACGTTCTGAAATTTTAGTAGATAACTTTCTAATGGTTCTACCTACATAAGAGGCATCACAATCATCACACTTTAATTTATAAATACCACTTTTGTCAAGTGTGTTCATCCTATCTTTGGTGTTGATTAAACAGGAACCTAAAGTGTTGTGTGACTTGAAGGAAATTTTAATGTTTTCAATTGTAGAAGGAAAAAGTTTAGATATTTTATTGGAAATGTTGCTAATATAAGTAAAGGATAAATATCTGATAATTTTTGAAGAATTAGGTTGAAGAAATCATTGTGATGAATATTGAAGCTTTTCTGCGATTTTGAGTTCAGTCCCATTTAGAAGCTTATGGATAATGTTGGGATCATAACCATTATTGAAAGCAATTTGCTTGAGAGTATTAAGTTCTAAATTAAAGTTTTAGAAAGTGGAAATTTGAGTAACCTATGAATATAACTATTGAAAGCAGCCATTTTATGTTGGGTTGGATGATTAGATGTTTTATGTATAACATGATCTGTTTGGGTAGGTTTTCTTTAATCGATGTATAGGGTGGTGGATTGGAGTTGCCAGCAGGATCTGTAAGATAAAGGACTTCAACTAATGTTGATGTTCGTTTACGATTTAGTTCATAGAAAAAACTGTAAGACCCATTCTACACATGAGGGACAGTAATGATGCAATGATACAATTAGGACATTAATGAACACCTTTATGTTCACGTTATCGTCGAAATATTATTTTTTTATATTTCAATATTCTTATATTATTTATCTATTAAATATTCCTTTTAGTTAATTTAAAGAATTAATAAATTGGGGAACATTTTAATTTTATACCCTACTTCAATACTTGTAATTTTTGTCGATGGAGTCTGATTGCTGCAAAAACATGAATTCTTGTAAAAAGCATCGAAAAATGTGTGACTTTCTTGAATGTATCACGACCTCTTACCATTTGACCTTTTAACATTCCTAGACTATTAACTTAGATAAACGCTTTGTTTCTCTGAATTCCAATGTACTTATATTCACAATATACCAACGACATCAATAAATTTCAAGCTTTTATCATAGAAATGAAATGTTTGCATCTGAATTTTGAATTTGAATTTTGTGATTTTTCCAAACATCTGACTCATATTTAATTGTTAACTTCGGCAAAATATTTTATGTACACTGCAAATAATAAAGAAGCAAGTGACACTTTTATATACGCCGCTTAGAATTTACAAAGAAAACTCGTATTTTCCCTCTTATTATCAAGTGATATATTGCTGAAGCAATTAAAAAATAAATAAAGGCAACGGTTGGACCAGATGATATTCTTGTAGATCGCATTAACCGTTATTACCTCGTTTAACATTACGCTTCTTTAAAGATGGGCTGCTCCCTTTTTTTGTTGCGAGAGGTGGGCAACGTCAGTTGCGAGGGAGCAATTTTGGGTAGCATGCTGCTGGTAAAGGAGGTGCTTTAAAGACGTAGTATCTCTTATAAAAATAGGAAGACTAAGATGGACAGGACATCTGGTAAGATCACAGTAGAACAACCCTCCTAGAAGAATCCTTATGTCACAACCCATGGGAAGTAGAAGTAGGCGTAGGCCAAAACTCAGATAGTGTAGATGAGGATGGTAGAAAAATAGGCGCAGTAAATTGGCAACAGTTGGCAATGGATAGAACTGACTGGCGTAATAGACTTGGGAAGGTCGAGGCTCTTTTATAGGGCTGTAGCACCAATGATACCAAATTATTGGCTGACATCGGTATTTATACCACTACCAAAGAAGAGAAACTCCAAGAAATGTGAAGACCATAGGATTATTAGCCTGATGAATCATATGTTGAAGCTTTTCCTACGAGTAATACACAATAGAGTATACAATAAACTAGACGAACACACCGGTCAAACTTAGTTTGGTTTTAAGAATGGGTTCGGAACAAGAGAAGCACTTCTTTCAATACGTGTGCTAGTTGAAAGATGTATAGATGTCAATTTCTGATGTATAATTGTGTTTTATAGACTTTCAGACGGCGTTTGCCTGGTGAAATATGATAAACTAATAGATATTTTAAGGTCATGTAATATCGACGATAAAGACTTAAGGATCATTTCAAACCTCTACCAAGAACAGAAGGCTAAAATCAGAATAAAAAGCGAAACATCTGGAAAAATCAATATCGAGAAGGGAGTAAGACAGGGATGTGTCCTATCACCTTTGCTGTTCAATGTTTACTCTGAGAAGATATTTCAGAAAGCTTTGGAAGGCACCTCGGATGGTATAATTATAAACGGGCAATGTATAAATAACCTGCGATATGCTGATGGCACTGTCATGCTGGCAGATAATGCTGAAGCCCTGCAACGCTTAATGGACCGAGTAACTACAGCCTGTAGAGAATTTGGAATGAAATTGAATACAAAGAAGACAAAAACGATGGTCATCAGCAAGCACCAAAACAGAAGGGTGAAGGTCAATGTCGACGGAACAGATCTGGAAAGAGTAACAAGAACAACATACCTTGGAAGTAGTCTTGATGAAACTTGGGACCATTCACTAGAGATAAGAATACGCCTGGAAAAGGCACGTACAATGTTTTACAAAATGCAAAAAGTTCTAAACAACCGCCAGCTGGGCATCTTATTGAGAACTAGAATACTTAAGTGCTATGTTTTCTCCACCTTGTGCTATGGTGTTGAAGCCTGGACAATGACAGGAGCAACACAAAAAAGAATCCAAGCATTCGAACTCTGGTAAAATGATCAGAATATCCTACATGAGCCATACGACAAATGCGGAAGTCTTGCGGAGGATGAATAAGGAAAGAGAGCTTATGCTTATAATAAAAGAACGGAAAACACAATATTTTGGTCACATCATAAGAAATCAAAAGTATGAACTGCTCCAACTTATAATCGAAGGCAAAGTCAATAGCTAAAGATGACCAGGAAGAAGACGCAACTCTTGGCTTAAAAACCTACGGCAATGGACGAACATGACCTCCATAGAACTATTCAAGGCTGCTACAAATGAGATTAAATGAGCAAATGTATTGGCCATCGTCCTTAAGGATAAGGTACCGTAAGAAGAAGAAGAAGCAGCAATGATGATGATGATAAAAAATATAAGTATCATGCAGTATCTGCTAATCCTACCAAAATCTGTGACAAAACCTGCTATCTAAGATTATTTTTAATATTTTTTAAAAAATTAAGCTTAAAATATATAGAATACCTGTATAATAATAAAATCCTTACACTGTATAATGACCATGTATGACCATCAGGTCAGGTATATATGACCATAAGGTCAGGTGAAAACGATTTTAAAATTGGCAACTTTTTTTTACTTCCTGTAAAAACGTAAAAAAAATTTTCGCATACAGCAGGTATTGTCAGATCACTGACGATATGTAAAAAAATTGCGTTTAAAAAATAATCTGTAACATTTTTATTAAATAAAATTGAATTAATTTAAATTAAGTGGATAAAGTTGTCTCTTATAACGAAGACCCGTTTAAGTTTCAGCGATCGTGTTTCAAAGCATTCCACATCGCTTGAAAAATACATAATAAAAGAGGTGGAGCCTAATGTTTACGATACAAGCGAAATAATTGCGTAAAGAGTTAATTAAATACGCATCGGCAACAAAAAGCCAAAGCCATAAGCCATAAGCCATTCGAAGGCACTTCTCCAACGATTCTAATGGTAATTGTAATGAAAGCATAGTGGTGGGCGCGCGTAGTGACCTAGTGTGCGCAGTGCGCTATGCGCTGTTACGGATCTTAGAAGCGGGGGAGTAACAAAGCGGTGAACACTCGGCATGTGCTTCACCATCATCGGCTCCACGTCGGCTCGCCGGCTCGGCCTCCTGCCTTGCGGCTGCTAATGTCGTATGGTTACATGGTTAACTCACGGCCAGGACCGCATTTATACTCTTATTAACTGTTTATGTAATCAATAATTGCAGATATTTTATTTTTTAATAAAATAACTTGCTTATAACGTTCAATGCCGTATCCCTGTCTCCATCTCTTTCTTGACACCCTTCTTGAGTCAAATATGCTTATCCGCTTTCTATGTTTTAGCTTAAACTGTTTTGTTTATTTTTGGATATTGTTTTAAAAAGATTTTGTGTTAGGGTAAACGCGTATAAGAGTAGTCACTTAATATAGAAGTGCGACATTTTTTTTTATTTTTACGAAAATGGACTATTTATCATTCTTCACATTGTGTATCAACCATTTAAAAAGATGTTTTAGAATAGTTTTAAACCATGTTTATATTCAAATAAGAAATATTTAATTTTGTTTGCGAAGCTGCTAATGTGTACTCTTATACACTTTGCATAAGAGTACGCATCTATATGTTTAAGAGTACGCACATTACTGAAGTGTACAAAAATATTAAGACATTCCAAAAATCATACTTTATTTCTAAAATAAACTCAACACAAATGCATAAAAAAAGAAATATGAAAAGTATGTTTAGAAGGAATTTTTATTTCATCTTTAAATCCATTGCTACTCCTCACAGTTAATACACATGAGGTCTCCTGTTACGTAATTCGTACAAGATACAGAATTTGAATATAATGCATTACACCCTGGGCACGTTACATCAGGATCATTTTCTTTATTCCTTTTTGAACATTGCGCAATTCTTACGGTGCCTTATCCTTAAGGACGTTGGCCATTACATTTGCCCATTTAATCTTATTTGTAGCAGCCCTGAATAGTTCTATGGAGGTCATGTTCGTCCATTGCCGTAGGTTTTTAAGCCAGGAGTTGCGTCTTCTTCCTGGATCGTCTTTTGCTATTGACTTTGCCTTCGATTATATGTTGGAGCAGTTCATACTTCTGATTTCTTATGATGTGACCAAAATATTGTGTTTTCCGTTCTTTTATTATAAGTATAAGCTCTCTTTCCTTATTCATCCTCAGCAAGACTTCCGCATTTGTCGTATGGCTCATGTAGGATATTTTGAGCATTTTACGGTAACACCAGAGTTCGAATGCTTGGATTCTTTTTTGTGTTGCTTCTGTCATTGTCCAGGCTTCAACACCATAGAGCAAGGTAGAGAAAACATAGCACTTAAGTATTCTAGTTCTCAATGAGATGCCCAGCTGGCGGTTGCATAGAACTTTTTGCATTTTGTAAAACATTGTACGTGTCTTTTCCAGGCGTATTCTTATCTCTAGTGAGTGGTCCCAAGTTTCATCAAGATTACTTCCAAGGTACGTTGTTCTTGTTACTCTTTCCAGATCTGTTTCGTCGACGTTGACCTTCACCCTTCTGTTTTGGTGCCTGCTGATGACCATCGTTTTTGTCTTCTTTGTATTCAATTTCATTCCAAATTCTCTACAGGCTGTCGTTACTCGGTCCATTAAGCGTTGCAGGGCTTCAGCATTATCTGCCAGTATGACAGTGTCATCAGCATATCGCAGGTTATTTATACATTGCCCGTTTATAATTATACCATTCGAGGTGCCTTCCAAAGCTTTCTGAAATATTTTCTCAGAGTAAACATTGAACAGCAAAGGTAATAGGATACATCCCTGTCTTACTCCCTTCTCGATATTGATTTTTCCAATTGTTTCGCTTTTTATTCTGATTTTAGCCTTTTGTTCTTGGTAGAGGTTTGAAATGATCCTTAAGTCTTTATCGTCGATATTACATGACCAATGATTTACTACAACTAGGCACTAATTTTCTGTTTATTCGTTCCGTCTTCTTTTTTTGTTCTACTTCTTTGGTTTTTCCAAATTCTCAAGTTCTTTTGTATATGGGCTACTGGAAAGTATATCGGACTTTTGAGATTTTGTTTTGCGTCGATTAGGCTTTTCTTTTATTTTGGGTAATGATAAAATCTCTGCCGCTGACACTGACATATTTAAGCTATTATGCCTAGCTTGTGATGGTATTAATACACCATTTTCGCATTCGATATCAAGATTAGCCACATCGAGAGGCGGTGTAACGTGAAAAGAGATTAGATCATCTTCATTCTCAGGCTGCTTTGAAGGAGGTATTACTTCAGATGGTATTGGAAGCTGAAGTCCATTATTTTCTTCTTCTACACGGACTCCATTTGAAATATTATCTACTACCGCGCTTACTGGATTGTCCAAAGGTACGTCGGTAACATAGGAGGGGGCAAAATCCATGTCATGAAACTGATCAGGGTTAAACGGATATATTCACGATGATTTAAAAGAATTTTCGGCATTCTGAATATTTGCTACAGAGCCATAAGCAGTACTAAATAATCCAGCAACTTGAAATTGTGTAATTACTTTACCTGGATTACTTACCATCCACTTATCACATTCCCTACTGTAGGTTTTTTTTAAAGGACCAAAAAAATCAATATCCAATGGCTGTAGTTTATGGCTTGAATGAGGCGGTAGAGATAAAAGATCAATGTGATTCTCTCGGCAATATTTTATAGCTTGCAGGTCACGATAAGAGCTGTGATTGTCGAGAATTAAAAGAACTTTATTTTCAGCATTGGGTTTGGCAAAATTATTAAAATGTATTAACCACTTACACCAACACCAACAAGATCCGTGTTGATATATCCAGATTCAGAAATTAATTTCAGAGTTTCACATGGTGCTTTGAAAAATAGCTCTTCCTTCATTCTTTTTCTGGGGAATATGAGTGCTGGAGGAATATAGTTACCTGTGGAGTTCATGCAACATACAGCCGTTACAAGTTGTCTACGATCTGCACCAGCTACCTTCCCTACAAGTTTCTTTCCCTTGCTCGCTAATGTCTTGGATAACTTATTAGGCAAGGTTGATAAACCCGGTTCATCCATGTTATATATTGAGCTTGGAGAGTATTGCCTTAGTTCATAAAGATTTTTAAGGTTATTGTAAAATCTTGTTACTTCATTTTTATTAAAACCCATAATTCGGGCCATCGAACATTTTTTTGGCTGTCTAAGCGCAATTTTGTTCCGCTGACAAAATCCTCTTACCCATGACTCACCAGCCATTTGTAGATTTCTATTAAAACGATGAGAAAGATAATTAGATTCAGCAAATTTATATGCTGCTATTTGCAATTTTTTTTCCAATTCCATAAAACATCTGATCTAATTCTCGTATCTGTTCTGCTAATTCGGCTTCTAGGTCGCTTGGAATATCGCTTTGAAATCGTCCCAATAATTTTGGTACATTAATTTGGTACTTTAATATTTTTCTTAATGTGGCCTCATTTATTCCCATATCATTCGCTACACTTCTTTTACTACATCCTGCTTCTAATTTTTGCTGTATTTTTCGTAAGTTTTCTTCAGTAAAAATTAACTTTCTATCGGTTTTTCGCTTGTACCGACTCATTAGAAATTCAAAATTTGAAAATAAAAAGAAAACTTAAAACAAATAAAAAATTATTTAAGAATACCCAACTGTGTATAAGAGTTCGCATTGCGTAATCTTATACATCGGTAACTGCGTACTCTTATACATATATGCATTTTGTGAATTTAAAGCGTTTATTACGAAAACAAATAGATTTACGGCCCATTTTTTTAAAGCAATCATTATTTCATATAAATGCAGTCTAAAATTATTTTATACAAAATTGATGGTTTGCTTATCTCTCAATTGACTAAATTGTGAACACACAAAATTATAAATCTGAACGGCAACTATTTGCAGCGACCATATTGACAAAACTAATACGATAATGCAGATTTTTGTTTATGACCGTGCAGTAGGAATGTATTTACAATGCCTTTATGTAAAAATTATTTTAATAGATGGCGATATATAATAAAAATAATAGGTGTGTACTCTTATACACATGCGTGCTCTTATACACACTTACTCTATATTGCCTCTGTGCTGAAATAATCTTGAATTTTTGTAGTTTCCTCACACGTCAGTGTTTGATAAAAGTTTGTCACACTCGTTTTATATTTAAATTGGGAATATTTTTCCCCTACGCTACTTTCTTATCTTAAAGTCTTACAGTTTTGAATATTATGTTCACAGTGGATCTATTCACGTTCCAGTAGCTTTAGCGTCAGATGAGGACCGATAGTGACAACACATAAACCTAAGAAAAATAACAATATTCAGAACTGGTTAGAACAATGGAGACTACGAAGTTATTTTCACAAAATGTACAGAAACTTATCCACCTGTAGCTTTAAATGGGCAATAGCTACATCAGCAAGAAGACAGTCCTTTTGACTTGTCTAAAGTCCACAGGAAGATGACTAACATCCCCTGGTATACACTTAATATCTCCATAAGACAGCAAAGGAGATTACTAACTACAGCCAATAATATGCCCAGAAACTAAGGAAATAACCTATCGTTCTGGTCCAGAACATGACAAAATCACCAAGGAGAGAGTGGCACTTTATGTAATACTCTAACTGACGTGCTAACAAGATTTTAGCCAAATAAATTCTCAAGCAATATTTTTTTCGAAAACGTTTACTGAATTAAAACACTTCCTTGGCGCTTAAGTTTCACCCATCAAAGCGTTCTAAACAAAAAATGTTGCCGTTACCGCATAAACCAAATTTCCCCCAATCTGAAAACATGTGTTGCTAAGAATCAACATGTAACTTTATCTTTTAATCTAGAACTAATTCAACAAATCCATGACATTATTCACTTTAGCAAGCAAAAATATACCAGATTATGAATGAATCTAAGACAGATCCTCGAGAAAACATTAGAATTTAACATTGAAAACCATCACCTATTCGTCGACATAAAGGCCACATTCGACAGTGTCAAGAGTACTATACCAATCGACGCGTGAGTTTGGTATACCAGAAAAACTTATTCGATGAACGAGAATGATAATGTTTAACTTATAAGCTAGCATTAGGATACAGGGAAAAAATTCTCGGCAAAAAGGATGGACTCGGACAAGGTTTGCCTCCTATTTAACATAGCCTTGGAAAAAGCAGTTCGACGCGCACAGATTAAAGACGATGGTACTATTTACAATAGATCGATATAAATCTTAGCATACGCTGATGACATTGGGATAATGGGGCGTAGCAAGCAAAAGATTTAATTTCGAATTATACTAACTCTTTAGTGAACCAGAAGAAGATGAAGATTTGTATGAAGATAAACTAGACAATTTTGCAAAAATCATGCAGAAAGAAGAAGAAAAAGAAGCAATAATACCGTTAGAAATTTACTTTTTCAAAATTTTATAATATTATTCTTTAGTGTCGTATCATAAAGTCTTTATCAAAACAACAAAAATAGTGATATCAATAGTAGATTAGAACGGAAACTCAACCTCAGTAAATTTTGTCTTCATTTTAATGTCTGAAATAATAAATAAACTTTTCATCTTAAAACTCTAAAATCGTTTTAATAAGAGTAGGGGAGAGTGAGGCAAAATGGTTCCTCTAACATTTTTTAGCTAGAAATAAAAAAAAACGAAATAATTAAGTAGGTTAATCAGACAATTAGTGGGGTATAGCAGAACAAATTTCTTTTGAAAAAATGATATCTTAGTAAACAGTTAAAAGAAAAATAACAATATTTTTGAAAAACTCTAAAGGGATCGTTTTACGGTTTACACCATGGTTAGGGTAAAATTACCTCATCTATGGGGCAAAATGTTCTTATAGTTCTTTTGTAAAGAAAATGTAGTTTTTATTTACAAAAATCGCAAATATATAATTGCACTTAATCCAAACCTCCTTGGTCTGCGATGTACTGAATAATGCCAGCAAAACATACAGGCGGCGTCATCTTTATCATCATCAAATCTCTTATTTTCTTTTTTTCCAAACACCTTTCTACCTAAAGCTTTTCTATCTGCTTGTAAAGTTGACTTGGGTGTTTTTTTGTTTCGCTTTCATCAAAAGATAATTTAATATATATATATATATATATTATATATATATATATATATATATATATATATATATATATATAATTGAATTATAAGATAAATGTGACCAATTCGGTTCTGTGCTCCGGGTCCATACCGCCGTGGATGCTGATCTGGGCACTGAACGGTGACTCGCTTACGCTATTTCCTTACCTAGTTTGCATTCAAGATGCTTGAAATGATATTTATATCAAGACCTGGCACTGGGGCTCTCACATAGACTTCACTTAAGCGCCACATATTGAGCAAAAGAAAAAATCAACAAAAAATTAAATAGATTGCCTGACCTCACAGACTTTCGACTAATAGTCGATTTATACACCTACATCGCCTTTATTGGGAATTGGATTATTGTGGTTTCTTTATTGCATAACTTCGTATTGGCTTGGAACTTTCGACAAGAAAAATATTGAAGCTATAATAGAACAATGTAGTTAATTGGCCACAAGGCGTTTTTTACTGAGGGTATTGTAGACCTAAATTTAAGATTTCGTTTTTTCTAATAGCGTAATATATGCGCAATACAAACATCATCAGGTGACTTTGATGTAATTGTATACTCTATTGAAGTCAGTTCTTAAAAATAAAAAGTAAACACGTAGCGAGACATCTTTGTCGTAATTGGTATAATTTAATTAATATGTTTTGGTCATTACCAAAATTTTCCAGTGTAAATGCATGATTTTTTATGGCAGAAGATTACAACGGCCTTCATATAAAATTCGAATATAACAAGAAAAAAAATCCAATTGAGCAGGTCTTAAGGTTTTGGAGGTTTCCGGTTCTAATGGCATCTTCCACTGCTTTGTTCCAATTATGCATCCGTCTCCCTCTTCTCCTTCGCTGGCCTCCATATTCATATTTTCAAGGGCATCTATCTTCTGGACCAGGTAGCTCAGGTGGTAGAGTGTCTGACTATCACGCAGCAGACCGGGGATCGATCTTTAGCCCCGGCGAAAAAGGTCTAAATATTTTTAAAATATCTACAGGCCTTAAGTCGACTTATCAGCCTGAATAGAATGAGTACCTTGGGTCAAACCAGACGTAATAATAGAAGGTTAAAGCATATCACTGGCTCTGTTACTTTCTGCGCTAGCAGTATCTCTTTCTCTCTCTGTCTCTCTTTCTCTCTCTCTCTCTCTCCCTCTTAACTGCACTCCCTCCTTATGGAGTATTGGGCGCTCTTGCGTTTCTTAGTCAAAGGTCAAAGATGTCTGATTAGACGAAGCGCATCTTCTTCTGTTTTATTACTTCGAAATTTCCTCTACAAGTCTTTTCCATTTATCTCTGTTTGACATCTCTCCACCTTAGGTCAATTATTTCGCGATCTCTTGTTACAGTTCTTCTTCAGCTATTATTCCGGCTTCCTCTTCTTCTTACTACAAACTTATACGTAAACAAACTTACTGATTATAGAGGACGGCATCCAAGATACGGCAGGGGAGGAATGACTGTAGATCACAGGGCCTACCAGGTCGTAAACCAGAGAAATCCCTATGCACTTAAGACATTGAAAATAGCAACCTGGAATGTCAGAAGTCTATACGCAATTGGTAAATTAGCGAACGTACTGTTTGAAATGAAAAACCTCCAAATTGATGTTTTAGGTATAATTGACGTACAGTGGCCAGTAAGTGTTCTTTCGCAGAGATGCTTAGATATAAATCAAGAAGTATATGCCTGTTTCATTGACTTTGAGAAGGCATTTGACAGGAGGCAGCATAATCGGCTTAAAGAAATTTTATTAAATAAAAACGGAGACAGTCGAGACATTAAAATCATATGTAACCTCTAGAACCAAACAGCAAAAGTGAAAGTTGAGAATAAAATGACTGAGGATATCCAGATTCGCCGTGGGGTCCGCCAAAGCTGCATTTTATCACCCTTCAATTTATACAGTGAATACATCTCAGAATTAGCGCTTGCCGAGGTCAGTGAGGGCCTTATAATAAACGGTGAGCCACTTAATAACATAAGATATGCTGACGACACCGACTTCTGGCAGGAACACTAGAAGAACTGCAACACCTTGCTGAACAACTAAATATATGAACTTTGAAAAATTAAGGCAAATATCGAGCACAAGTTTAATCAAATCTTGCCCAAGTACTTTCGCTATCTACAGCATCATCAGGGGCATTTCGTCAAATTTCCAATTTCGTCAAATGTCCAAAGTTCATTTATTCGAGCATTCAATCTTATATCAATTAACTAAATGTATATTGCAACGACTATGGACTAAAAATAAATTTGAAGAAAACCAAGTTCATGGTATTTACAAAAGCACAAAACATCAAAGTTAAGCTAGTGTTAGATAATACAGAAATTGAACAAATATCAATTTTCGGTATTCGTACAAATACCTTGGAGCATGGATCACAGAAGATACTGATCAGACAAAAGAAATAAGATGCGTCATTGAAATTGCACGGTCAACTTTTAATACAATGAGAAAACTTTTTTGTAATCGCCATATCAATATATCGCTACGGATAAGAATGCTTCGATGTAATATTTTCTCTACCCTTTTGTATGGGGTTGGAGCTTGGACACTTAAAAAATCCAACATTAAACACCTAGAAGCATTCGAAATGTCATGTTACCGACGTATTTTGAAAATATCATGGATGGATCGAAAACAAACGAACAAGTTCTCGAACGACTAGGAAAACAATGCGAAGTTTTAAATTCCATAAAAATCAGGAAATTGGAATACTTGGGGCACATCATGACAGGTGAAAAATACGACTACTAAGAAGGAATATACATAGGGTAAAATCAAAGGCAGCAATGGTTTGGATGCAGTTCAATTGAACAATCCAGGCACGTAACCAACAACATTATAATTGCCAGAATGATTTCCTATCTCCGATAGGAGCGGAACTTGAAGAAGAATGATTACACCCTCATTCCATTCACTGGGTAGCTCCTTGTCGGCTCATATCGTATAATATTTTTACTGATTCGTTTGCATCGGTCTTTAATAAAACTATCGGTAGATTGTCATTTGACTTCGCCATTTATTAGCAGTTTTAGTGTATTTTGTATCTTTCATTCTCGTCCAGTTTTCCGCAGTACTTTCCTTTTTGCTTGACATAACTTGACCAAACTCTAGATAGGTACTTTTAATTTTAGTTAATATAGTGTCGATAAAAAATATAACTCTTGTGTGTACGATTACTATTTGTATGCAAATTAAAAACCATTAATTAGTATTGGGAAGAATCATAGGCGTAGATAAGCATTTTCCATTTTTAGGAGCAAATCTATCCATTTTCCTATATGCTGTTGCCAAAAAATTTGTATTTTTTCTTCTTTTATATATGACATAAAAAATATTCTGACACATTCTGTAATTATGTACGAGTGTGTCATTTCCACCTATGTAATATATGTTTCCAAACCGGTACTGAACAACCACTGACAGGATAGAGTGATTCAACAATTAACAAAGAGTTTGATTAACGTATTATTTAATACAAGGCTTGATTTGCCGTTTGGCTTTGAAATTTTTTTAATAACAACATATTAATTTAACTATTTTTCTCTTTCTGCCAGTCCACGCCATTGTTTAAAACCAATAATTATTAAACATGAACAAATAAATTATTTAGAAACAATGCTATAATAATTTCTAGATAATAGACGAGATAAATGAATTACCGCCTTTTCCAATGGTGACCAGGACAGATGACGTGGGGTTCTTTAAATAGATATTAACTATACGAAGCCGAATTTCTTAGTAGAAAAATCTTTTAATATGCAAATTTTATTTATAATTTGATTTCAAAGGAGAAAATTCCATTTAAACGGTAATAGTTTGCATATTCATTAGAATTGTGAGAATATAGTTGCTCACTCAACTTTACTGCTAATAGCGTGTCTAGTACGCTCAAATAAACTAAATTCGTTCAAATAAAATTACCAAACATGAGATAAGATAGAAACAGGGCGCCACTCAATTTTTTGGGGTTAAGGAGAAAATTAAGAAACCTTAGAAAAGAAAAGAGATAAGGAAAGATATTTAGGTTCAGAGATCAAACCCAAGGAAAGATACCAACAGTTAATTATTAAATAAATTTGGTCAACACATTATATAAACAAATAATAAATATATTAGGTATTGCACTTACTTACCTACGAAACTTAATCAGTCTGATCTTTCTACTGGTCAAAGGCAAAATAATAATTAAAGGTAAAAAGCAAATATTCAGAGTTATGGTTATATCAGGAAACTCGTTAGTCGACAAATAAAATACATACATAAAACAATAATAATAATATTCAACAACAAATCGATATCGGTAGCTGAATGTACACACAAGAGAAAAATACACCAACAACTATGAAATGGTGGTATACACATAAAAATCAGCAGTAATATAATTAGAAAATACCTTTACAAAGATATATAGTACAATCATGCACAAATAAAGTTTTGGCGTATCTCGAGATATTACAGCAAAAAAAATGAATAAAAATTATAACAAACACAAAATTACAGAAATGAAAACATACAAATTTAACCAAACCGCACTTGGTTAAGTCAATTAGCTATCTCGCACTATTATTTAATGATAAACTGAGAGTTAAATGTAAATAATTATTACTTATTGAAATTTTTTAGTAGCTGATGGAATTTGGTTCGTAACAAAATATCGACTGTTCTTTAAAATAAATGCAAAATTCAGTAGTTACTCTCAACTACATTTGAAGATATGGATGAACTTTAGATACGTCCAGATAATGGAAGATGATATGATACCATACCATATTACTCGCCCAGATAAGTGGAGAGACTAAGATTATGGTAACTTACAGTAATTCCTGATGATTGCTGCACTAAGTACTTCACTGAAGCTATATACTGTACTTATTACTTTACTTCCGCACTTCTTGAATTGATGGAGGCTCCAATGGTGTATTGTTGCTTGCTCCTGGGGGTGGTTGATTTGGATCTTCTACTTCGATAGTAAGTAGTTCTTTATAGTGTTCCACCCACCTTTTCAATACTTCTTCTTTTGTATTGAGTATATGCCCCTCCTTATCCTTACATAGTCCGATCCTTGGTTTAAATTCTTTTTTTGTATTATTCAGACTTTTATAGAATTTTCTTGTTTGATTTTCCTTTTTTAATGCCTCAAGTTCTTCCAATATTCTATTTTCATAAGTTCGCTTTTTTCTCCGGTGGATGTACTTCTCTTCTCTTCTGAGATCTTTATATTTTTGTTGTCTTTCTCGGGTTCTTCTTTGCTGCATCAGTTTATATGCATTCTTCTTTCTTCTTGTAATGTCCTCGCACTCAGCATCGAACCACTCATTGCGTGATGGTGGTCTTTGCGACTCTAGAATGTTAATGCTGCGTCTTTAATATAATTTTTACACATTTCCCATTGTTCACTAATTGTTACATTCTCTTTAGTTATGTATTTAGTTTCGATATAGTTTTGAAACCTTTCTACCGTTTGCGGATTTTTGAGGAGTTCAATATTAAGGCGCCTTGTTTTGGTACTTCTCTCCTTCTTCGCATTTAAGATTTAAGCCCGAATTCTTGTGCCAACTAAAAAATGATCTGAATCAATATTGGCACCTCGATAGGTACGGACATCCATAAAGATGGAGAAGTGTCTAGCATCTATGATAACTTGATCAATTTGGTTCTTCGTTGATCCATCACCTAGGTTCAAGTCTCCATATGTATTTTTTTTGTGTAGAAAACATGTGCTTCCTACGATCATGTTCTTTGAGGCTGCGAAGGTGACTGCTCGGTGTCCATTCGATATAATCCTATTTGAGAATCATTAGACATACCACACTGACAAGTGTTTAATCTACAAATATTATCATTCCTAAATATCAAAATGAATTTTGTCATGATACTCTCAAGATCTTAAGTAACTATTCAGATTAAATTGCCATCTATACATCATCATCATCATTTTGGCTTTACAAACCTGTGTGGGTCCTAGCCTCCCCAAGAATTCTCTTCCAGTCGTCCCTATCCATCGCCTTCCTCCGCCAAGCACGTATTTCCATATTTCTCATATCTTGGTCTATGTTATTGTCATCTATACAGATGGATCAAAATTAGTAACACGTACAACCAGTATCAAAAATTAATACTAAAAAAGGGTTTACTTTAAATAATCAATCCCCCAATCCTCAAAAAGTCAAGTGTAACGACCTGCTCAGATTACAGAACAATAACTGTAGTGAGTTACATTTAAAACATTCTTAAAAATCATACAGGACAGAATTGTTAAAATTATATTAGTGACACACAATTTGGCCTTAAAAGTGGTGTGGCCACATGAGAAGCTTCGTTCGGTTTGAATATATTAGCCCAGAGATCCAGAGACCTGAATCAGGACATGTATTTAAGTTTTTTAGACTTTGAAAATGCATTTGATAAGTTTAAAGGTAAAAAGTTGTAAGTGTAGATAAATTGTTATACTTTTTTTGACGACTTATTGCTTTGTTTGTTGTTCCTTTAGGTTCTTCAATAATAATGCTCTAATTTTGAAATTTACAAAATATACAAAAATAGCACTTATCTGTGACACACTATTTTTTAATTTGTTTCATCTCTGAGTAGTCTCCATCTAGTCTAAACTGAAGTGTCCTTGTTATTAATATAATTTAATTATATGCATATCGGTTTTAGTGAGAAACAACAGATAATTAACTTAAAAAATTCGATTAATTCCTGCGTCACACCTGGGCAATTAATCTTGAGAAAAACCGTATAATTTTATATTGGAACGGTTTAAAAGTACTTGTGGTGTACCACAAGAAGTACCGCCGACGGAATGACATTCGTATTAACAACATTTTAAAGTGTTTTCTTTCAGGTACCAGACACATAACGCGGCATGTCTAGTTCGCTTCAAGCCGATAACTATGAATGTTTATTCAAATAAATGCCGACGACATTGCTCTCTTAAAACTGCTGTTTTGGTTTATTAATTTTATATACAATTATTTTAGACCAAAATCATTATTCACTAAATATATTATCTAGCTAAAAAAGTGATTTCAATGACCAGACTTTTACCCTAAAAGCATAGGGAAATCACCACAAACTGAATGCAAGAAGCTCAAGATAGAAATAGGTGGAAAATTTTACAGGAGGCCTACGTTCAGCAGTGGACAAATATAGGCTAATTGATGATGATGATGATTCTTTATAATACTTTTCTCTCTAGTTTTCTTAGTTTTTGTGCTTTTCTTTAAATATGATTGCGACTGTCAATCCGTCCTTTGTCCTGATTTTTATGTCTTCTATTACTTTTCTCATTGAACACTTAAGTACTTGTTTCAAATATACAAAGAGTCTTTAAACCCGTCGTCAGATATTTCTTTAAAGCTTCGACTAGATCATGCAGGGTAGAAACACATTTAATACTTTTTTCTACTGACTCTAATTTCATTTTTTGAATTAAAATACTAAAATTAATAAACTCATTAAAGACAAACAATTTTATGACTAACAGATAAAACATTTTAAATCATTGAGAATGAAAGAAATATTTGTCAAACTGATCTGCAAGCAGAAAGCTAAAAAACTCACTGAGAAACCTCAACAAAGAAATAAAATGGAGATTTTAAGGCTAAAATTGAGAGCTATGATCAAAACAATTAGTTGAACGATTTGTTTAGGGAAATAAGATACATAATAAGGGACTTGGACAGAAATTGGCCTATTCAAGACTACATGTACTGTCCAGAAATTCGTTGGTTGCTCATTTAAAATTTCCGAACGCTATGGGGCATTATCCAAAACTATAACAGATGATTCTTGTAAACTTTTTTTGTTTTAAACTTGAAGCATTTTTTCTTTCAACCATTTCACGTCATATATGTTATCGTGATAACACCATATTGGTCATATGGATGACACCATGATAATGATAAATGACAGCATTTATGGCAGATACCAAAAGAAGTAGGCAATGGTAGCGAGGCTATACAAATACTCCATTGGATCAGTAAAAGTTGACTGGTTGAAAATGAAAGTCTGTCGAGATGGATCACTACACTCGGTCTGGAAAGTCAAGACTGAAGAGAGAGCTCAAAAATGAACGATCTTAGACCCATTTTTATTAAATAGAATATTATTTTTGACTGCTGAATATTCAAATAGTGTGACACTTCTGACTCACGCTGTATACAAACGATCTTAATAATCCGCTACTCTGGACTAATATCGCAATTTAGAGGTTATATGACCGGCATTAACAATAAATTATATTGTTTGTTTGACACGCTCAAACAAAATAGCTTCATTAGTCACTCCCCAAAGACAATATAAGAGAAAAATTTTGGAGTCGCCGATCAGTATTGATTTATGTGTTGAAATCTGTCCAATCATAATGGTAATAAATCAAAGTATAAAATTTTATGTACAATAATGCCGTCTCACTTTAATTTATTATCTACAGAAAACATTTTGTAATACCCCAGCCTCAGCCACAGCCTCGGCCGTTCTGGCGATCTTGATTTGCCTAAGGCCCGCTCCGAAAAATGAAAGTAAATGATTGTAAAAACATATAATAATACATTGTAGGTGTAATAAATTATTCCTTCATCGGTTTAATTGTTCTTTAAGTGATAGTGATCTAGATTCTCTAATGCACCAATACAAGAATCTATCCTATGCGTATAAAAAGACACTCCAATCGAAGAAAAATAATACAATACCTATATATATATATATATATATATATATATATATATATATATATATATATATATATATATATATATACATTGCTATGATGTTTTGTTTTTGTATGAGCAATGAATAATTTAAAATAACATATATAAGTATAGGGTTTTTTATGGTGGTTCTCAAAGAATTAGTTTGTAAGTAATTTTTTAAATTATCTTTATTATAATTATTATGAAATACACATACAGATTGAAATAAATTCGGAACATACGAAATGTTATGTATTTCGGCTCAATTCTGCTGTATGTGGTTGACAAACAAAAGGTTGTCAAATAATTATATTATAAAAATCCAATACTTCAGCGGGCTGCTGGATTCTGAAATCATAAAAATTGAAAGCTGCACATAAATCTACGATTTTATTATGCTGTCAAACCACTTATAGTCCAGGAAATGAATCATTTCACCTCGCAATTTTTTCGTCCTGCGTGGATTGACTTGAAATTTTAACAGAAGGTAGGTAGCCAAGGATCAAAATCTATATCGAACCAAAGTGCGCCTAAGCCTTGGGGGTGGTTGCTACCCCATCTCGGGGGTGAAATTTTTTTTACGTTTTAACTACAAGTTTCGACTAAAAAAGTGATTCTAAACAAAAAATGTTTCATACATTTTTTTTGTAAAACTGATATTTTTCAAGTTATTCGCGATTGAAAGTAACAACTTTTAGACGAAAAAATCGACGTTTTTAATCGATTTTTCGCGAATAACTCAAAAATGGTGCATTGTATCAAAAAAATTGTGGAGAACAAATTTGTAGCTTTTAAAAAGACAAATACAATTCATTTTTTAAAATGTTTTTGCGATATAACAGGAACCGAAATACGGCCTATCAATGCTCAGCGGTTTTCTTCAAATGCCAAATTTGAAAGATTCAAAGTCAAATATCGGGAAAATGATGCATTTTTGGAACAAAACTCACATAACCTTATTTAAGAGCATAAATAGACCTATCATAAAAAAAGACTCTAGCTCAAAAATTAAGTGAGTTATGATAAAAATAAGGTCAATACCTCATTTTTTTACGAAAAAATCGATGAAAACAACCCTCTAACCACCCCCATAATTAAAATCGATCTTCATCCTTCTGCAATTCTCTTTGTACATGTATTGCTAATACGTCCAAGCAGTTTGACCTATTTAAAATGCTTAGTTTTAGAAAAAGTACAGCATAAAGCGAGAAACGATTTACAATTTCATATTTTTTACCCTTCTTTTTTAAAATATACCCAAAAATACCGAATATATGAAAAAAAATAAAAATGTACTAAATTGTAGCTTTTTTAATGACTAAAATTTTCCTTTATTTAGATTTGTTGTACAATGAATATTTGGCGAGATATAGCCGTTTTAAAGCATCGATTTACGATCAAGCACCATCTTTTTCGAGCCCTTTAAACTCACCCCATTTAAAAACCAATGGTTCCAAAAAGATTTAATTCACAGATCCTTGTAGCTCCTAAAAATCTCTACAAAATCGTTTTTGAAGAAACACTCTATCGTTAAAAATTAAAGGAAATACGTTAAAAAAAACCAGTTAATTTTTTTCCGGAAAATTCCATTAGTATAGTACAGTACATTTCTGAGCATAATAATCTACAAAACTGGTATATTAGGTAGTGGGGCGTTATACATTCGAAATTTTAAGCGTTGTTATTTTGAAATCCCATACAACAGAATAAAACATCTACTCATATGTCTATGACTTGGCAATGAAAATATCAGAGCAACAGATTGGGCATGGTATTTCAAAGATGGTTTGTTATTACCCGTACGCATGAACAAACAACCTGCACCCGATGAACTTTTGAAAATTATTTTTCGCCAATGCAAAAAAGGATGCGGCGTTTCATGCGGGTGCAGAAAAGTTGGTTTATACTGTAACTCTACTCGTTCTGGGTGCTCAGGTGAAGGGTGCAATAATAGTCCACCAATAATTGAAGAAGATGAGGATGGCATAGATCACGATGAAGATGTAATTGACGAGGAATAAAATTAAAATTATAATTGTTTTACCTATAAATGTAAATATTTTCAACTATTTATGTAAATGTATAAGAATATATGGTGCCTTTTTATGTTGATAAATTTTTTTGTATTTAATTCTACTTTTTTCAATTTATATCTATTAAATTAGTTTATAAAAACTGCAATGTTGTAAAGGGTGATTTTCAAAAGTTGAAAAGTTGCAAAATTTTGGCCAAAAATTGTTTTTACCTATAGCACTCATAACAATTGATTTTTAAGGGTTGAAAATGTATGAAATTGTATTTTAAAGTATAAAAAAATCACTATTCAACTAATCCAAACCAAATTTCACTCATCTTAAGATATGTAATGTTATTTTACAATTTTTGAAAATTGGGGGGAAGTTTTCACCCCTAAGAACAATCAGGGTTTATCGGCATGACATAAACTATAAAGCAGAGGGTGAGTTAAGTTTAATTCCAAATTTTTATGCAAATCGTTCCAAGGCGAAATCATTTGCTTCGCATTACTACTTTTTTTTACATTAATCTCTAACAAGGGTCGCTTTTTAAGGGTTGAAATATGATGGAACTTTATTGAAAAGCACGAAACTATCATTATTTAATTAATTCAATCCAAATTTTACCCATATTCAGGTTTAATATGTTATTTTATAATTTTTGACAATTAGGGGTAGTTTTCACCCCTAAGAACAATAAGGGTTCGTCGACATGACATAAACTATAAAGCAGTGGGTGAATTGAACTTAAATCCAAATTTTTATCCAAATCGATAAAAGGGGAAATCATTTTTTTAGAATCAGTAATTTTTTTACATTAATCTCTAACAAGGGTTGCTTTTTAAGAGTTGAAATATGATGGAACTCTATTCAAAAGTATAAAATAATCATTATTTAACTCATTCAAACTAAATCTTATCCATATTCAGGTTTCATATGATATTTTATAATTTTTGACAATTAGGGGTAGTTTTCACCCCTAAAACCCTTCAGCGCACTTCGGTTCGATATAGATTTTGATCCTTGGGCTATCACCTACCTTCTGTTAAAATTTCAACTCAATCCATGCAGGACGAAAAAATTGCGAAGTTTTAACTTTTTTCGAGCTTCATTTCCTGAACTATTATCGCTTCCTTTTTCCAAACAACATTGTTGCGAGACAGATAGTTGAACGATATTTTATACAATGTCTATACCCAGATATGGATTTATTTTTGTTCAAGTTTTATATTGGTCCACTATTTCAAATGCAGACATATATTAAATTGTATGATCCGTTTTAAATTCGTTCAATCTGTAAATATCTAATATAGACAATATAAATTTAGAACAACCTTAAAATTGAAATTCTTACAATAATTAAATTATATTAACAAAATTTGGTACCTTTCTGTCACTGAATGACTAAATGAAACTGTTTTCCAAAATAAAGATTCTAATCACCATTCAATATCTTCGTTTTCAGCCCCGATTATCCTTGTTTTTGTGAAATTACTTTTTCCAAATACACCACCATGTTTTACTCATGAGCTTCCACCAATGTTGAGAATTACATGGATACAAAGAGTTACTAATGTTGAGTTACTAAAGAATTTTCAAAAGTTATAGCGTTTTCCAATATAGCGATTACTTTTCCTCCACCTAGTATTTTTTTGTAGGCTCTTGGGTTATTTTTATAAGAAAAAATTCGAAGTGGAGATTTTTAACAGAGTAAAATGCATAGAAACTGATACAAGCATATACAGAAATTTTCTATTATAAATAACGAAACATAAATTGATTATTTACGATTTGCTTACAGTAGCGACATTTATATTAAAAAGAAGAATTTCTGAGGAGTTCGTAATTAAATCATGGGAGATTTTTACATTTTAATTTTTTGAATAATTACTTCTCTAGTAATAATCCTTGACACTCACAGTGAACAAGCAATGTGGTGTTTTATAATATCTAAAATAAAAGCACTGTCATGATTTTATCTTAGCCATTTGTTGTTCTCATGAAGGTACGATATTTGTAGGACGTAGGCGATATAAAATACTTGATAGGCTTAAATTGACGTGCAACTTTAACAATGTTGTTACAAAACGTGTAGCGTACCATGCGGCACACCACATTTAAACAAGCAAAAAACCTAAACTTTAACTCACTATTACAGTGTTATACTGATAAAAATTCAGTAGGTGTTTTATTTTAATTTTTTAATAACTTCCTAGTGAAGTAAATAACGAAATATATAACGAAATGATGAATAAAAAATGACGAAAATGGCGCAACGTTTATTTATGGAACCTATGTATAGAAACCGACTTTATTTGCGGCAAATACAAATATTGCATACGAAAGTTGTACTTTTCGCTTTTAAAATGCATTTTGATTTTTGTCGATAGGATATTCTGATCAAAAGATATCGAATTTTTACCGTCGAGTTGATACTAATTTTGTTTAACATTAATTTCGCGCGCGAAACTGACATTCAAAATCGACGATCGCTTCAAGCGTTGTTCCTGAGAGAACTTCTAACATACATAATAATGTAATAAATATCTGTATCTGAACCTCTCCAAATCCCAGACACATAACGTGATATAAGTATTTTTTGCTTCTTTTTTTTCACTGGCTTTACAACTCGGGGTTAGTCTTCGCCGCATCCAATATCGATCTCCATCCTCTATAATCTTGCGCTTAGATTTCCCTTTGTTGTACCCCAATTCTAGAAAAATCGGCTTCAACATCACTCTTCCATCTTTTTCTCGATCGACCTACTGATCTTCTACCATCTGGTCTTTCAAAAAACACTGTCTTTAACACTCTGTCATCCTCTGATCGTATTACCTAACCTGCCCATCTTATTTGGTTTATCTTGATATGTCCAACTATGGTTTCAGTTCCATACAGTCACCAATTCAGCATTGCGGCGTCTTCACTAATCCCCTGTGAGATTATCTCTTTGAGGGCCAAAAATATTCTGAGAACCTTTCTCTCGAATACTAGAAGCTTATTGATTTCCCGCTGGATAAGAGTCAATGTTTCTCTGCCATATGTAATAATTGAGCGAATAATCGACTTGTACAGTGTTAATTTAGATTTCCTTTTTAGCAGCTTCGATCTTAATAATGTTGAAAGGGAGTATAATGCTCTATTTTCCGCAGCTATCCTTGCTGAGACCTCTTTTTTTATGTGGTTGTCAGCTGTGATAATCGCCCCCAGGTATTTAAACCCCTTTACTACTTCGAAGTTGTGATCATTAATACTGATGTTCTGCCTAACTCTTGGTCTTGGACTTTTGGTTACTACCATGTATTTTCTCTTTTATTTATTTCTTGGGAGACCCAGACTACCTTTTCCTCCTCGAGCTGTGAAAACAAATTTTTCACGTCTCTTGTCGAATGCGTGACTGCATCTATATCATCAGCAAAGTCCAGCAACAGTTTTGATCCTTGATCAGCAAATCCTCCTGCCAGCTCAGAGATATTTTACTTACTGCATATTTTAAAGCAAAATTAAACAGCAACGGTGATAAGAAGTCCCCCTGCTTAAGTCCTGAATTTATACCAAATGGCATCGATGTTCTGCTTCCTATCTTTACTTGCGCATATGAGTCTGTCACGCACATTTGCGTTAATTTAACTAATTTTCTTGGTATTCCCATTTCTAACATTTGCTGAATTTGAATCATATGCTTGCTGGAAATCTATGCAAATTTGATACACATCGCGGTTGACTTCCCAGTTTTTCTCTAATATTTGTCGGATGGTAAATATCTGATCTATAGTTGACCTTTCAGCATGAAAGCCGCATTGGTAGTCGCCTAGAATATCTTCCGAATATGGTTTGTTTCTTTAGCAAGATAATTGATAGCACTTTATATGGTGTGCTAATAAGCGATATGCCTCTATAGTTTCGGAATTGTTCTTTGTTTCCTTTCTTATATATGGGAATTATAACGCTTCCATTCCATTCTCTAGGCATTTTCTGTTGTTGCCATACTCTTAGAATGATGTCACACAATTTTTGGTGTAAAATGTTTCCTACTTTTTCTAACAACTCTCCATTTATGCCATCATTTCCTGGTGCTTTATGGTCTTTTAGAGACGCGATCGCATTTTTTACTTCCTCAAGTGTTGGTGCTGGTATTTCGATATCTGCAAAACGAAACGTAATATTTGCTTCCTCCGTCTCACTTTCAATATTTAGTAAATCCCGAAAGTATTCCTTTCATCCTTCGTCGATTTCCGTTTCTATCATTATAAGTTCATCTGCTTCATTTCTTATAGGCTGTGTTACTCCAACACTTGCACCTTTTCTGACTGACTTCACTTCACTAAAGAATTTCCTTATTTGATTCCTCTCGATAATTCTTTTCATTTCCCGGATTTGCTGTTCTAGGTAGCTCCTCTTCTTAGTTCTGAATAATCGCCTTGTTTGTGCTCTTGTTCTGTTAAAATCTGCTTTGTTCTCATATGTGGGGTCTTGTAGCATTTTCAATCTTTTTTTTTCGTTTTTATTTCCAGAATTTCCTCGCATGCTTTGTCAAACCATTTCCGTTTTTGGCAAGTCCTCTTTTTTCCAATGGTTTCCTTGACTGCTTGTTCTATAACTGTTGCCACTTGCTGCCATGCTTGTTCTAACTCTATATTATGCTCTTCCTCCCCCAGTAATTGGAACTTGTTGCTTATTACTTACTTACTCCATGGCGTTACAACCCTTCGTGGGTTTTAGCCTACTCGACAACATGCCTCCATTGTTTTCTGTCTTGAGCAACCTCCCTCCAATTCTCCACGCCCATAGTGCTTAAGTCTCCTGGTATATTATCTCGCCACCGGAGACGAGGGCGTCCGCGTGATCTCCTTCTAGTTGGGATTTCCTCAGAATGGGTCAGAATGTTTTTTGAGGTATCCTGCCCATTGGAGTCTTCTGGACTTTATTTCTTACGATGTTGGCGTCTGGGTAAAGTTCCTCGAGCTCTTTGTTAGTTCTTATGCTATATTGTCCTGATGTTTCATCTAGCACAGGACCAAAGATCTTCCTTAGTATTTTTCTTTTCCAAACACATAGTCTCTCTTCGTTTACGTTTGTTATCGTTCACGTTTCGCTTCCATATATCACAACGGGTTATATGATTGTTTTATAGACCTGTATATTTGTACAGTTGCGGTCACGGAATAGTTTACACCTTACATTTTATATTGTAATACTGTAAAATTGCAGTGTCGTACGGATTTGATAAATGTCAAAGTCAAAAAATTTCAAAACGTCAATGCTTTCGCGAGTGTTCAACAATAAAATAAAAGTATATTAAACTCTTCCAAAATGGTTAGAATACATTTGAATTCTGCGCAAAAAGCAAGAGCAATTGCCAAACTCGAAGAAGGTTGGTCACTAAGGCAAGTTGCTGCTGATTTGAACGTGAGTCATATGTGCATATGGAAGATTAAACAAAGATGGGATAATTTTCACTCTATAGCACGGTTGGGCGGTTCAGGAGGGCAGAAGATTTCCACAGATCAACAGGATGACATGTTAGTAGATTATTTGAGAGAATCTCCTTTTGCCACAGCTCAAAAGGCAAGAGAAGAGGCAGCGTTTCCAGGCAGTATTCGCACTGCACGTCGAAGAATTAAAGCAAGTGGACTGCTAAATTGTGTAGCTGCACGGAAACCTTTTTTGACTGAGGATCACAAGAGGAGACGAGTTGAATTTTGTAATGAATTTATAAATCGCGATGAGAATTTTTGGTCTAGGGTTGTATTTTCCGATGAAAAAGTATTTCAGTCGTATAATAATGGTCGAATAAGAGTTTATAGGCCGAGAAATCATAGGTATGATGAACAGTATACGCATCATTTAAGAAATAGTGGAGGATTCTCTGTCAACGTATGGGGATGGATAAGTGCCGAAGGCCCGGGCGTTTGTTATCATGTAGAGGAGAAGTTAACAGGATTATATTACAAACATATTATTGAGCACACAATGTTGCCATCGGTGATCCAGAGATTCCCCAACAACGACTTTATCTTCCAACATGACAATTGCCCGGTGCATACGAGTAGAATTGTTCGAGAATGGCTAGAAGAAACTGATGTTAATGTTCTTCCGTGGCCTTCCCGTAGTACAGACTTTAACCCCGTCGAAAATGTGTGGGCAGAGTTAACAAAGAAACTAAATGAAAGAAACCTTAGACCACGGAATAGAATTGAATTATGGGAAGCAATTGAGCAGGCATGGGAAGAGCTTGTTAACTATAACATGAGGGGATTGGTGCTATCTATGAACAGAAGACTGCAAAATTGTATTGACAAGAATGGGGCTTCCACCAAATATTAATTATTATTTATCATTGTTTATCGTTATTTAATATAAAATAGATTTAAAATAAAATGCATATTAAAAAAAAGACTTCTTTATTTTCGTTATTAAGATCATAATCCATTTTATTCAAAAAACTGTTTTCTATATTTTTCATTTTGTAAAATATTTTGATATTTTAATTTTAATCTACCTATTCTAGCTAGTACACCACTGGCAACGTCACTTTGACGTAAAAGGTGCGTTTAAACGAAGTAAAAATTTAAAAAATGGGCTCCTAGATACGTGAACCTGTAAACTATTCCGTGACCGCAACTGTACGTCTTGTTAGTTGTTTCGATTTTATAAGATTTTGGAGGGCAAAAAGACATCTGTTGCCGGCCTGAATCCTGTTGTTTATTTCTTGTGATCCATTATTGCCTTCAGTTATTGTTGTTCCAAGATACTTGAATTCTCTAACGCGCTCAAAGTTATAGTCATCGATGGTGATATTCTGACCGATTCTGTCTCTGATTTGGTTATTGCAGGTCATATATATATATATATATATATATATATATATATATATATATATATATATATATATATATATATATATATATATATATATATTCTCTACTATATTCTCTCTCTATATTCTCTACTTCCTTCTCGAACCTCACGAAAGTCTCCTTCATCCTCAATCGTGTGTTTCCTGTTAGATCGATATCGTCTGCAAATGCCAGTAGTAAGTTTGCCCCTTCTTAATAAAATACTGCATTCGATTTTTCGATTCTTGCACTTCTGATTATGTGCTCCAGAGCTAAGTTGAAGAGTTGTGGTGAAAGTGAATCTCCCTGTTTTAGTCCATTGTTTATTTCAAATGTCTCCGAGCATTGTTGTCCAACTCTCACCTTTTCCGTTTCTTAACCGTTCCATACACATCCGTATCAACCTGACTAGTTTTTTTGGAAAACCAAGTTCCTGCATCGCTGTCCAAAGCCTGTCCCTGCATACTCTATCAAATGCTTGTTTAAAATCTATGAACATCTGATGAAGCTCACGATCTATGTTGTTTATTGCCATTTGATAATCCAGTTCTTTATTTGGTGTTTGTAAGGCTTCTATGTTCCATATTTGTCTTTTTTCTTGTTGTTCCAGTTTCTGTATTGATAATCGCGTTCTTAACTTAGATTTCGACAAAAAGTGATCGCTATCGCTGTCAGCTCCTCGCATACTTATGAGGACATGATCTATTTGATTTCATGTTCTTCCATCATTTGAAACCCATGCGACCTTGTAAATGTCCTTTCCCTCGAATTGGGTGGATTTAACGATCATGTTATTAGATATTGCGAATTGTGTTAGCCGGTGTCTATTATCATTTGTTGTGTCGTGCAAGCTATGATTACCAATTACTTCTCTTAAATAATCTTCCCTACCGTATTTTGGAGCAGCTTTATACTGTTGGTCAAATATTTCATAAAATTCATCCTTCCTATCTTCTTCAGCATCTTCTGTTGGGGCATACATTGAGAATATTGTGAGATTGAACCATTTATCCTTGAGTCTAATATAGCAGATTTGTTTGTTTATTGGCTTGAAATATATTACTGCTAGATATAAGTACCGGAAACACTGTTTGTATTCATATTAAGAACTATTTTCTTTTTAATTTTCACACTAGATTGTTTGCTGTCAATTACATAGTTTTTATATAAAAATAAAGTAATTTTCTTTGTTATAATACGTTTTTTTAAAACAAAAACGCAGTAAATATTTCTATATGTCTAAAGAAAGATTAAACGATCGTTTGTACATCCCTTGTACGTCTCTGAGTATGTGTTTATTTAAAGAAGTGAAAACAGATTGGTATTGTGGCTTTTCGTGACTTGGAAGCCCGTTAAGCTAGGTGTTCGTATTTGTAACGGTAGGCTGTGTTTGTGTTAGTGAACATGTGGCCAAACCTTAATAAATCCCCTTGTTAATTACTGAAACCGTGTATCTTAACTTAACATGTAGGTAATTATGTTCTACCTATACCATGATGTCCCTAGCTTTCAATTTTAAGGACGATACTGTTGGCGGCCGGCGAGGACGCCCGTAAAAAACCGCGGCTGAACACGTTTTTCACAACCTATCTCAGTTTCAACCTATAAGTGACCTATAAATTTACTTTAGATTATAAATTAACCGGCTTACGGTCTTCTTATTTTGTGCTTTTTACTTTTTTTTCACTAAGTCCTTGAAACTCTCGCGTCTTTTCGCACACCGATGAGGAAGAAACATTTTAATTATCGACTTTTCGAATGAATATATCAATTCATTGTTTAAAACACTAATGGCTTTTTGCAATACATAAAAACTTGACGCTAATTATGGGATAGTAATTAAATATGTATAATTATAATAATATATAATTCATAAATAGAAAAAATCGCACTATACGGTCGCCAAAAAGGAAGCGAAAGTAAAAATAGCAAAAGCTGAAACAGGAGCGTATACAAATTTATATAAGTATAAAAAGATTTTAATTAGATTAGATTCTAGATGGAGAAAAAAAGCAAAAAAGAGGGAAAAAAATGAAAACCGGACCAAAGCACAACAAAATATGTCGAAAAGAACACTTACTTTTAGGAACATGGAATGTAAGAGGCACATATGGAGAAGGCAAAACCTAAACATTTAGCGAGAGAAATCGAAAAGTTCCATTTTGTTTAGAAGCTTTGCAGGAGACGAAACAGCTGGGAAATGATATATTAGAAATAGAAGATACAGTCTTTTAACAGCAGCGGAAAGAATCGAACGTTAGGCACAGGTTTTATGATAAGAAAAGAGCTAAAAGAAGCAATAGTAGAGTTTAAACCAGTATCAGACCCCATATGTAGTATCAGGTTCAAGTGAAAATACCAAAAAATCACCCTTATAAATATTCACGTGCCTTCAGAAGAAAAGGATAATGATGTCAAATAATGTTTCTATAGTGAATTAAACAGATCAATCAAAAATATACCCAGATATGATATGAAACTTATTTTAGGCAACGCAAATGCCAAAATAGGGAAGGAAGAAATATTTAGACCGACAATAGGAAAATATAGTAAACACAATGAAACTAATGATAACTACTAATATAACGGACAATTCCTGACAGATTTAGCAAGAGAAAAAAATATGATCATAATGAGCACATATTTCGAAAGAAAAGAAATACACAAGGAAACATGGATATCGCCAGATAGAAAGTAAAAACCAAATAGACCACTTCCAAAACGAAAAAGAAGAACAGCAATGTATAAAGAAGATAAGAACATACAGAGGACCAGAGGCTGACTCAGATCATGACATGGTGGGCATCAAAATTAAGCAACTATTACCAGAAAACAAAAACAAAATCAAAGAAAAGAAATGTATAGATAACCCAATTCGATTAGCAACAAAGAAAGATCAAGAAATATACGAGTAAATAATCGAAAAAGAACTAAAAAGATACAAATAGAAGAGCAAATTGAGAACAAATGAGAAAACATAAAGCAAGTAATGAACAAAGCAGCAAAAGAATGTAATAAACAAGAGAACAAAAAGAGGAAAGGCTGGTTCGACATAGAGTACTAAAAAGAAATAGAACTAAGAATATCATTAAGGATATAAATGTTCACGAAAAAAACAACAGAGACAAAGAATTGATATATGGTGCAAAGACAAAAGTAAAGAGGGTGCTGAGAGAAAAGAAGAGAAAACACATATACACAGGAAATAATATAAGCGGTGAAGCAGAAATAGTCGAAAGATGGAAAGAGTATTTTGATGAATTACTAAATGGCAAAAATAAGTCAAACCAAAGAGAATGTATAGAAGTAGAAGCAAGAATCAAACACTTAGAAGACATAGATAATTCACCCAGCAAAAAACAAATCGAGGATATAATAAATATAAAATGTGTCCAAAATGTCCAATTTTTTAAGTTTCTCTTTCCTGAGAGTCTTATAGAGCATATCACAGACCAATCAAATTTATACTCAGTGCAACAAGGTCCAGATAAATAAGCTAATATAAAAAATATGAAATAGAAAAATTTATAGGAATTACTATTTACATGTCGATAATTCAACTTCCAACAACAAGACACTATTGTAATGCCAATATTGGCGACCCAACAGTTAGTAATGTGATGAGCTGTAACAGATTCGAAGAAATAAAAAGTTTCTTGCATTTCAATAACAATGATGACATGATTGAAAATGATCAGCCTGGCCATGACAGATTATTCAAAATTAGACCTGTTTTGTAGAGCGAAGAGCAAAGAGCGAAGAAATTTGATTTACACCTTTTGGATACCAAACTAGCAATAGCCGATGCTCTATGTAAGGCCGGAAAACCAATTAAACAGAACAGAGTAGGAAGACCGTCAAGTAGTAGCATTCAGCAGAAGTACGAGAACAAACCAAAAAAGGGACCGACTATAAAAATACTCCAAGAAGACATCCGTAAAGATGGGCTTGATCATTTTTCCTATTGGGATGAGAACAATAGGTCAAGATGCAAATTTTCAGGCTGTACAGGGAAAACATATATAGTGTGCACAAAATGCACAATACCGTTGTGTATTAATAAAGAAAGAAACTGTTATTTGCAGTTTCATACTGTATAGTGTATACTGTTGCTTCAAAATAGTTTGTATTTAGTATTACATTGTTGCATGATGTTCCATATTTGGCACCAAACATTTTGTTTGTCAATAAAATTTTTCTTGTAGCTAGATTTTTTTCAATATTTTTACGTAAAAATAGAATTATAAATAATTCTTATCTGAGAATTTATTTTTGACAAAAAACAAAAATTCATGCGGTAAAGGGTTAATAGGGCTGGGGATAACACTCATTCCAGCGCATGGTATATAACTTTTTCTAAGTTGACTGACATTTAGGCAGCCTTTATCTTTTTAGAATATTACATCTGCATCGATGTATGAATTGTAAACTATCCACCCAGTTACCTAGTTATCACTTCTTCGCTTGTTCAGACAAGTTGATTAATTACGATACTGACTTTGCTGTACAGGCTATCAACTTAACAAAACCACTGGCTACCTCTGCCCACGACGACGTGATTGTCACACCAATTTTATTTATGATCCACTATACTGTGTGTCTGGGGCAACCTTGATACAGATATCCATCGGTCCAAAGGTGTTAGCCGATAAATAAATGAAGAATACTTAATAGTATACACTTCATTAACATGATCGGTTAGATCCGTAAAAGAAATTGTTTTCGCTGATCAGTATTTTGTAACTTCTTATATTTACAAACTTCGTTATAAATGACAATAAGTAAATAATTATTTATCTTCAAGTAACTTGCAGAATAGTGCTATGACAATATCCTAATGTTTCATAATTATAACAAAAATTATTGAGCTTGGGATGTACAAAAAATAGGACAAATATTTAAATTAAATAAAATAAATACATAGATAATTAAATCAATTTGAAAGTCTTGGTGATAGGATACTAGAAGTTTTCGGTTTTTCGGAAGAAGAAAATGTTTAAAAAACGAGAAAATTGCAATTGTCTTTTGTATCCTGTATACGAATATTTGTCAATGATTTCTGTTAAACTTTATTTAAAAACTAGAAAATATTGTTTACCTTATTATGTAAAATGAATAATTATTTATTTATTTTTTCTTTATACACAGTGTGTTGATTTCATAGCGATTTCGAAATACAAATGGTAATAACTCATTAAATACCGTGTATAGTAGTATTAAACGCCATATTGTAACAACAGGGAGTATGAGACGAATCTAAATATAAGAACATATACAGGATGTCCTATTTAAAAAAATATGTTTGTTAATATACTGAGATATTTTGGACATATAATTAGAAGAAGAGAAGGCACGGAGCGAATGATAGTTTAAGGTAAAGTAGCGGGTAAAAGATCTAGAGGAAGATCTCCAGTACAATGGTCGAACCAAATAAAGGAGATGACTGATTACTCATTCTCCGAAGCAAAACAACAAGCACAGGAGGAAGATAATTGGACAGAAATAGTTAAACAAATTACATGACGCCACTACATCTTTACGAAGGAGAAAAGATTGGGGAGGAGGAAATTGGGATTAAATATTAATATAGTTATTGGAGGGGTTGTTCTTTTGCTGGTAAAAGCAAACCATTAAAACCTATATGACTACATGCCTAACTGATAGTGACAGACAGAGAGGGAGCAGAGACAATGTTATCATTAAGGTTATTCCAGCACTCAAAAACTCTATTTGGTAGAAAGTTCTGTCTTGATCTTATAAAAAATTTTCTTTCTTTAGCTTAACCTGATGACCTCTAAGGCGTTCATATTGATTTATGGTAAACATTTCATCGAGATTAGCAAAATTGAATTTTAGTATTTTAAATGTTGTAATTAACAGTCCACGTTATCGGCAAAGTTTAAAAGAAGATAGGTTAGCCATACTAACTCTTTCTGCATAAGAAGGTCTTCTCGGTCCCAAAGGGCGAGTGGCTTTTCTTTGAACGTTTTCCAACAAAGTCTTGTCTCGAACCAAATCAGGATACCAAGTAGGTCCAGCGTATTTAAGTATGTATATATGTATATCTTATTAAGTAAAGAGTGTAAAGTTTATAGAATGATTACATTGAAACTCTCGAAAAACACCTAAGAATAAGATACAGTCAGGAGTTTGCACGTTTGCAAATAGAGGTAATATGGAAGGACCAAGTTAGGCTGCTGTTGACGATAACACCAAGGTCGTTATACGAAAACACAGCATCTAATGGCTACCCGTTAACAAAGTATGACACAAGTGGGTTATTTTTACCAATTCGAAGCACTACACATTTTTCCGCATTTAAGGGCAGTAACCACTGGGAACACCAAGTTAAAATAGAGTCCAAGTTCATTTGGAGGGTTAGCTGGTTTATGATTGGATTATCATATATTTTTGTGTGATCAGCGTAGAACGATATTTTACTTGAGACATAGGGGAGCCTGGGTACGGTTGTAACAGGGTACGGTTGTAACAACTCGAATATTATCGAAACTGTGTACGGCAGGCGAGGGGCACAAGGGAAGGGATACGCAGACAACGTGGCCCGACACGATTCTCAGTACTGCATCACCTTTCGCGCGGTATTTACACTATTAGTGAGACCTATTGTGTTTTGTCAACCAAAAGTAAGTATTTTTGAGGAATTTCTTTCTGTTATAACTTAAATATTAATATTATCACGTATTTCAAAATATGCTTATATAATCGTCGCAGTTTAGAGATTATAATAAGCTTATTTGTTTTTGTATAGGCTATGCTACTTCGTGCTTGCGACAGTATTATTATCAGAATGGGGGGTGGGGACGGTTGTAACAGTAATTTTAACATTACTGTAATTTTATAGGCACTATTTTTGTATTACAGATGCCTAGGCAACGCATAAGAAAGACCTCGAGAGGCGAAAACGACATATTGTTGTACAAGAACGCTTACGATGAAATTAAATTAGGTGCTTCTTTAAGAAGAGCAGCAGATAAGTACGGCGTTAATTATGTTTCTCTTTTGAGATACAAGCGAAAAAGAGATGCGGTAAATGAAGATGCCCAGGAACAGCTGGAAAATATTAAAATGGGATATGTGGCTCATAACAGAGTTTTTAACGAAGACCAGGAACGGCAATTAGCGAAGTATCTCATTCGTTGTGCGGATATATATTTTGGTCTCCCCACAAAAGAGGTAAGAAAGTTGGCCTTTGAACTTACCGTAAAATATAATTTAAATGCTCCTTCCACTTGGCTGGAAAATAAAATGGCTGGAGAAGAATGGTTTCGTTCATTCATGAAGAGAAATTCCGAACTATCTATCCGCGCTGCTCAAGCCACAAGCCTGTCTCGGGCGACAAGTTTCAACCGATATAATGTCAATGTGTTTTATGATAATCTTCAGACTGTTATGGATCGCGATCACTTTGAACCTCAGGATATATATAATGTCGACGAAACCGGCGTTACTACAGTACAGAAGCCTGACAGAGTTGTTGCAAGACGTGGCACAAGGCAGGTGGGCGCAATTACTTCTGCTGAACGAGGCACTTTGGTCACACTAGCATTTGCAGCTAACGCATTAGGCAACGCCATTCCACCTATGTTCGTGTTTCCTCGAATTAGATATCAAGAGCATTTCATTAGAGACGGACCAGTGGGATCAATCGGTGCCGGTAATCCATCAGGGTGGATGCAAGATGAGTCATTCATTATATTTCTTAAACATTTTAAAAAACATACGAATGCCTCTTTGTCGCATAAGATATTATTGGTGCTAGACAATCATTCGTCCCATATACATATCTACTCCTTAGATTTTTGCAAAGATAATGGGATAGTATTACTGTCATTTCCGCCCCACTGCTCTCACAAGCTACAGCCCTTAGATAGATCCGTTTATGGGCCTTTCAAAAAAGCCATTAATACTGCCTGTGATGCCTAGATGCGAAATCATCCAGGAAAAGTCATGACTATTTACGACATACCGGTTATTATAACTATCGCAATGCCACTTGCTCTCACTCAGGTGAATATCCAGGCCGGGTTTCGAAAGACAGGGATCTTTCCATTTAACCGCGATTTGTTTCAAGAAATTGATTTTGCGCCATCGTTCGCGACAGACAGGCCTAATCCAAATGCTACTGAAGAGATGGGCATTTCTAATCAACATAGCATTAGACTTGCACTTGATGACGAATTACTATCACCTTCGTTATTGAATGAGGATCCACCTTCATTCAGCGCAGTAAGCCCAACTGAGCCCGAAAATAGAGCTTCAGCTAAAGAGGCTGCATCGCAGTCATTTACTAACAGTGATCCTAAAAAGGAAACATTCATTGACCATCAAATGCTCACACCAATTGAAATAGCCGAGCTCGAAGCAACAAAAACACCGCCTAGACAAACATCTCTAGAACCTAGCCAAGAATGGCAAGCTGGTACAATAAATCTGGAATCAGACATCTCTCCTCGTGATGCTGTTTTGTGTCAGCCATTAGAACTGTCTACAAGCAAGCAGTCTGTGTTCTCGCCTGAGACTTTACGGCCTTACCCTAAAGCTCCACCTAGAAAACTAGGAAACAGAGGTCGAAAAACCAAAAAGTCTGCTATCTACACAGATACTCCAGAAAAGGAAGCTGCTAGAAAGGAGTATGAAGAGCGACAGAAGCGGTTGAAAAATAGACAAACAAAGAAAAAAGTACTCGAGTCATCTACTGGAAAGATAATCAAAAACAAAGGGAAGGAAAAGCGAAGAAAATGAAGATTAATACACCATCAGAATCATCATCAGAAGAAGAATATTATTGTCTTATTTGCTTAGACACCTATTCAGCGAGTCGATCTGGAGACAGTTGGATTCAGTGCCAAGGTAGCTGCAAACAATGGTCTCACGTGGCCTGTACTGATGGAAGTAGATATTATATATGCCACAACTGTGATGAGTCTGATTAAATATAGGAAAATATAATTTGTTTAAGCTCAGATTTTGTTTGATATTTTTTATTAATAAATTTGATTTTGATTTTGTTTGGTATTTTTAATTAATAAATCTGATTAAAAAATAATAAAACTGATTTTATATGTGTGATTTATGTATTATTTTTGATTGTTACAACTGTCCCCTATTCGTGTTACAACCGCCCCTGGTATGGGGTCGGTTGTAACAATCGCACACACTTGTTTAAATGACATATTCCCTCCAAACTATTTTACTTGAGCTATTGGTTTTGACAATAATTTAAAGGCAAATGAATATTACTTCACATCAAAGACTTTGATCGTTGCTTACAGCTATAATAGCTGTGCTATGAAGCACTAAAGGAAAATTGTTACAACCGTACCCAGTCTACCCTAATAAGGAACATCGCTGGTATAAACCGTAAAAAGCAGAGGCACTCCATTTTCCACTAACCTGTCCTGTGAGAAAGATTCGCTAACACTAACTTTGTAATATTGATTTGCCAGGAAATCCTCTATACAACGAAGTACCGTGAACTCCAAAATGTTCCAAAATATCAAGAGATGATAGTTCTTCAAGTTTTGTGAAGAAAACATTATCGTGTGCAAGTAGTATAACAGGTGGATGAAATATATATACTAAATTAAGGCAAAAAGAATTTTTAGTGACAGATAAGTGAATTACATCTATTCCAGTTATATCTGTTAGCTTAATGTTCATTTTGAAAGTTGTGGTAATAATATTAGATAAATAAATGCATACAGCGCCACCTACACGATTTTCTCTGTCTTTACGATATACTGTATATCAATTTATATTAACAAAGGAGTCAGGAATTGAGGGTTTAAGCCAGAATTCGGCAGTACAAATAATGTTCGGTTTAAGAAGTTTCACTGTGCATACAAATTCGTCAAACTTAGCGGAAAGCGAAGCTAAATTAGTATATAGAAATAGATATAGTATAAAAATAGATTAGCATATAGAAATAGAAATAGATGAAGGAACAACAAATAAAATGATAACTTTGAATGGTGAAATGATTGTGAAAAGTTATAATTTTAAGTAACTAAAACTTAAAACTTAAAAAACACATTCCACTAATATGTGAAGTTAAAAACCATTTTATTCAATAGAAATTAAAAAAAGCATAGGCTCTAAAAATAGGTTTTTATTTCATACATATATGGCCTTACAATAAATAAAAAATATCTTCAACAGCATATATACCTGTCTACATATTCTTTAATATCCATTTCAGTTTTTTCGACAGCGCCTCAAGATATTTAAGTCCATCATTAATAACTGTGGAATTCAGTTTTTTCTATTTCAATTACCGTCAGAATTTCAGCTGAGATGATTTGTTTGACGACATTTTATGACTGCTAGGCTAATAAGTTTTGTGGTTAGAGATCAGAAAGCAGTCAAAGCTTGTTATGAAAGAATTTTTTCGTTTATAAAATATCAACTACTAAGCAGATATGATCAGATGGAACAGTTAGTTTAATCATTTATGATTTTTTGTTTGAATTATTTTAAAAGATCTCGAAGAGAGGAGATCGTTAAAATTTGAATTTAACTAACGTAGTATATTGTTGATTTTATGTTAGCTATAATGTACAATATGGTAAACATTTTGTGTTATTAATTACAAGTAAACAACTAGAGAAGAAGCGTATTACTACTTCGATTCACAAAGGAAGAGAATACACTGCTTGACAAAATAATCAAAACACTTTTGTAATTTGTATAGATTTAAACCCCTGTGGAAGAAAACTATCGATACCAGAAGTAGCTGGTACCTTTGGCGAGAACCGTGAAAATGAGAATGTGGAAGAGCTAAACCAATTCGCAACCTTTTACAACCTAAAACTGACAAATACATCTATGCTGATAAAAAGGATATAGAGAATTCAACAGTTTTAATAAAGAACTTTCTCATTACTTTCATTAAAATCTTTCTGTCACATAATACACCACTCGCTTCCTTCACTTCATCTATCCCTTCTCAATTCTACTGCATTCATCTCCATGTGTCTACTCATTACTCTATAATACTGTTTTTAGTTACTTAAAATTATAACTCTTTACAATCATTTCACCAATTAAAGTTATCATTTTATTTGTTGCTGCTTCATCTATTTCTATTTCTATATACTAATCTATTTATATACTATATCTATTTCTATATACTAATTTAGATTCTTTTTCCGCTAAGTTTGACGAATTTGTATGCACAGTGCAACTTCTTAAACCGGACATTATTTGTATTGCCGAATTCTGGGTTAAACCCTCAATTCCTGACTCCTCTGTTAATATAAATTGATATACAGTATATCGTAAAGACAGAGATAATCGTGTGAGTGACGGTGTATGCATTTATTTATCTAATATTATTAACACAACTTTCAAAATGAACATTATACTAATAGATATAACTGGAATAAATGCAATTCACTTATCTGTTACTAAAATTTTTTTTGTCTTAATTGAGTATGTATATTTCATCCACCTCACATATGGAGCAGAAACATGGACTCTAACGCAGGAAAATGAAAGACTTTTGGGAATATTTGAGCGTAAAATACTCCGCAAAATATTTGGAGCTGTAAACGACCAAGGGAAGTGGCGCAGAAGATATAATTTTGAATTGTATCAGCTCTTTGATGAGCCAGATGTCATAACGTTCATTAAAACACAGCGACTTAGATGGGCTGGACACATAATACGAATGCCAGAAAATACCATTGCTAAAAAGCTAACCACAGGAACACCTGTAGGAAAAAGAAGTAAAGGCCGACCGCGAATTAGGTGGTTAGATGGAGTAGAAACCGACTTACGAATATTAAAAATCAGAAGATGGCAACATGTTGCCAAAAACCGAAAAGAATGGCGACGAATCTTAGAGCAGGCCAAGATCCACAGAGGATTGTCGAGCCAAAGACGATGATGATGATTTCATCCACCTGTTACACTACTTGCACACGATAATGTTTTTTTCACAAAACTTGAAGAACTATCATATCTTGATAATCTTATTATTACTGAAGATTTTAATTTCCCAGAGATCGCCTGGCCAATAACTTCATTATCTGACGCCGAAACGCTCATAATTTATTTAAAAGCTTTGTAGTAAATTCGAACCTAAAACAACTCATTACAGAACCTACTAGATTTAGAAATAAAAACCAACCTTCTACTTTAGATCCAGTGCTTATTAATGACGAACAGCTGATTTCATCTCTCGAAGTCAGTTCTCCTATAGGAAAGTCAGATCATGCGGTTATAACGGCTCACATCCAGTTCAATCAAATACTACCCTGCAAAAATTATATTGTAACATATGCTACTACCGACTTTTCTGAAGGTGACACTGAACTCTCTCAAATCGACTGGCATTTATTTTTTTGCAGACTGAAACGACCCCTCATTAATGTGACCCCCTACATTTCTCGATAAAGTCCACAATATAATTTCTACAAATACCACCTTCCATAAGATTTATAAAAACAACCTTAAACCCTGGATAAATCGAACAGCAATTAAACAAATTAATCACAAACGACATCTATGGCGGAAATTTAAACACCACCTGCTTCTTAGTGATTTCCAAAGCCACTGCAGGTTTTCAAATAACTTAAAAACATCTCTAAAAGCTAAGACAAAATTTTGAAGCAAATGTTATTGAAAGTATAATTTAACTTTCTATTTTTTATTCTATTATTATTATTTATTATTTATTCTATGTTAATTTAACTTTTCATTAACTTTCTATGTTTAGTAGGCACCCTACTATACACGAGAAATGCAAGGTAGTCATTTTAATACTATTTTACCAGTCATTATAAATTGTTTAATAGTGACATACACGACAAATCGTGTAAATAATTATTGGATGAGTTTTTTTTATATATAGAGAGTATGAATCATTAATCTTTTTATAAAAATCATCACATTCTGGTAAAAACTAATAAAGTCAAAATTAATTAATTTTTATTACTGGGTAATTTATCTCGGCTCCCAGTTAGTCGGTAGATCGTAGGTACATTTTCTTCCCAGTTGTGTTACCAGCGAGAGCAGTGGGAGAATATCTGAACTGGTTTTATCTCACCGAAGAAAATAAATTAATAAAACTCTTATTAGTACATGATTATTTATGATAAATTAAAACTTCCTCTATATCTCGAACCCTGGTAACCGATATGAAATCCATAATTTGATTGTATACAGTCACGACCTACTGATTTCCTCAATGCGTTTAGTGAATCACTGTATAATGATGGTTTTTCGTGTTATATGCTCTTATATACTACCACACATTGCTTTACAAGATGTTGAGTGCTATTCGAAACAAGTCTTAACGCCTGCAGTAGAAGATTAATTGCCAGAGTAAGAATTTTTCACTCACGTACATTTTTAAAGGTACTCATTATACAAATAAAAACAAAAATATGAAGAAGATAATATATATTACTGCAGAAAGTAAGGAACTAGAAGAATATCGATATAAAACAATGTACATATACAGGGGCGCAGGAGAAGCCTGAAATCTTATAATTCCCTTTGCCTATATCTTTCAATATATTTTGCCTTGCAGTGATTCTACAGGTAAATTGGGGATTAACTTCAACCATTTTTCTGCATTTATATCATTATAAAATCTCCCGAATTGGAACCTGATGTAAAAATCACAAAGGAAATTTGTATGAAACCCAACTGTCCTTTTAGTTTGCCCACCATCGTTTATGATAACCAACCCATTTCCTTTTGAAATGTTTTTGAAAAACCCTTTACCACTATCATCGGACCAGCCTTCGGCGTAGTGTACTTAACATAGAATGCTTCGAAATAAACAAGCTATGGCACACCTAAAGAACAATAAGGCTCCGGGCCCAGATGGAATACTTGTAGAAATGTTGAAGGAGGAAAGGAAAATTATTCTCGAAGAATTGAAAATTTTTTTCAACGAATATCTTCATAGAGGAGGAGTCCCAGATGATTGGAATGAAAGTTTGACGTAGTTTCGTCATCAAACCTAAGCGCTGTCAAAAGTACTAAGAATCGTTTTACTGACATGGTGCATCTAAAAATTTTTCTACTAGTACCGTCGGTGGCGAATATCGAACTCAAGTCTTCCGTATGGGATTTACATATGGCTGAGTAAAATAACAAACCGATAAACGCTCTCAGTTCAATAATGTCTAAATCTTTTAGATCCGTTGTATTACTATCGGTATATTTCGTTCTAATTCTGGCCAGTTTTTCATTTGTTCTAAAATATCGTCTTGTTATTATACATTCCCAAGCACTTTTCTAAAGACACAATTTCCTAAGAGACTTGGCTGGCCCAATAACCCTAGGAAGATGAGAGATAATGTTGAAACTTCTTGTTCTTACATTTGAAGATGCAGCTTCTGCAGTCCACTTGTATCGATTTTTGCCGTAGTACGTTCTCGAACCCTGAAAAGATTTTTACATAAAATCGATTATTTTTTCACAGGTTAACTGGGGTAAACTACTCGCGACTTCATTTGAAACCAGCTGTACATCCTCTTATACTTAATAATAAGATTATAACTTCTAAAACACATTTCAGTTTATAACCAGGAATAACCGAAACGCAAAAAATGATAAATTTTAAATATTACTTCTTTTGTCAAGACGTTCACAATGGAGTAACTGTGTAACGAATTCTTTACTAAATCAATAAATTGCAAATATACTAAAAATACGCGTAGAATATTACCTTTTTAAAACAGTGTTTAAAAACTTGTTCGGTTTCCACAAAATAACTAGTTACCGTCCTTACCGTCCAAAGAATAAGATATTATAACTGAAGAATTTAATATCCGGTGTAAGATAAATTGAATTATAGATCTATAAGTGATATTATCCAGTTAGAGAAAAAACTCAGTTATGTTTATTGTTGTAACTTTAATAGTACCATTATTTGAAATGAATTTAAAAATTAATATTGAGTAAATCTGTATTATCGTTGCGTAGTCATTCACAAAGGTACATGAATACCCCCGTAGAGAAAATCCAAATTGATTATAAATATGCTGATATGTGGAAATAATATAGAGTACATATCAATAGAGTGCAAAAAAGCACCAATTAAAAAAAATGGAATGCTCAGAAATAAAAGGATACAAATTTCAAGCATGTTGAAACATTATTTTGCTCGTGTCTGAAGAACTTGGGTGTGGTTCTTTCAAAATTCATATATAAGCTGTTTGTATTACCTTTAAAATTAAAATGAATTGGGCACCATCCTTTTTAATATTTTATCGTCGCAAGGACACGAGCTCAGACAAATAAATACAATAAAAAATTTAAAACAAAGCTAACCTTTATTGTTTTTTAACGAACAAAAAATTCTAGGGAAATTACGTCATCCAGGAAAAGAAATAAACAGTGCTTATCTATCTATCTATCTATACAGCAGTTGCTGTCCAATTTTGAACATAGGACTTCTCTTTCTTCTTCTACGCCTCTCTATTGTAGGCAGTTTGTATCCACTTTGGGCCTGCGTGTTTCTTCAAGTCATCTGACCATCTCATTTGTAGCCTTCCTCTTTTTCCTTTGTAACTATATGGTCTCCAGTGCATAATTATCTTATTCCATCTGTCGTCTTTCTGTCTTATGGTATGTCCAGCGAACTTCCACTTAAGTTTTGCTATCTGTGTTGATATATCGGTCACTTTTGTTTTGTTGCAGATCCAAGGATTTCTTTTCTTGTCTGATAGCCTGAAGTTCAGCATTTGCCTTTCCATAGCTCTTTGGATCTTTGCTATTTTTCCATGTTTTCCTTTGTAAACGTCCAAGTTTGAGAACCGTAGGTGAGAATAGGAAGTATACATTGGTTGAAGACTCTTGTTTTTAAATATTGGGAGTATTTTCTATTTTTTAGTATATAGGAAAGTTTTTCGAAGGATACCATTGGAAGCATAGTTCCATTTTATTTCTGTCCCCTTGTTCTAGTAATGTTCTTCTTGTGTTCGTAAGAATCTTTGTTTCCTGAGATATGAAACTTTCTTTTTTTGTTGTCGTCTGTGCCATTTCTTTACCCACTTTCATTAGAGTTTCAATAAATAATCATGTTTATTTCATCGATTGTTGACTTAACTAAGTTAGCCCTAGACTCCAACACAGATCAGAGGTAATGTAAGTTGATAAAACCTCACCAGCTACAGGGGGTCATATAAAATGCCCCCATTTTCATTTTTTATTAATACACAATTTAAGAGTCTATTGCATTTACCTTAATAAATACCATGAAGATTACTTTTTAAATCCGGATGTCCATCCAATGTTTTTTATGTGGCCATACAATGTTTTTTTTTTCAACAACTTTTTATTAAACTGATGATGGAATGATACAATTCCGAAAAGATCTTCTTTTTTAAAATAAAAATTTTAAGCTTTTAATAAGCGCTTTTTTTATACCTTAATACACACAACACCACGTGCTTTGTAATAAATTTTAATGTTGTAAAATGGGTAAAAATTACTAACTTCCCACTTTTCTACAGAAATTAAGTTGCTTAAGGAGTTGTGGATGTTTTTCTTACATTGATATGTTACTCTATTGCTAGATGTTTTATTTGTTGACCATTTCTTATATATTTTAATTTTTTCTTGTATCATTTCTTTTCTTGTATCAAGTTTTCTGTCATCGATGGGGGTTCGTGGTGTTTTTTGTCGTTGTTCTCTGTTCCTAATACTTCATGAGCATTTTTTTATTATCGTTTTGAGATTTTTGTATTCTTGTTCTACATCTATATTTATTTCTATCTTATTTAGTTTCTTTTTTAATCTAGATTGAAAAAGATAAATAGCTTAATATTTTAAAGTTTCATTTAAATATTATTAAAGTGGATAATGTGAAGATATAAAGCTCTTTTTTGTCTAGCAGTGCATTAAGAAAACTTCATCTTGCCCCCGTACGGCATGCTTCACTAAATTCGATAACCACGACAATCTTCAGGCTTGATTGAAATCAATTAAGTTGTCAATAAAATAAATAACAATTATCACGGTGACTGTAATCGCTGGTGTTTCCGTTTTACTGCAGGACAGAATTGTAGGCGAAAAATTGAATTATTCACCGGAATATTTTAGTTTCGAAAATCCAGGTTTTTTAACTGATTAATTTTTGTGCTACTCATACCGAGAAATCCAAGAAATTCAAAATAATTGATTATCTTCGGGAAAAATTAGATATACAATGAAAGTGCACCTATGATCTCTTTTTATGTAAATTAATATAGTTCAGGTAAGATGATAGGAAACTATTGTTAATAGAAAAAAAAATTAACTACAGCAACAACTGAATATAACGGGTGAATATATATGTATATTGGATTTGTTGAAAATGTTCATTTTAATCTAAACCAGATTTTGTTCCAAATTTAGCAAAAATTGTATATACAATTTACAATAGTTGTTTATCTCTTTATACGTTTAGACTGGACGGGATCTGTAGAAATTCAGACCATAATGGACATTTTCCATAGGAAGATATTTTTTGCTGAAATTCCTTCAGGATGTGCTCAATATCGATAATCACGATAAGCGCCAGTCGCAAACCCTGTGCTAAATTGTTTAGTTAACAAAATCTGAAAACAATTGAAAATTTCTCATTTTTTTTGCTCCTATTTTCGTTTATAATTCGGAAAATATTGATCCTAGAGAAAAAGTTTCGTTATTCAATTTTACACAATATTTCTTTAGCTAGAAATTGAAAATTTAATGTTTATTGTTGAAAAAATAGCAATAATTGGAAAAAAAGTACAAAAAAAATAAGTTAATCCTTTAAATGTTTTCGCCTTTCTAAACTTGACTTATAGCTCCATATATATAACAAGATTTATACCATTTTGACACGATATCGCCAATTTTTTAATATGTGGTTTCCAACTTAAAGTTTCGTCGAATATTATGCCCGAATATTTTATCTCTGTACTTCTTTTCAAAAACTTTGTGCCGAATTTTAAGACAGGTATGTTAGTGTGAATAGGTTTTTTGGAAAAAATAATATATTGTGTCTTGTCAGCTGAAAAATAGAATCCACTCCTATTAGACCAACTTTTGTTTTTTTTTTAGTTCTTCTTGTAAAAGTTTGACCATCGAGGTAATATTTTTTCCTTTGATAAAAATTATCATATCATCAGCATATAATCTAGGCTGTGCAGGTCTCTTGAGATTTTTTATAACAGCATTTAATGCTTTTAAAAAAAGTGTAGGGCTAATTACAGATCCTTGTGGTGTTCCATTGTCTTGAGACTTAATACTAGAAAGTTCTCCATTCCTACGTACTGAAAATCTGCGTTCATTTAGAAAGTTATTCAAAAATGCCAACATGTTTCCTTGAATTCCCCAAGTCTGCAGTTTTTTTAATATTCTGTGTCGCCATGCTAAGTCAAATGCTTTGTGGATGTCAAAGTAAACAGCTATGCATATCTGTTTGTTACAATGTATTATTTTGACTTTCTAAATGTAAAATATTGTCTATAGTAGATCTCAAAGGACGAAATTCAGCTGTTTCGGCAAGTAAATTCTGATGTTCCAAATGCCGCTGCTGTAGCCGGTTTGTTAGGTTTTAGTATAGGGATGACAATAGCTTGTCTAGAAGTCAGGAAATTTTTGTTTACACCAAAATGTATTAAAAAGATTCAATAGGAAGTCTAAATCTTCGTTAGGTAACTGTTTTAAGAATATTGCGGGTATGTCATCTGGACCTAGTGAGATGTCTTTTAACATGTGGATATTTTCTAATTCTCTCTAATATCTCTTTTAATAATTGGATTATTGATATCATCGTTATTGGCTATAATTTCTATTAGATTTGCTTCTTCTTCTTCCCGATAACGTAAAAAGTATTGCTGTAATTTTCATTTGTAGATTCTTGTCTATGTTTCAGCTAATTGTTCTACATTTTTTTTGTTTTTAATAATTAGGTTTCCATTATGTTCTACGTATTTTATTCCATTTTGTGTATTGAGGCCAGATATTTTCCTTACTTTTTTCCATGCGGATGACATGTTTGTATTCCTGTTAATACTTTGAACGTATTTTTTCCAAGACTCTTTTTTAGATCTCGTAGTAATTAATTTTGCATATGCCCTTTTTTTCTTTAGCTCTATCAAGTTCTCATTGGTTTTATATCTTTAGAAATTATTTAAAGCTTTTTTACTTTGTTTTATTGCCAATTTACACTCTTCATTCCACCAGGGAACAACTTTGTTTTTTATTATATACTTTGTTTTTCCCGTGGCTTTTGTGGCGGCTTTAGTGATTAAGTTATTAAACAATTTTAAAGTTAAGTTTATGTCGTCTTCAATTATAGGGATATTCGATATTTCTTCAGTAATTGTTGTTTTAAAAATGATCCAGTTGGCTTGCTTAATTTTCCACTTTTACTAAGGATTGATTTTTGTTGTGGGGTTGGGAATTTTTGTTACTATTATTGGATAATGATCACTTCCATATAAATCGTCAACGGTTTGATATGTGTGATTTAGTAACGTCGATGGATCAGAAATAGACAAGTCAATTGCTGAAAAATTTCCAGTAGCTGCTTCGAAATGAGTTTTAGCTCCGTCGTTCATTATTGTTAAATTCATGCTATTGATTACGTTTGCTAATAACTTATAATTTTTAGTTGTTTTTTCGCAACCCCATAGAAGATTATGGATGGTAAAGTCCCCAAGAATTAATTTTGGTGATGGAATTTGGTTAATTACATCGGATTTTTTATTCTTACTTTGTCGACGAAGAACAAAATGCCACTTAACCTTTAAAAATCATACGAACAAGTTGAATTTTCCTGTGAATATCAATTTTGGGAAAAATCTGTACGCCGTAGAAAAAATGCTTTAAACAAATGTCTGTTTATGTGTAGAACAAACTGTTTGCTTAGAAACAACGCTCAAAGTAACCGCTATTGTTGAATGTCAGTTACGCTCGCGAAATCAATTTTTTTAAAAATTGGATTGGATTAAAAATCCGTTTTTACCGTAAATCGGTAAAAATTTTATATCTTTTGATTAGAGTGTTCTATCGACAAAAATCAAAATTCGATTTAAAGTTTTTTTTCATCTGCATCTTATAAAACAAACGCATCTAATCATAAAATATTTTCTGCACTTCTCGGACAAAAAAAAAAGCAGCCTCAAGCAAAGAACAGGCTATATAGACGCAGTTGTGTCTGACATAATGAGGATAATTTTGTTTGTCGTTTTAACTCTGAATAGACTGTTTGTTGTTAAAGGAAATGCTTTAGATAAACGTCTTGTCTATTCCCGAGGCTTATAAATCTGTGATGTATGGTGTTACTTTCCATATAGGCTCTCTTTTTAACCATTATTCGTGGTTACCGGTAATAAATAACAGATGGACGAAATTTATGGCCGCAGCGAATGTTTATTGTTGTATCTAAATCTGCTGAAATAACAGAAGATATATTTCGTATTTTTTTCGTTTTGATAAATATTTCACTTGTTATTACTTGTACTGTCAGAAGTAAACAATGTATATTTTGTTAATACGTTTCCCGGTGGCGTTAGAAGCAAACATAAAAATGTTTTGACTGTCATAAGACTGAATATCTCATGAATGTAAAGTCCTAACAGGACGATGATACAGGACAGGCGGCACGAAGTCTCATGGCAGAAATACAGGTTAAGCATTTAGGTGGCAGTGGAAGTGCTTAAGAATGGAAGAAATCCTGAAGAAAAATATTTTTTTTACTTTACTCAATGAAATATTACAAAAGACAAATGTCGTTTTTTTACTTGCTTTTAAGCTTTGTTGTCATACTTCTTTTTCAATATCTCCGTAACCAGTTATATCTATATACAGATACCTAACCTTAATATGCTGGATAAGTTTTTTTTGGAACTGAAAGTTCTGCAATTGTATTCCACATCTGATCCCTTTTAATGCTGTCGTACGCTTGTCCAATATTGCTCTTCTAAGACAGATTAAGATAGAATAACGATTGAATTTATTTTGAGAAAAGGCAGCAAATATTTGATTTCACGCAAACAAATCCTATGTATCTCTTGATACGTATTTCGACCTAATAGGTCTCGCCAGAAGAGCTATTCATAGGGCTTCTCAACGTGAAAAATCAATATTTTCTGCCTTTTAAGAAGCAACAATATCATGGCTTCAATACGGACGCAATAGCGACATCTAATTATAACAATCGTAAAATAAAAAACATCTTTTTTTAACATCTTTTATCAACGTCTGTTTGCCTTGCAATTTTTAGAAGGCTCAGATTATAAAGCAGAAATCTGAATTGTGTTTCGAAACTATTTTACGATTGTTATAATTAGATGTCGCTATTGCGTCCGTATTGAAGCCATGTTATTGTTGCTTCTTAAAAGGCAGAAAATATTGATTTTTCACGTTGAGAAGCCCTATGAATAGCTCTTCTGGAGACCTATTAGGTCGAAATACGTATCAAGAGATACATAGGATTTGTTTGCGTGAAATCAAATATTTGCTGCCTTTTCTCATTTTATTCGGATTTACTCTGTGTGAGTACAAGAAACACAATTCGCTAAGGATTTCTGCTTAGTTGTAAAAGACATGTCGTGGAATGCAAATTTTAGATTCCCCATGTCTCTTTTAACATCTTTTATCAACGTCTCTTTGCCTTGCAATTTTTAGAAGACTCAGATTATAAAGCAGAAATCTGAATTGTGTTTCGAAACTATTTTTACGATTGTTGAATTATATTTCTTTACACAATTAATCCAGCTGATCCACTCTTTCATTGCGAAAGAATAGAGAGGCAAATATTTGAGAATATGTCTTCAAATTTATCTTAAGCCTTTCATATATATAATTTTCCAAATCTATAATTCCTTTATTTTTCCTCTCAACAATTTTTTCAAGCTCTCCACGCTCTTCTGTTCATTAAGAAGACTAGATTAAAGATACATGATTAATAAATTTAGATGCCTCTTTTGTGATTGATTCACGGTATGTTACCTTTTGTCTTCGGTGTGGTCCGCCATCTTCTAATCAAGCAACACTATTATCAAATTAGTTCGATAAAATCAAAACACAGCTATTTCAGAATTCCTCTAATCATTGTTGGGTCGTGACTATGCGAATTGTTAGTAATAATCTTTGTGACGGTCGATAAATACTTTCTAAGTAATGGATTATTTTTAGTTGAATTTCCAATTTCGGAGAACGAGTAATAAGCTGGTACAAGAAATTTGTGAATTAACAAATTGTTTATTTAATTATAGTTGTAGTTTTATCAATTTATAAAATAATATTAGTTATTTTAAACGGAATAATACAAATTCGCACAAAATTTTTTCTACTATGGAATGCAATCCAAGATTCTTTTTCCGTAGTAGCCATCTTGGTTTCAAAGGTGGAGTCGAACATCGTTTTAGGAATATCTGGTCCAACAAAAACACCTTCTTTTAATTTGGCTTTCGATAGATGGGGAAACTTTCCACTCAAGTACTTGAAACATTCTCCATCTTTAGGCAGGGCCCTGAAAAAGTGTTTCTTTAAGCCTAACTTGATGTGTAGAGGTGGAGTGGTGTGTATCTACCAAAGTTTTGTACAAAATGTTCTTCTCGCCAGGTGTTAAAAAACATTTCTTATGGGTCATTGTTTTGTGGGCCAGTGTTTATCTCTTCGACTACATTACCATTAACAGAAGGTTTAGAAATAGCATTACATCTGCAAAAACATTCCCAAGTGTAGACGCAGCAACTAATCACAATTTGCTCTGTGCTGGATTCAAACTAAAATTAAAAATAATAAAAACCCCGACACCTCAGGAAAAACATAATAATCGACTCCTAAGAAATGCTGTAATAGCAGATCAGTTCGGAAATAAGATAAATCATGGAATTAAAAAACAGCTAGAAAGATCTGAACAAGAAAATATCGGACAAAATATAGATAATGAATTCCACCATGGTTACCATAGCAGACTAAGTTTTGAAATCAGAAACCGAGCAAGTAAAGAAAAAGGATTGGATGACCGATAACATACTAGACCTTATTCAGCAAAGAACTACTTCCTACTTCCTACTTCTTAGGACAATTCTTAATAGAATCAAGCAGAAATGTGAAGACACAATAGGAAATAAGCAATTCGGTTTCAGAGAAGGATTGGGAACAAGGGAAGCTTTGTTCTCAATGCTAACACTACTTCAACGATCATGGGAAGTACAAAAACCAATTTACGTCTGTTTGATAGATTTTGAGAAGGCGTTTGATAGGGTTCAACATGGTAGGCTGTTTGAATATCTAGAAATGATTGGAATTCTCAGCTGAACTTACAGCTGAGAATTAAGTTCCTAAAATGTTATGTGTACCCTGTATTACTGTGCGGATGTGAAACCTGGATTATGAAGGTTAACATGATGAACAAGTTAGAAGCCTTCGAGATGTGGTTATATCGTAGAATGCTCAGAATATCATGGGTTCAACATATTTCAAACAGAGAAGTCTTAAACAGAGTAGGTCAAGGTAAAGGTGACTTAATAAAGATGATAAAAAAGAGAAAACTCGAATATATGGGGCATATAATGAGAGGAAGCAGATACAAGATAATGCAGTTGATACTAAATGGAAAGATTGACTGAAAAAGAGGAATTGGTAGGAAGAAATACTCATGGCTCCGAAACCTTCGTCAATAGACTGGCTTATCAGCAGATGAATTATTACATGCCGCGCAAGATCCAGAATGATATCTGCAAATAGTCATGGAAGTTACCCACGCCTAAAACTTGGGCACGGTACTCAAAGAAGAAGAAGTTTATCTCTTGCTCTACTGTCTCTTCCAAAGGTATCTACTACTTTTCCTCGGTCGATTCGTTTTTTCTAAATATTTGTATTTAACAAACAAACCGAACAAAAATTGTAAGCAGTATGGTTTTGCTTGTGCGTCTTTATACATTAACTTGTGTGCTGTGTGTTTCTTTAATGTCCAACTTATGGACAACCAACATAAATTTTGAAAAATGTACATGAATATTGATAAATTAATAAAGAAATAAGTAAATTGTCGGACAATATTTAAAAATATAAATATTATTAAAGAAAAAAATGTCTTGTAGAAAATTGCTCATTGACAATTTCCTATGTATTCTTGGTACTGGAATTATTCCACTACTACATTATTAGTGTCACGTATGTCTTAGGGTTTCGTTGGGCTTCTGCTTCTAGATTATATTGTCGGTTAGGGTCTTCCGTTCGACCCTGCGTCCTAATGGTTGTATCGTCCTATTGAAGTCGAAAAAATCGTGTGGCTAAAATGGAATTGAGCAGGATAAGTCGCCAGATTATCAGACAACAGATGGACAAAACGTATTGTCGAGTGGAGACCAAGACAAAAAGCAATACAGAGCAGAGGACGACCACCAACTGGATGAACTGACAACCCAAAGCGTGTTAGCAACAACTGGTTGCAAACCGCACATGATAGAGACAGATGGAAAGAGCTGAAGGAGACCTATGCCCAATAGTGGACGCATGCAGGTTGATGATGATAATGACTTTGGAAGCAATTGTTAAGAAGGGATTTTTTGATTTTATATAAAAGGCCATTAAGACAGACTTTGTCAAATGCCTGAGAGATGTCTAAGAGGATTCCAGAGCAATATTTTCTGCTATATATTATATCCAGTAATTGGCGTATTTGATGATAAACCCAGTGAATTTGTTCAGTGGTTACCATGCTGTGTCCTAAAACCAAACTGAGGTATTATTTGTTTGTCAATTAAAATTGGCTCTATTCTTGAGAACCTCAGTTTTTTCAATATTTTAGACATAATATTGAGCAGACAAATAGATTTGTAGGACTTTATTTCCTCCATTGATTTTCCGGGTTTTGGAATTAATATTATTTGGGCTAATTTATAAACGTACATTACTGGATTGCCTTGCTGCTACTGGGAAAAGAGCACGATTTATTTATACCGTCGATAGTGACGTGTCTTGTGTAAAGGTTGGCGTTGGGGTTAACGTGAGGATAGGATAGGGAGCTCTTTAGTTTAAAACAAGCCCTCATCCAAAACGGTTGCCGCGAAAATTACATCCATAAGCATCGACAGACATCAATCTCCCACTCAATCTCAACGTAAAAGACTCAGACCCTCATTATACGAAAGCTTTTCTTCCTTACATCAAAGGTGTCACTGACAAAATTGATAAAATTCTTTAATCAAGAGGAACAAAGATAATATTTACCCCCCAACAAAAACTTTTCTTGTCCGATCAATTAAAGACAACATTCTAAATGAACAACACGGAGTTTATGAAATTCCTTGTTCAGACTGTCCTCCTCTTATATAGACCAAACAAATCGTAGAATGCAAAATAGGATTTATGAACATTCCATTTATGGTCGTAAATCCGATTGAATTTCAGCTCTATGTCAATACCATCTTCATATAGCGAATTATAAACCAAGAATTATCCGAGAACTCGTAGAAATTGAAAAAAAAAAAACAAACTAAATTCTCTCAATAAAAGAGATAACGGCATACGGTTACCCTCGACATTGAGACCTCTCATAATTAAAATCCTACTGTCAGAAATGTTAGCGCCAAACCGCGCACCAAGCCCCGCGGCAATCCTCACGATTGAGACCTCGAAAGCCCCGAAGAAGACATCAAAGAGGATCTCGAAAGCTCGGCGCCATGATAATCGACGCGGTTCAACCCGGAAGACTGTTGACTTTAATATTAATTCTTTTAATAGTATTAATCTTACGTATATGTATATATTCAGTCGCCTAGATTCAAAACCCGACAAGTCCAGGTAAATGAGATTTGAGATAATGAAGAAAAACTTGTAAAATATATATCCTATTAAATTAAGCAGCGACTTTTTGAGAAAATTGAGGTTTTTGATAATAACACATAAAAAAAACACTTTGAAAAAATCTAGGGGCCCCCAGAAACAGGTAATTGTATGATATATTTTGGATATGTCGGAGTTTGCAGATGAATTAAATATTTTGAAAGAAAAGAAAATCGAAATCTATTAGAAAAATAAGTTTAATTACTCAACAAGGCAAGATAACATTTATCCACTATTTTATATTGCAAAGCTAACTGTTTCTGCTTCGCAATTATCTTCCTCTTCGTTTGCCTCACTTCCTTGTCCCTCCTCTATAGCTTCGTGGAATACTTCTTTGAAAAAAAAAAACAGTTCATCTCTATCTTGCCATTCCTTTCCGTAGTGTTTCTCCAATAGCTTAGTAATACTTTTTTTCTCATCTTCTTTAATCGCTATCCCAGCCTTCAGTGTTCTTGGACTAATTTGTGAGACTTTTTTCCCTATTTTGCATAAGCTTTTGGGTGCGCATAAGTCAGTTTTGTAAAATGCCTCACCTCTTATAACTGGTACTGTTTGTTCTCTTGTAATTATTACTCTTTTTGACGGTTGGAACTTAAAATGCCAATAGCCTGGTTGCTTTATTACTTTTTGAGTTTCAGCCATCCAGTCCTTAATTGCCACACCAGTTCCAACTCTGTAAACAGTGGCAAACTTTTTGATTAACTTTACCTATTCATCAGGATGAACAATTACCGTGTGTTTTTTATAAATTCTTTCAATTTGTCCAACCACACGGTCAGGGGGAATATAAGAATGCCCCACAACGGGAAACGTTATCTCAATTTCCTTTATTTGTCTTGGATCTTCAAACTGAAGCCAATAGCTCAGCATGGTGATGACCGTGGAATTTTTATTCTGATTATTTCAAATATCTCATTCAAAAAATCTTTTTGTTTATTCTAAGGGACTTTCGGCCCTCGGTAATAATGTAATCTTTCATTTTGCGTTTAAATTTTTCAAAAATATTTGTTAGTTTTCTCAGGATTCGAAAAAAATGAATGCATGTAAAAAGCATTGGCCGTTGTATATTCTCCTAAATTTTGAGATACTTAATTCAGCAGGTAAATAAATTCTGTTGTTGAAAATGTTTTGAACGGCAATAATGAGATTCCGTACATTTTAGGGACTCGATGAATTTTTTTATAGATTATTTTTTACCTTCGTTTTTTTGTCCAATTCGATCTCCGCCCCTTCTTTCGGTATGAATAAGCGAATGCTTCTTGTAGTTTTTCATTATGTTTAAAATTCTATCTTTTTTAATTCCCAGAATACCTTGGAAAGCTGTTCGACATACAGGAACAATTAGGCTGTCACTTCTCTTCAATTTGTAGGATAAAATACAAGATTTTGGTTTATTTTTGTTGGTTGTTCGTTTCCTTTGTCTTACCGGGATATGTGAGTCAACGTGGCGTAAAATGAACATGTATTGTCCCCTTTTATCCTTATTTTGATAAAAAGCTGAATGAAAGTCTCTTACATCGTTCATGGACAGATGAGATGTACATTGAAATGGTTGATATGGCTTTCCCTTTTGGCCAAAAGTAGGGTACACAGGTAATGTTTTGGCAGCATACCTAAAAATAATTATTTCATCACAAATAATGTACTAATTTATTGTAATATTATAGGTTATACCTTACAAGTTTTGCCTTTTCTCTTCTTGTTTCGACCTTTGCTCTTTTTCGAGCCTTTGTCACATCACACTGTTTTTCATTAATAAACTGTCCAACACTGCAAACAACTTACTTTAAAGCATAAACTAAACTGATCTGCTTGGCTAACACGTTGTCAGCCGAAATCAGGTGGCGAGTAAAATACTACTCGTCTATTATCGGATTGGAAGTGTCGGCTTTTGCATTTAAAACGAGAATGGACCTATCGGTATTTGCATCTAAGGTACATTTTTGGGAGCCTATAATTATCGGATATGTCGGGATTTGCTTGATAAATGTATTATGGACTTATGTCCATAATACATTTGGATTATGTATTTCAAATTCTTATATCTAATAAAAAAGGTTTTGAAAAAAAAATTGTGACTTGTCGGGTTTTGAATCTAGGCAAGTGATATATAATAATAATAATAATATACGTTTATTCAAATCCATAAGTATTACATTAATTTACAATTTCAATTTCAGTTTACTTACAGTAACATAAACGTAAAAAAAAGTCTTTAAAGCATTAACATGCTTGTTGACTTAAGCTGTCTAATATTAACAAGTTTAATGTTTTTTTTACAAATTATTATTTCATTTTTACAGTTTCTAATCTAATCTAATTTGTTTCGTTTTTTTTTATCTAGTATAATTTAAATTTATTAAATTGTTACACAACTCCCTTTTTTCTTTTACCCAAGCATTAACTAATTTTTTATACAAATAAAAATTTTTGATATTTTTAAAATTTATGGGCAATTGATTGTATATTCTTGGAGCAAAATATTTAATTGACCGTTGCGTGATTGTTTTTGAAGTATGAAGACATTCAACATTCAATTTTCTTCTTGTTTCATAATTTGACACTTTTACTTTAAGAGGTATTTTATCTTTATGAATATTTTTAAGTAGCTCTAGGCAGTACAATTGCCGAACATCAAGAACCTGAGTTTCATGAAAAAGTTGGTCTGAGGGATATGTTTTTCGTTTTCCATATATTAGTTTAAGAAACCATTTCTGAGTATTTTGAAGGGTCACCAGATGGCAATCAGCTACGCCACCCCATCCTAAAATCCCATATACAAGATGAGATTGTACTAAAGACAGGTAAAGCATTTTAAGCTGTTCAACATCTAAAAACTCTTTTAAATAGCGGAATTTTGGTAACAGTCCTCTTATTTTTCTTATAATATTTTTTATTTGTAAGTCCCATTTAAGGTGCCTGTCAATTAAAACTCCTAAATATTTTATGTATTCTGCTTTAAATATTTGTTGTTTTTTATTTATTTTTAATGAGTTAAAAGTTGGCAGAGAATTTTTATATATTGCAAAAGGTATATATTTAGTTTTTTCGTAATTTATTGTGAGTTTATTTATTTGCAACCATGTTTTTATAACTTTGAAGTCTTGTTCAACTATAGTCTTAAGATCTTCCCAATTTTCGGCCTTATAAAAAATTGCGGTGTCATCAGCAAAGCTTATTATGTTTCCATCAGTTTTTAGTTTAAGCATGTCATTAACATAGAGTGTAAAGAGTAGAGGGCCTAAAACGGTCCCTTGCGGTACGCCATAATTAATTACTTCAGGATCACTTTCGACACCATCAATTTCTACAAATTGTTTTCTGTCTGTTAAGTAACTTTTTAGTAATGTCAAAACGCGTCCTCTCAGACCATACTTCTCAAGTTTCTCTAACAAGATCCCGTGAGATATCGTGTCAAACGCCTTAGAGAGATCGACAAATATGCATAAACTACGTTTATTAGACTCAAAAGCTTCTGATATTTGTGATGTTAGTTTACAAATAGCATCTTGTGTAGATTTTCTTTCTCTAAAACCGTATTGACAATCCGATATTACACTAAACCTATCCAAAAAACTCACTAATCTATTTTTTAAAATTTTTTCAAATATTTTGGAAAAAACAGACAACAAAGATACTGGTCTGTAATTAATCACGTCTTCTTTATTTCCTTTTTTAAACAGAGGTTTGATTTTGCCTATTTTTAGACATTCTGGAAAACAACCATCCTGAAAACATGCATTAATGAGAAAAGTTAAAGGAGTAATAATTTCTTCCTTAATTTGTTTGATGGTTTCTGTCTTGATCCCATCCCAGCCAGGAGATTTTTTGTGTTTTAAAGATTGTATTGCATTTACCACTTCTTTTTGGTCAACGAGATACAAGTACATGCTGCTTTCTATCCTATCTATGTCCTCAATCTGTTCATTACAAATGGGTATTTTTTGTGCATACCTTTGTCCCAATGTACTGTAATGTGTATTAAATTCATTTGCAATTTCTTTTCTGTCAATTATTTTTTCTCCTGTTTTGGTTTTAATCGATTCAATTTTTGTATTTCCTTTTATTTTTCCACACAATGAATTAATTACATTCCAAAGTGATGAAGAAGAGGTCTTATTTTTTTCAATTCGTTGTTTTGTATAATTTCTTTTTGCAGTTTTAACTAAGTGTCTTAATTTATTTTTATATTCTGTATAACGTTGTTTTTTTAAGTTATCTGAGGGATCTTGGATTAGCTGATCATACAATCTGTGTTTTTCCTGTACAGACTTTAAAAGTCCCCCTGTCATCCAATCTTTTTTAAAAGTGGTTTTTAGATCATTTCCTTTTAAAATAATTGTATTTTTGTTTATTAAGTTAAAAATTTTGTCAATGAAAAGTTTTACCGCTTCATTTTTATTTGTTTTATTGTAAATATCCAACCACTTTTCCTGCTTCAAATTGTTTTTTAGATTTTTGTAGTTGATGTACTTCTTTATTATTATTTTGTTTTCTTTGGTTTTGGTTAGATTAGGAATGGAAACTGCGATTGGATAATGATCTGAAGTAGTATTATTTTCAAATATAAATGAAGTTATATTAGTGTAATTAGCAGGTCTTTTTATAAAGAAATGGTCTATACAAGTTTGACTTCTAGGTCTAGTTGTTTTATTTATATAAGACAAAAAAATTTGTGAAGCTAGAATATTCTGGTATTCTTCAGTGTGATCTAGATCCTCAAACAAATTAATATTGATATCGCCAACTAATATATGAAAACACATTCGTTTTTTACTTATGAGGTATTGATGCAAATCCTGATTAAAATTGTTTATGTTTACTATCGGTGATTTATAGATAGCGCTCAAACAGATTTTTGTTTTATTATAATTTAAAATGACTTCAAGTAACTTGATGTTCCCCAATGGTACAACTGAATATTCATATTTTATAGAAGATTTAATGTAAATAATAACTCCATCATTTTTGTTTAAATCGCCATAATTGTATAATAAATCGTAATTTTTTAACAAAAATGGGGTTTTATCAATATCATCTTGAATGTGTATATATATATATAATATATATATATATATATATATATATATATACCTAAATGAGAAATTATGAAAATATAAAAAATTATAATAGATAAGTTTTAAAAACAACGTCAGCTTCGTGTTGTTGACTGGATCGCCTCCATAGTTCGACCCTGTCGTCGTATTGCATAAGCTTTAATCGGTAAGTATGATTAATGTTATTATTAATGTTCTTTACAGGAAAAAACAATTGGTCGAGACGGTTTTGTTCGAAGTGAGTTTTGTTGGTCCTGGTGTGCTATTAGAAAGTACGCTTCGTAAAAGGATCAGTATCGATTTCGATTTGAAAAATGCGTCGAATACAGACATTGACCTCATTTATTTAAATATATAACGATTAACTATTTCGTGTAAACGTTTTTTGTTATATATAATTAAGATTTTATCGTAATTATAAAAAAGAGTTAATGCTTTACTCTGTACATGTTGACATCGAGGAAATGTATTGATAAAGCTAACGATGATAAACCCAACAACTAATTTTTAAAAATGCAACCAAGTTCAGTACACGAGCCAATAAACAACTATTCATTTTATTCATTTCCTATTAAAGTTCCAAACACAGATAGTATGGCAGCCAGAAACTTCATCATACAGAACATTATACCATGAAAGTGGTTATTACAATAAAAACCAAAGTATTTACAATGCCTAAATCGAATTATATGGCCTTATTGAAAAATGAAATAACTGAGTAATGACATTTTCTTATAAATTGGTAGCTCGGTTTCCATTCATGTTTATCGGAAGCTGTAAATAACTGCACGTTCGCATTAAAAAACGACTCCATTCTTTGTCGAACTCGGTTTCTATAAATTCACCAAATTATTATTTTTATTGAATTCTATGAATATATGACTATATATATATATATATATATCTATATATATATATATATATATAATATATATATATATATATATATATATATATATATATATAATAAAGTATTCAACTAGTGAATTCAGAGGTTTAATCGGTCATTCAGGTTGGCAAAATAAAAAAAGAAGTCAACTACTCCATAAGTTTATCAAAGACGTTTCGCTTTATATTTCTAAAGCTTCATTAGTTCTCTAAAATACAATAGATGACATAGAGCAGGGGTGCTCAAATTTGAACTGCTGGCGATATACCTCAATATTTTTAGACTACTTACGATCGACTCTGAGACACTGCAAGTGTGTGTGATGCAGGGTTGTCGTACATACACGATACACCCTACCTACCTAGGTAGGGCGTACCGTAGCATATATAGATATTAGCTTTCTGCACAATATAGGTACATTATTTTAGTCAAGGTTTGGGTTACTCATTTTCAACAGAACATGAGTTCATATTAAACTGAATTGCTATTTCAGTAGCTAATTTCTCAATGTTTTTACATGAAAAAAGGATAACTCATAAATCATGCTACATTTTCCAATTTACTGCAATCATAAAAACGCATTTCGAATTGTCCCAAAATATTTGATAATTCAGCCTCATACGTATCATAATTTCAGATCCTTTCTTTTCAGTTGATCTATCATAAGTTTCAATTTACTTTTGAATGCGTTTACTGCGCTAATCATCTCAATAATAGTTTTTCCTTTACCTTGAAGCTCCAAGTTAACGGTGTTTAAGTGCATTGTGATGTCAGTCAAAAATGCCAAATCATTTAGCAATTTTTTCGTTTTTCAAAATCCGAGTGTCATCACCAATTCTTGAAACCTTTCTAGGAATTTGCCGCCACTCAACCACCTGACGTCCGTGTGAAGAACTAAATCAGTGTGTTCAGCTGACTCCCTATCTTCCAACTGCAACTGAAAGAGCTGCCGTTGCAAGCTACGTGCACGGATGGAATTCACAATTTTTATTGCAATGCCCATAATTTCCTCCGTGTTTAAAACTTTTGAACACAAAACTTGTTGATGTATAATGCAATGGAATGAAAAAAATGAAGGGAATTCTTCATTAGCTCGACACAATGCCACAAAACCGTTTTTGTTTCCAGTCATTGCTGGTGCTCCATCCATCGGTTGTAATGCACATTAATTTATATATTGGTAGCTCGTACTTTTTTACAAAATTTAAGAAAACGTCATATATATCTTCGCAACGGGTCTTCCCCTTCAGAGGAATGATTCTCAAAAATTCTTCCTTAGCCAACATGTCATTGAATACCATCCGAATAAAAATACACAGCTGGGCAGTGTCTGTCATATCGATGGATTCGTCGAACTGTAAAGAAAAGTATGTACATTCCATGATATCATGTTTTAGTTTATCTGCGATGTCTTGACTTATAACTTCAATACGCCTTGTGACAGTCGGACGAGATAACTGAAGTTCTCTAATAGCAGACATGATTTCTGTTTTATTTTTAAAATCTCCAAATAAAGTCTCACCCGCTTCAATAAATGCTTCCTTTACCACCGATCCATCTTCAAATGGTTTCTTGTGTTTCGCCAAAATATGAGATATTTTAAATGACGCGACAGTAGCAGCTTTTGATTGTTTGGCTGGTCTTGTGAACATGGATTGTTCTTTTTTCAAACAAGATATCAAATCACTTACTTTTCGTTTTCTTAATTCACTCTGTGGCGGAAAATCCTTTTCATAGTTTTTATGAACCGTTTTATGATGCCTCTCTAAGTTACCACGCTTAGGTATTGCAACTGACGCACGACAAATAACACAAATGCACTTATCCTTTACCATAGAAAAGAAAAATTCTTCCTCTCAATCCTTATTAAAATCATACGTTTTCGATTTCCTCACAGCACTCATTTTCCACTATTTAATAATAAACCTTTTATCGACGTAGGATCGCTATCAAGTTACAATTCAGAATAACTCCAATTCCTGCAGGCGCAACATTTATATCGACGTGAACGAAAGTCTCGAATGTTCCCGTCAAACGCGCCGCCCGAAACTAGACTGTACTGTCTCTCGTCTAGAAACAACACGGCTTTTCTTTGACAAATGCCGCGCGTTTCTTTGATAAAGCCACCTTTTGCCGCAAGCAGTGTTATTTTATTACGTAATACATTTTTGTAGTTGATAGAATATCATCCCAAATTTGATTAATAATTATAATAAATATTGAATTATTAAAATAATTAGTTAATATATGTAAATATAAAATATGCTGTGTGGACAGTATTTTGTTGTCCCCACTTCTTTGAATTGCAATGATGCTTAGTCAAGCATTCTATGTATTTGTATAGTTCAGTATTAATAAAAACGTTTAACTCTGCTGACAGTAGTTTAGTTACCTACCTACTTATTAAAATTTTTTTTTCTTCTCGAGATCTACCCAAAAAGCACTCACGATCGACCAGTCGATCGCGATCGACCGTTTGAGCACCCCTGACATAGAGTTTATAAGAAATACAGATCTAATAGTTTATAACTTACAACTCAATATGTAGTATATTAAAGATGTTATTATTATATGTACTGAAGTTTACTCATTATTTAGAAACTTAAAAAAAACATACACAAAGAACACACAAACTTTGCAAAAAATAATATTCATATTCTCAGATACGAAGATTTAAAAAAATTTAAACGAACATTTGGCTTCATTTAGAGATGGTTCTCCAATGAAGATAAACAAAACACTGATTTATTGCAATCCATTGCAATCTATGCAAACGACGTGACGCAATACCGAAAATTTTTAAGGGCCATATGTTCAACAAATTCCAAGGTTTGAGACAATTATAAACTTCTACGGGGTCATTTAATAATTAGTTGGACGGGTGGATTTGTATGGCGGAAAAATTTAATATATTTTTTTTAATTTATTTTTTAATGAAACTTAGAGATATGGGATGATTGTGTTATTATTTTGAATGGAAAATAAGGCTACTTAAATGATGAATAATTGGTATTATTTATTTCGTATTATATTCTGTATCATTTTCTCTCATAAGGAACCAAAAGTAATCTCCCATCATTGCTGCATTCCATCTTCTTTGTTAGCGTTGCTCCATTGTGAGAATATCCTGGTGGAACCTTTCTCCTTGCTCGTCGCTGACCGCACCCAAATTTTTCGGAAAAAAATTTAAATGGGAGTGCAGAAAGTGTATTTTTAGAGACATGCGACAGCCTATTTTGCAGTAATTTTAAGTAGTTCTACAACATTTTGGTAATTTTCTGTTTTTTTGTTTCCCAAAAGCTCGAAAACAATTCTTTTGAAAGAAATCCACGCAGCTAACTCAACATCACTTAATTTTTCATCAAACTGTTGATCTCTCAGTATTTTTCTGATTTGTGGTCCAATAACTATCCCTTCTTTAAGCTTCTTGTCACTTAGCTTAGGAAAAATTTGTTTAAGGTATTTAAACGCATCTCCTTTTTTTTTCCAAATTTTTTTTCTTTCTCGTTGATCCAAAAAACGTTTTTGGGATCAACGAGAGGTATATTCTTTACGTTAGCTTGACCTGGAATGTACTGATCTCTTGGTGACCTTTCTTTAACTTGTTAATGACCCTGTGTTGCTCTACTGTCCCAAAGACAAAAAAAAACAGCAACATTTTGTAAATCCTCCCTGAAGACCTAGTAATAATCCGATGACTTTTAAGTCACCACATATTTGCCACTTATATGTATCATAGCTTACTGCATTTATGATCAGCGACATACTTGCATATCAACTGCATGCGCAAGAAGAATAGATGGTCTTTTGTTGTGGTTATGGAGCAGAACTGCTTTTAGACTTGATTTAGAAGAATCTATAAACAAACGCCATTGTTCTGTGTTATGTGTAAATCCTAATTTTTCCATAACACAATTTGGATTAACACAAACACACATTTTATCCTGCATAGTAAAAAACGAGGATAGCTCCTGGTTAAGGTTGCTAAATATTGTAACTTTGGTTCCACTAACTAGTAAATTTCATTGTTGTAATCGAGAACCTAAAAGTTCAGCATGTTCTTTGGACAAGTCAAATAGTGTGTTATTCGTAGAATTTAGACATCCCAGTGTTGTCAAATTATGCACAATTTTGAGGAAAAACGTTATTTTGATAACATTTCGATCCGATATATTACAAATGACTTTAAAATTTTTTTTATTAAAATTCTTTCTTAAAAAAATAATTTTTTTTTGAAAAAATCATAACTTAATCTTACGTGTTATAAAGTTTTTATCATCATACTCATGTTCAGAGAGCCAAAATTAACAAAAAACACCATTTTGCATTCGAGTCGTAAATTGGTTGTAAACTAGTGTAATTATATCTATGCCTGTAACAAGTGCAACCGCCAAGAAAGGCTCCAGTACACACCACTGAGGGAGAGGTGGTCATGAAGAGAATCAGATTTTTTTAGTCCAAGAAGACTCCTGAAGACCAGAGGTATCTTCACCAGAAACAGGATGCAGAGGATACATCGATATATGTATAGACTGATTGACTATGTAATGAGAATATTTGCATATAATGGATTTAACAATATAATTATGATTTATTTAAAATATCATTTTCGGTGTCCTTGGATGAATTAAAATTCTCTGAGTTGGTGTTTATTTTTCGTGATAGTGGGTGTGTTTTTTTTTTAATATTTAGAAAGTTCCTTGAAAAAATAAATTTTGATATTCTAAACAGGAAACAAATGCCAAAACCCCTGGAATGAAGAAGAAGGATTCACTACTTTACTAATAGAGAATAGTGCAAAATAAATTTGGTATCTCGTTTGTATGAAGCTTTTATCAACTGATATAGATAGTCTAAACTTGAAATTAAATTTAAATGACTAATTTCTTCTAAATAATGGAATCACGATTCTATAAAAGCCCGTACCAATAATTTATAAAAAATTATTATAATAAATGAAAATCTTAAGTAAAAAACCGACAAGTTGGTGCTTTATCTTACATCTGCTTCTTACAGAATTTTTCTAAAATAATAAATGTATTCTCTGCGTTCTTGATTATGATACAAGCACAGATAATCTGAAGGTCCTACAATCCACATTTGTCATTTTAAGGACACTTAGAAACTGATCGTGGCGGATTACGTACAGGATATAATCGTTCTTGAGTGGGTAAATTAATGATTGCGGTTTAGATTTTGATTTGCCTAGAAAATATATGTTTCTGATTTATCGTAAACGAAGACAAAGCTTTAATAAAAATATTCGAAAAACTTTTAAATAAGAATTTTAAAAAAATCTAGAACTGACCCAAAAGAGTAAAAATGACTTTCTATTGGTAATAAATATTGGTAATAAATATTTTGTACTTTTATTTTCCAGTCCCTCACCTTCATGTGTTTAAGGTCTTCCTCCGCTTTACTAATCCACCTCGTTCTGGGTCTACCTCTTCTTTTAGGGCCGATTAATTTTCTGGTTATTAATAGTTTAGGCATTCTGTTTGCTGCCATTCTTTCCACATGCCCCAACCATCTGACTCTTTGTGCCTTGACGAACTTGGTAATGGTAGGTTCTTTGTATAAAGCCATTAATTCATTGTTGGTTCTTCTCTCCCAACCATCTTCTGTCTTCCGTCTTCCGAATATGCGTCTCAATATTTTCCTTTCCCATCTTTCCAGAGTATCCTCTTCCTTCTTATTTAATGTCCATGTCTCACCGGCATATGTTACTGTGGGTCGAATTACTGTTTTATATATTCTGAGTTTACCTTGTCTAGAAACGTATTTTGAATTCAGTAGAGCTCTTAAACTACTTAATTTTTTATTCCCTTTTGCTATTCTGGCTTCAAGCTCCCATTTCTCTTTTCCATTTTCATCGAATACTACACCCAGGTATTCAAATTTGTCCACCCTTTTAAAACTATAGCTTTTACCACTTACTGACCTCACACTAAAGTCTTCTTTTTCCCTTCTGTCTCTCCCATGATCATATATTTGGTTTTGTCTTCATTTAGTTCCAATCCGAATTTCTGTGCTTCTTCGATAATTTTCTTCACAACTCTTCTTAATTCTTTCTCGGTTTTTGCTACGATCTTTAAATAATCAGCAAATGCCAAGCAGTGGTGCTCATTTTTCATGATCGTTTCTTCCACCTTCATGCTGCATTTTCTAATTACAGTTTCTATCACTAAGTTGAATAATGTAGTGGATGAAGGATCTCTCTGTCTCAAGCCTTTTGCAACCGTAAGTTGATCTGATATGTGACCATTCCAAGCAATTTCACACGTAGAGTTATTAAGTGTCATTTTAACTAGCCGGATCAGTTTCTTTGGTATACCCAAATGTTCCATTGCTCGATACATTTTGACTCTATCGACTCTATCATATGCTTGTCTAAAATCCACAAACAAAACATGCAGGGGAACTTTACCTTCATAACAAGTCGTTTGTATCTCCTTTAATGAGAAGATTTGGTCTACAGTAGATCTGTCCTTTCTAAAGCCGACCTGATGTTCATGCCAATTTCAATATTCTTGCCAAGATTTTGTATACCGTGTCTAATAAGACTATACCTTTATAGTTGTCACACTTCAGTTTGTCTCCTTTTTTATGCAGAGGGCTTATGCGGGCCTCACACCACTCCGATGGCATTACTTCCTTTTCCCAGTAGCTATTTGTATGTTGTTAAAAATAAACTGAAGATTTTCCAGGTATTTTTGTTTATTGTGAAAATGTATAGCTTGCGTTTTTTCTGCATCAAATGCAACGAGTTATCTCAAAACCAAGAATATAAAGATGAAAGAAAATCACTACATTGATGTTGTAGGATTACGTTGGATTTGTTAGATAGAATAATTGACGTATCATCCGCATATCTAGTGAAATTTACCGCTCTGTTAACTTGTACGATGTCGTTAATGTAGATTAAAAAGAGAATTGGTCCTATTATAGATCCTTGGGGAACACCCATGTTTATAGTAACAAGACTAGATCAACAGCTGGTCACACAATCCTCGATCCCCATCTGCAGGCTCACATATTGTTGTCTATTGTTTAGAAATGACATAATCCACTGGAAAGAATTTCCTGTAATACCTATCTGTTTTAGTTTTTTAAATAATATTTTATGGTTGACACAGTCAAATGCCCTACTAAGATCACAAAATATTCTAATAGGACATTCGCATGCATCAATCAAATTGGTTAAATGAGCATAAAATGCATGGACTGCCGTATTAGTAGATTTATTTTCTTGAAATCGATGTTAATTTATAGTTAGGATATTATTGTTTTTTAGACAACCATTAAATCTCTTTAAATATCCATACTCAAATATCTTTGAAAATATACTAGGAGGTGTTATACGCCTATAATTGCTGACCAGTTTTGGATCTCCTTTTTTAAAAATGGGAACTACTGTGCCTGTCTTTAAGTAATTAGGAAAATCCCCATTGCAAAAAGACAAATTGGTGAGATAAGTTAAATAATTGATTATGAAAGGTAAAACCTTTTTTACCAAAAATGTAGGTATCTCGTCAAAACCAATAATGGGTACAACTAAAAGAAATTTTCATGATCTGTAATAATTGACTGACTGTCTTTGTCTACTTTATAACAAAGAATTTTCGACACGATATCAATGGGTGCATTTTTAAAAGTATATGTTACCTCTTGCGGATCTGTAATTATATTATTGTCATCATACATTAAACAAGTATTAGCATTGTTATTAGCACTTTTTGAAAAACCATTGACAATCTTCCACGTAATTTGATTGGGATTATCAGACGAAGTAATGCTTTTCTGGTAATAATCTCTTCTTGTTTTGGTCAAAAGTTTTCTACGGTTTTTCCTTTGTTGTTGATAAAAAGTAACCTATTTTATGTACGACATTGACTATTCAATTAAAGTAGTTTTAAAAACACCATTAGTAGTGTAGTACCTTGTGTTAAATTTTAACCATGTACTTTCTCAGCTGATCCAAGTGTCTCCCTTTTACAAATCTTAATTAGACAGATTCTAAATTGTGATAGACAAGGTAGTAGGACTTACAATGTTCGGTTTCCATTAGAATTGTAAATGGTAGTTGAGTTATCTAGCATTTATTGCCTTTAATGTCGTTTTTCTACGGACCTACAAACTTAAATAAGCTAAGAGGAATCATTAGCCCGATATCAATGCAATCATTCATCTCTGGATAAATTTGTATGTACATTTTATTTGACATTGAGAAACTGGTATAAACATGTGTATAAATAGACAGTTTTCTATTTAAAGCGATTTAAACATATTTCCACCATTATAATCAGTTGTTTTTATTATGTTTTTTCTTCTTGGCTCCAATAGTAGCATCTGATGTGAAACAGTGCATATACAAATTTAAAAATTCCTCATGTGTTGACTACTATGGTTTTAACAGTAAAATTATTAAGGCATCTCTAGATATAATTATTGAATCACTAACAATAATATTTAACAAATGTATTAACGAGGGTTACTGGTCTGATGTATTCAAAATATCAAAAGTAATTCCACTTCATAAAAAAGGAAATAAAAATGCTCCAGACAATTACAGACCTTTTACCATAATACCAAAAATAAGTAAAATTATCGAAATCTTAATTAAATATCGTATAACAAATTATTTGGATAACAAATTAATTATATTTAGCTCTCAATTTGGTTTTAGAAAAAAAAAAATACTCAACAACTAAAGGTTTATTAGAAGTAACAGAACGTAATGTTCATTGTCTTGATGCAGGTGAACCTACTAATGGATTAATGTGTGTAATATTACAGAAGCTTTTGATTGTGTGGATATTCAAATATTATTGATAAAATTGGAGTACTATGGAATAAGGGGTACCTTACACGACTTTTAAAATCATATCTTACAGGAAGAACACAGATTGTTGCATTTAATAATCAAGAATCGAATCCTCTACCAGTTTCAACCGGAGTACCACAAGGATCAGTTTTGGGACCTCTGGTATTCTTAATGTATATAAATGATTTACCAAGTGCGTTGAAAAACACGAACTGTGTTCTTTTTGCAGATGAGACAACCTTATTATGTAGAGGTAAAGTCGATTGGTCAGGAAATATTAGAAAAATCTAAATCCTGGTTTAACTGTAACAAACTTAAGTTAAACTAGCGGAAAACCCAGACAATAGTATTTAGTTCCGATAGATGGGTTAAACCATCTGAACCAGTACAGTTACTAGGTGTTAGTATGGATACAAGGTTGAACTGGTCGCACCATATTGAAGGATTGTGTAAGGAGCTCGTCTCACAGATTTTTGCCATGTGCAGATTGGCTACTTCTACAGAGATATTCTTAGGTTAGTTTATTTTGGAATTATTTGGTTTTATTTGGTTTATAGTATCCTGACATATTGCATAATTCTTTGGGGAAACTCGTCCTATGCATATAAAATTTTCACTTTTCAAAAAACAGCAATCCGAATGATTGACTCAGCAGAATATCGTGTCAACTGCAAACCCTTGTTTAAAAAGTATGGCATTCTTCCTTTACCTTCAATAAATATATTTGAAAGTTTATCATTCATTATATCATTCTACCATATTCCAGATTGTGTGTTACACAACTTAATACAATAGATTATAATATAATATTGTTTTTTAAACCTGAACAAAAATATTGATATTAGGGCAATTTTTTAAATTAGCAAAACACTTCTTGCTGGAACACTGTTTCTATAGTATACAGGAATTTGTTTGTTTGAGCTCCTAGAGTGGTCGTTTGTGATTCTTATAAAAATAATAATTGTAAAAAAATATAAATACTATAAAAAGTCTACAATATTCAGTTGGAAAAAAGGAGTGAACCAAGGAGATCTTGAAGGTCCTTGTTGACCATAATATTTATGAATGAAATAAATGAATAGACAAAATAATAACTGAAATAAGTAGGACAGACCTGAATATTGAATCAATAAAACAATTTATAGGAAGAAGACCACTGGCTGATTGGAATCTTGCACATAAGAACAGCAAAATACTGATTGTATAAAGATTGACGAAAAGAGAAGACGAGGATGACCTTAAGAGACTTAGGGTAATGCGATTGAGGGGATATTGAAGCGTAAAGGTAAAATGTGGCATATAGTGAAAGAAATAGCGAAAAACAAAATGGATACCTCTTTTTCAAAGATATATATGGACCAATTGTTTACGGCTTAAAACAAAACAATGTTTTATTTTACGTCAATTCAATATAAGTTGCTGATTGAACGAAATAAATAGAAACAAATAAAACCTGTGTTTTATAAGATAGTGTGTTGTTCTTCTGACAATTATGAAATCCAAAAATATTTGTAAAATCTGTAATTAGAAATACAACATCCCGTACATCATACGTGCGGTTTGTAAGTATCCGTATATCTTAAAACCGATGGTGATTTCAACATAAACGCCCAAAACACAGATATATCATCTTCACTAACTTTTTCGTATTACCGATGATAATTACATGGTAATTTTTTCTTTATAGGTTCGATGCCAATAAATCAACAAAAGGAGCCAGCAAATTGAGGAGGGATCTAATTAATGCAGAAATAGCAAATTTACGTGAATTATTGCCATTACCGCCATCGACGAGGCAACGACTTTCTCAACTACAACTTATGGCACTTGTGTGTGTTTACGTCAGAAAGGCTAATTATTTTCAACAAGGTATGTATACTTTGCATGCTTTAATCCAGTGGTGGAACAATTCATTTTAACATTTAAAACACTTCCTCCTTTCAGAAGTAAATTTCCTAAGTGCGCAGTTCCTTAAAAAGTTATATTTTTGAAATTAAAATTATATATAACCCAGCGGGGCAGCTAAAGCGAAATGCTCTAATTGGAATGCGTTTGAACGAGTTTGAAATTCTAAATGAATCTGCTGCTTAGACTAGAATACGTTGGTGTCTAGCCGGTCTATGGTGGAACAATACGCCAAGAGATAAGGGCTTGCGTCTTGGAAATACTCCTCCATAGATTCCTACCGTATTCTAATAGATAGGTATACAGGGTGTCATAACTATTGGGACATAGACTAAGGACAGGTTATTTGGACCAAAATATGGCTATTGGGCCAAATATGCCTTAATAAATGTGGCTGAGAAAAAAGATACAGGGTGTTAAAGTTAATTTTTGTTTTTCGTTTTTTTGCTAAGTTTCCCTGTATATTTATAAATTGCTATCAAAATTAGCACAGAGGCATAATCTAAGATATTAAATAGTATTTTATTTACAATTCCACTATCAAATACCAAACGAATAAACACAGTTGCAACTAACGTAAGGTTTCCGTTTTGACGATAAATCAAAACTCAACACACTTTAACTTAAAAGAACTCTCAAAAACTCAAACTAAATGTTCTACATGGTCTCCTTCGATTTCACTGCCTTTTCTAATTATTTTTATAAATGATTTTCGGACGTTAAAAAAATATTATTTAGTACCTTTATAAGATTAGCTGCATTTTGAATGTATCTCCAAAGTTCGTCTCGTGTATTAATTTCATTGGCATAAACTAAGGACTTCATATGTTCCCAAAAATAAAAATCTAGCGGGTTGTACTCAGGACTTCTTGGTGGCCATTGAAAATCACTGCTTCTGCCAATCCATCGTTGAGGAAATACGTCAATAAGATGATTTCTAACAGCTAATGAAAATGAGGTGTCGCTCCATCCTGCATAAACCACATTTTTGTTCTTACATCCAGTGACAGATCATCTAAATTATCCCTAAGAGTATTTTCCAAAAAGAAAAAAAAAATAAGAATCTCCATTTAAATTCGGAGGAATAATATAAGGCCCTAGTAGTTGGTCGCCTATAATGCCACACCAAATATTCAATTTAAACTCATGCTGAAAATGTCTAGCTTTAATAGCATGCGGGTTTTCTTCTTCCCAATAATGACTATTTCGCCAATTAAAAACCTCTCGTCTGGTAAAAGTTGCTTCGTCGGTGAACATAATATTTTTAATAAAGTGTCTCTCACTGCGATGTTTATTCAGAATACGTTGGCAAAACTGTAACCGTCGTGAAAGATCTGTTGGAAGTAAATTTTGAACAGGAGTGAAATGATAAGGATGGAGGTTCTCTTTTTTTTAGAATTCTAACTATAGACGACTGACTGACTCCTGTTGCTGCTGATAGATGTCGTGAACTTATTTCAGGATTTTCATCTACTCGAACCAAAAGTTCATCTTCTTGATTAGGTGTGATTTGTTTCGGTCGACCACCCCGATTTTTAGTGTGAAATGACCCAGTTTCACCTAAACTACGATATAATCTTGAAAAAGTTTTGTGATTTGGTTGCCTTCTGTTTGCGTATAACATTCCATACCTTCTGGCTGCCGAGCTACCGCAAAAATTTTCTTATGCGTATACGCAAATTATATCTCGCATTTCTTCATTAGTAAAATGATTGTGACGAGGCATTTCAATCAAAAAAAGTAATGATTACTTTAAAAAAATGCAACATTACACTACACTGTTACATCAAAAATAATTTACTCTGATCAAATGACATTTACCAACAACAATTATCTGACAGTCCAAAGCATACTTTTCATAAATGAAATAATATTTGAAATCCTTTTTTAAGACTCTAAGCAGCAATTTGATCATTAGGAATGATCCACGTGGCGCCCTCTATAACAAAACGTAAAATTGTAAATAAAATACTATTTCTTGTCTAAAATTATGCCTCTGTGCCAATTTTGATAGCAATTTATAAATATACAGGGAAACTATTAGCAAAAAACGAAAAACAAAAATTAACTTTAACACCCTGTATCTTTTTTCTCAGCAACATTTTATTAAGGCGTATTTGGCCCAATAGCCATATTTTGGTCTAAATAACCTGTCCTTAGTCTATGTCCCAATAGTTATGACTCACCCTATATAAATGCATATATCAAGTCTTCACGCTTAAAGGCCTATGGCTTCTATTTTCATTACTATTTTCTTCCACTCCTGCCTGTCCTTTTTTCTTCTGTCAATCGGGTATTCCTAGGAACCCCAGCGCAGTTTTGAGCTCTTCAGAGCATTTATTTCTCGGTTTTCTTTTCATCATCTACCTCCTTCTCCCAATAAATACTTTTTTTGTATGTCTACTTGCAAGCATTTATCAAAAATATGTCTCAATTATCTCTTTTTCTGCAATTTTATCTTTTGTATAATACTTGTACTTGGCTGTTTATATAGACCTGTGACGACTTTGTTAGTTCTACTATTTGAAACTTCATCATTGTTCTTTATTCCTCTGTATATTTTGAGTAATATTTTCAGTTCCTATTTTTCCATCATTCACTACAATAATTCAATGATGGTTGCACAACTATACTGTAATTTCTTATTTTTATTTTCCTTTGTATCATTTTTCACTTGATCATTGTGTTTAGTACTGTAACATCTTTCTTAAGCAGTATTCTCTCTCGTTTTTACTAGTTAACTACATTTCTTCATTAGTCTCTACTTTCTAGGCTCTTATTTCAAAATATTTTGATTTTGTTTGGGTTATCTGAAGTCGCAAAATTGATATTTTTGATTCTATTTCTTGCAACTGTGCAATGTGATGTAAAGTTCAAAAGCAGTAACCAAACCAGATTCCAAAGTAAAGCTGAACAATGTTGTAGATATTGGATCTCCTCTATAGTTTCTTCCTTACTACAAAGTATTTACCTAAAGATCAATACATACGTAGACCATAAATGAGATGAACGGTTATATGAATCAAATTGCAGGTCCAATGTGAAATATATGCACCATCCAAGAAGTCCAATATACAAATTATAACAGAGGTAAAAATTTGTTTTTTTTCAGTCTTAAAGAAGCATTTATCCTGGGGCTTAAATTCAGGGCGTTTTATTTTTATACCAGCTTCAGTGTTTATCAATTCTTTGAAAATTCTGTTATCTTTTATTCTAGCTATTACAGACAATTTTTAATGAAGGATAGATCCATCACGTTCGAGAAATGCAGAGAATATTATCAGACGGATTGTCCGTTCTTCCACACAAAGCTAATTCAATTTACTATGTTATGTTAGAAGACCTATAGAATGACAGTTTTAACATGTACTATGATCTGTCTATTCTCAATGATTTACAGATTATACATAAACTGGTCGTTTAACCTTGTAGATCTTAACACGCAGATTTTAGCTCCTACTGTAGTCTCATTTAGGTAGAATCCTTGCTACAACACATACTTCCATCTTGTTCTTGCTGGCTGCACTTTAGGTGGTTCTTGCTGTGCTTTATCTGTTATCATCATCATTGGCTCCACAACCCATGGCGGGTCTTGGCCTGCTCAAGGATAAGTCTCCATTCTCTATTATTCTTCGCTTTGCTTGGCTTTCTTCCTCCACCTGATCCTTAAATCGTGCTCTGGGTCTGCCTCTCCTTCTCACTCAACTTAAACGTTCTTCATCGCTCTTTGTCATCGTGAATGTTTCCGAGGCGTAGGTGAGGATGGGCTTGATAAGAATTCTCTATATCACTAGTTTAATTCTTTTTGTAACTAGGCTTGTTGTTAAAAACATTTTTAATCTATAACAGTATGTCAGGTTTTTTTTTGCCATGCTTTAAAAGTTTTGAAGGAATGCCATCTGCCCCAGGAACTTTGTTTTCTTTCGTTTTCTGTATAGCTTGGATGACTTCTACCTCTGTTGGGATGTTATCTTTCTCTATTTCATCGACGATTTCTGTCGTCGATTTTTTATCTGTATTACTGGTTTATTCCTTTACCCTGAGAATGAAAGGAAGGCTAGCCAACGAAAGAGTTGAAGAGCTCTTCGTGCCTAGAGAATACTACTGAGAGAAAGCGTACACCTTAGAGAGAAAACGTCTTACAGATCTTTGTTCTCTCTCCATTGTTCTTTCTCCTTTCTCCTCCTTTGGAGGAGATCATTATTTTTCTAATACAAAAAAAATATGTTAAACACCGGAAAAGCGATTTAAAGACGCTAACTTATTTTCAATCTCTTGAACAATCTAATAAATTTGGTAAACCTGATAACTAATAGTTATCCTAGCGTTAGGAATACCACACGTTTCATGAAAAATTGCTGGCAATGGTGTCAATAGTTGACATCTGTCACTTATCCCTATACATCAAAAATTAACATAATGGACCAACAACTGAAATATACTGACAGCATATAACAATAAAAGGTTTATGTATATATGATTATAGTACGACGCCACTGATTCAAATGATATTCAACAGTAAATCCCGATATATCGTACCATACCATCACACCTGTAATCAACAATGTATACGAACGTTTAATAATTTCCATTAGTAGTTAAATTATTAAGCCTAAAACAGTATAAATACATACAAATACTTAAATTATATGTCAAGTGGTTTCGTACCTATCCATTGAATACAGAAACTTTAAATTATGCTGTAATTATTATAAAATATTTACGCTCTAGGCTTTGACATCGTTATTCCAGATGAAATATTGCTTTTATTTCGAACAAAGCTATTAGCTGAGTAAACTAGAGGTAAAAAATGTTGATATTGGTGATAAAATTCATTAACCAATGTTAGCATGATAAAATAACTAATATTTTAGGTTCCATATCCTGGATAGAAAAGAGTCAATCCTAATATTATTCTTGTATAAAAACGGTAGCAGGCGTAGTTACAATCACTATATCACATTTGATTCATAAATAGAACAACAAGAATTTTTTGTTTTTATGTTTCCTTTCCCCGAAAACTTTGAAATCTTCAAACTTTTTCTGTTTGGATTAATACATATACAATAACTAGATAGAAATGATAAAAGTTAAGGAGTATATCAGATCAGATAGTATTTATTCAAATATAGGTCAGACAGAGAGAAGTTTTAAAAAATGGATAGAGAAACACACGGTGTACTTCTTAAATTTTTGTGAAAGTAATTTATAACTGTGAAAGCTCTTTTTTGATTATTCCTTCTTCTAGATTTATTTCTTTGCTTATGAACTAATTTAAAAGAGCTGTATTCAGGAAGTCAAGACGGTTCACACATATATGGTGTTGGGATAATATTAAACAAAAACATTGATGAAGCTGTAATAAATTTCACTCCATACTCCAACAGAATTATTCTCTTACAATTAAATCAGAACAAACCCAAAATAAACATCCTACAAGTTTATGCTCCAACTGCGGACAAACCAGAGAGCGATATTGAAACTTTCTACGAAGACCTAGACAACATTTTAAAATCCATTAAAACGCAAGATGTAACAATTATAATGGGAGACTTACGCGCAAAAAGTTGGGGAAGAAAAAGTAAAAGAATATACAGGAGGATATGTAGAAGAATATAGGAACACATAAATAAGTTACTGTCTTTTGAAATGTGCTGTTACAGGAAAATACTTAGAATAATATGGACACAGAAGAAAACTAACAGAAAGTATTGCGAGAAATGAGCGAAGAATGCGAAATAATAAACACAATAAAAATAAGAAAGTTACAATATCTTGGATACGTAATGAGGGGACAGCGATTGCGACATAAACCGATTAGGCTGATAATACAGGGAAAGATAAGAGGAAGAAGGAGTATAGGAAGAAGGAGAGTGTCATGGTTGAATAATTTAAGGGACTGGTTTAAATGCAGTTCTACAGAACTCTTCAGAGCAGCAGTAGATAGCGTAAAGATAGCGATCATGGTATCCAACCTCCAATTGAAAGACGATACTTAAAGAAGAAGGTCAAAGCTGGTCGATGGTTGAAAACTTTTATTAAACCTAAATTGATGAGTTGGTATTAGGTTAATTTGTTGTATGAATCATGATCTTTTTCCTTCGAACTTCTCATTCACTGCGTTTTACTTTAAACTTTTTCCCCCTATTAACGATTTTTTATTTTCAATACATTCATGGCTAAGCTGCACGTAAACTCATTTTAAAATATAATAGACTGATTATTATGAAAAACCATGTGTTGTAAATCTGTCTTGAAACCTTCAAGAAGTCGTCGCAATAAAATTTTCACAAATCCTTTAATGACTTAACTCATTCGGTGATAATGTCGCTGACATTTTACTAATTACAATGGTTAAGTCCTATGACAGATGACATTTTATAAACGCCAGATGACCGTTGTTAAGTCATTTACGAGGGCATTATTGGCCTTTCGGAAGAATAAAATAAAAATAAGACTCATATGCAGGACCGGAATCGATTTTTTTGTATCTCAGTGAAAACATCCTTTGGCATTTCTTCATTCTCCCAAATATTGTACAACAACGTGTCTGGGGACTATAACCTTCAAGTGATAACGATATATAGAAACTTCAATAAATAAAAGGTTCAACCCCAACCTTCAATTTTTTCTGCTACAGCTCCATTAAGTTATCCTGAAATTCAGCATTATTATTCAAATAAATATTTTGTTTTGTTCAGAGTAATCCTGTTTTAATCCATACTTTCTTGTTGTTAAGAAAATACAATTTTTTACTAGGTTGGAATAAAAATTCAATCTACTCGTGGTTCCTCACGCTTGCGTACTCATATCGAATTAATGACAATTATAATCTAACATTCAAAATGAACGACCATATTATAAATGGAGGCAATAATTACACAGCCTAACATAATGAAAAAATATGGTACCTATAATAGGATTCATACTATGTCTTCAGTATTTTTAAAATATAAATAATATTTCTCTATCTATTAGCCTTCTTCAGTACATCTTTGGACATAGGACTACCCAATCCTTTTCCATTCTTCCCTGTCTGTCGCTATTGTTCATTTCACCTCAATTTTGTTTTCTCTCTTATCCACTCGTTTCTCTTTTTATCAGCGTATCTTAAATGGTTCAAGCGTTGCAAAAAATTTTTATACCTTTTTCTTCCCATTCTAATCTTTTAAAAATATCTTCCAGAGCCTGATTGAAAAGTTTCGGTGATATTGTGTCACCCTCTCTCACGCCTCTATTTATTTGTATCGATTTTGTTCCTTCATATACTTTAATTGTTGTTTTGGCTTCCTTATATATATTGGCTATTAGTTCCGTATATATGTGGTCAATTCTGCTGTTAATCAAAGAATTTTTCACTGTTCAATGTTCGACACTGTCGAAAGCCTTTTTGAAATCTGTGAACGCTATATATAGAGGAATGTGGTATTCATTTGCTCGTTTTATAAGTATTTTTATACTTAGTAAATGGTGACTTGTGCTGAATCCCTTTCTAAACCCTCCTTGTTCTTTCGACTGGTATCCGTCAAATTTTGTCGTCAATCTATATATCAAATGTCAGCATCTCTGCAGTTATTCCATTTTTTCCAGGCGATTTTTTGTTTTTATTTCTGATTTGCTTATTTCCGACTGTAGCTCCGAGTTGACATTTTTTACTTTAGTCTTAAGTTGGTTTTTAATTTCTTCTGGTGGTTCCTTTTTTCATATAATTCTGTCTAATTGTCTAATTTTTTGGTAAGTTGTTCTTTTAATAGGTCTTTGTATATCTCTTTATATTGCTCTAGTTTGTTTCTATGTACTAGATCCCAGTTTCTAATTATTCTTTTTTTCATTTCATACTTACCGTCAATACTAATTTTTGCTCTGACCATCCTGTGATCGCTACCTGTTGCGAATCTGTTAAAAACTGTTACATCTTAATGATATATCGTTCCGTGGACAGTATGTAGTCGATCTCATTTTTTGTAGATCCATTAGGGCTGATCCATGTCCATTTTCGTTGGGGCTTCTTTTTGTAAAAGGAGTTCATTGCTTATAGATGCTTTTCTTCTAGGTAGTTCATCAAAGTAGCACCTCTATCGTTTCTCTGACCATAACCGAAACCTCTTATTTTAGTTTCTTCTTTGTTTAGTTTTCTACCCAATTTGGCATTGAAATCTACAATTCAATCTCCAGGTCTATCAAACACTAAACAATAATTTTTATACTACCACTGTTTTTGTGACTATGCCAAAGCTTTTGATTGTGTAAATCACGACATTTTGATAAAAAAAACTAAATTTCTACGGAATTCGAGGTATTTCTTTGAATTGGTTCCAATCTTACTTGAGGAATAGGAAACAACTAGTTAGAGCAAATGACACTGACTCTAGTCACAAAAGCATTGTATGTAGAGTACCACAAGGTTCAGTACTGGGTCCCCTACTTTTCCTTATCTTTATAAATGACATCACTAACTTAAAGAGAAACTCTAATATTGCAACTCTTCATGCAACTATAACTTCTGATCTACTTAAAATAAAAACCTGGTCTTACTCTCTTTTAACGTGGATAAAACAGTAGCATTATAATATAAAGGAGCTCTTCACTTCAACCCTTACTTTTTAATAACTGCCAGATCAGTATAATTGATTCTGTAAAATTTCTTGGTATTTTTATAGACAGCAACCTTAAATGGCCCCTTCATATCGATTTGTTAAGTAAGAAATATAGCCTCAGCCTGCTAAGCAATAAGATATGTTTCGAATAAAATGAATTAAGCATCTTCCAAAATAACAAAGCAATACTTTTCCACATGGAGCTCCTGATTTAAGGATCAGTAGAAATGTTGTCACTAGATTGACAGAGGCAGTGCCGAAGAACGTTAATCATAAAATATTTTTCGATAACTGGTTCATTAGTCCAAAATTACAGATTTATCTTACAAAAAAATGGATTGTTGCCTTTAGATATGGTTTGATTAAACCGTGTTCCAAATTCAGGAATCCCAAATCATCCAAAAAAGAACTAAGGAAAAAAAACGTGGTTTCATTGAAGAAAAAGTTGTCCTTGTTGAAGACGTAAATATAGGTCTAATAACTTTGTTCGATAATGAGTCAGTAAATATGATATCAACTTACGTTGGTAGTGAACCTTGAACCACAAAACGTAGGTACTTCAGAAGAGAAAATTTGTTTTTCATATGTTGGGGATCTATATGTTGTGAACACAATACATAAAAATGTTTTATATTTTATGTTTGCAATAATTCATGCAGTAGAGGGTTACCGCTCCATTTTTACTAACCATAAACTTTCAGCTGTGAAACCGTTTTTTTTGTGCGAACACTGTACTGCACAAATGGCGGCAAATTCAATTCTTGCGTAAATTGTGGGACACCCATTAGTACAAAAATGCAAGCACTTACAACTGCAAGTCCTTTTGTTTAGAGTTTGCCAAAAAAAATATTAAAATTAAACTAAAAATAAAACAAATACACCTCAAATTTTGGCAAAAATGAACCAGTTACGTTTATGTTGAGAGTATTTCTCCTTGTTTTTGTCTATGCTAGTAGATTTTTCTTTTTCATGCTCACTCCAAGTCTAAACTCCTGTAGGATTCTATACAAATATGGCTAATACTCAGGTTTTTGATTGTTTATCTACAGATATAGTATCCTTGGCTCCATTGAAACGTTGTTGTCACTGTAACTGTACCTAAAATATCTTTTTGCTACTGGTTCAGTATATGAATGTAACTCTAACCTTAATTAATTCCATTTTTTAGAGCTTTTGCCTTTTTTAAATCAATATTTAAATAAACTTCCCTTTTTCCAGTTTTTTAGGTTTTTTACATATCTATACAATTTGTGCACTCTATAATCCAGCCCTGTTCATTTATACACTCTAAACTCTATACATGTATATCTGCGAATCTTCAGAAGTCACATGGTTTATTCCCTTGTCTGATTGAAACGTGCAGGCAAAAGGCAGAATATACTGAACAAAATAAATAAAAAATCTAAACTGAGGACGACATTGAAATAAATACAGAAGGAAAACTAATTACCCATTATAAAGTCCACGTGACAGGTTTAAAATGTAGATTTAAAATATTACGTCAGAATCTACACCAAAAAACAGTTTTTGTAAGAATTTGTGAGGCAGTTATAAAATCAATATCAAGCTATGTTTTACCAAGATATTTCAGATACATATCATGCTTTTATACATGCTGACATAATTGTCAGATAAAACAATTCAAAATAGTTTTTTATATCCCATTCATAATTCCAGGACAGTAAAAACCTTCGTGTGCTTTTATCTTACAGAAATCTACGACATTGATTGTGATATTTGTGATCATATCAAGAAATTCACACTAAACTCTTCAAGAATAAGTATCCTTTATTCATAAAATGTATTCTTAACACGTTCAATGCCGATAAGAATGTTGAGAGTATCGGAAAACCCGGTAATAGTGTATTACTAATATGGACATAAAAACCAATAAAAATTATCATAATTATATACATTTTGAAGTATATAATATGTCAAACAGTATTTTGAAGCTTGACCCACCAGTTGAGTTATGTGCCTTTGAGAATGTAACCACACATACAGGTGGAGATGACTCAACAGTTGACCCATGTTACTAAAACAATATTACAATCTAAAATTATAAAAAAAAAACAACATATATCAATCATATAAACTTATATTGGGAAGTAGAAAAAGGGGTAGGCCAAAACTCATATGGAAGAATGGTGTAGATGAGGATGGTAGAAAGATAGGCGCAGCAAACTGGCAACGGTTGGCAATGGATAGGACTGCCTGGCGTAATAGACTTGGGAAGGTCCAGGCTCTTTCATAGGTAGTACCATTGATGATGATGATAAACTTATATTACATATTAAACAACAACAAATTTTAAAAAATGTTTTAACCCTCTAATGCAACAATTTTTGTTCGAGCTGAAAAATTCAGGAAAGTTAGATTTGTATTTGTATTCTGTATAATTAGGTACTCTAATTCTGCTCACTGTTCCCAAACTGTATATACCTCTACTTCGGAGATAGGTAAGCACGCCCAAAGACGTATAGAAATTGTCAAAGTATAAAATGTGATTTACAAAATTTAGAATGTGCTTTGATAAGCGAATCACAATATTCGAGGCAGCCCTAAGATCTGGAATGTCGTCCAAGATTATATTGTCTCCTGCACCTGTGTAAATTTCGAATGAATACGAAAATCCAGAAGTGTCACCAAGGCAAAAAAATTTAAAGATTTGAATTTTATGTGGTGATCCAGTGATCTTTGTAGCGCACATTTGTTCATTTACGAACAACCTAGAAGGCATAGGGACTGATAGAAACCTGTCATTGAAATGACTATCACTATCCATCCACCATCACTAGCGGACGAACTTTATGCAGAGGATCGTATCCATGGTTACCCCTTTCCATAGTTACTGAGTTTTTATTATAGTGTAGGTACCGGCGCGGCGTATGGATTGGCTCAAAACTGCAAAAGATCTATGCAAAAGAATGCAAATTTTCGAATACTAGACTGGATGCTGAATTTTGTTTGTATATCATTTTGCCGAGCGTACAAGTTTGTTTGCTCCACTAGATGATTAACCATTGGGTCGTCAGGAAAATAAAGAAAATACTCGTATGGAGTGGCTAATTTCTTAATTTTTTCTGGAAACTGCTTTTGGCCTCGAAATACCACCTCATTTATACAAAGGTAAAGGTGTTTACTTTTCCAAACAATAGATTTAAATTCGCTGGAATCATTTTTCATGGCAACAACATCACCTGTTGCACCACGAACTGCTACTACTGGACCACCATCTTCTTCCGTTAATTCTGGTGTTCGAGGACGTTTTTGTCGCCGAAAAGGTTGTGACGCTCCCTGCGCTGGAATTTCCTTAAAAACACTTGGTGCTTGCGACACCTCTGATGTCCCTAGTTGATCTATATTGGATTGATCTTGAATTATTTGGGCAACTGTTGAAGCTGCACTATCCGATTCCATTCCATCAGCGCTTAAATCAGCAGCATTCTCAGGAACAGGACCAGCTAAACTATCTTTACCATCAGAATCATCGTCACTCTCAACATCTGTTGCTTCAGCGTCAGCAGCAGGTATATTATCCAACATCTCCAAGATTTCTGCATCAGTCATTTGAGACAGTTTGAAACTCCGTTGTGCCAAATCTGAAAAAAAGGTACTGTACCACATGTTCGTTCATATTAATTTTTTGTCCGTTCATATTAATATGACTTTCATCAAAGTCCGCCTCAAAGCGGTTGTATGCATTAGAGGATTAATTGATAGTATGAAATAGTCTGAGGCAGTCTCCAACGCAAAACCCAGGCTTATCGGGACACAAAGCATAAAAAATGGAGCGTTTTCACGTATTTTCATAGCATACTCTACATCTTTTCCTCATTTGTCTTCCTTTGAAATCAGAATGGTATTTTTCCGGAAGGTGAGTAGTAGAGCTCTGAAGATTATTTTTTTCTACATCGGCAGATTTTTCTCAACTTCTCATAAAAAATCTTTATAATGCCATGCCGAAAATCGTAATAGGGATATTTTTGTTAATAGAATATATGTTGAATAAATGGAAACTGATCAATCAATAATGCCTTTTATTTCTCAATATAAAAAAAAATACAATACAATACTTTTAGTGACATTTGTTCTCCTTGGCACATGCCATCAGGAGGGTTGGCAAACAAATATTATTCTCTGATATACAAAAAATTACACTAAGGCTCGTTATATCTAACAAGGTCATTAAAATTAATAAAAAATAAATTAAGTAAATATTTATATAAATTTTATAGTAATAAACTAAATGTGTATATCCTACTAAGTAACACTTGGCACTAGACTCAACAATAATAACAATGTATAACAGTGAGGTATAGATTACAATTGAAAAGATTGAATATCCCTTTGAGGGAGTGAAAGCTGCAGATACAACAATAATAATAGTAACAATAATAATAACAATAATAGTCAAGATAGACCAGATAGATAAAAAGATAATAGATATAAGCAAACAAATTAATAATACTAATTTTAATATAACACCACGCTAATAGATTTAGTAGTTAAATAGGCTCACTAACTCATACCTATACACCCATGCCTCCCTACAATAACCTGCTAACTCAGCCTTGCCCTGTCTCATCATAGTAACTACTTCCACTCTACTAAGTTCATGTCTACCCAACCACTTTAACCTAATATGTCTCAACACCGAACATTTTCCCAAAAAATGTATTACATCTTCCCTTTCCTTCGTGTTACACATTGAGCAAAATCTTCTTTCATCATTTCTGCCAGGTCGATCATTCAAATATAGAATCCCACATCTTAATTTAAAGAGCCATCGAATATCCCCAAAATTTTCCATTTCCAGTAGGTAATGCATGTTTACTCCTTCTTCCAGCAGTTCTTTGTAGTGTCCACAAAAATTTGATTCGAGTGCCCTATTCTCAGCCTGACGCTGTATCTCCTCCTTCTTCTTTTCTATCATATTCTCAATCATACTAGGCCAGCTATCTCTCCATTCCCATTCACACCTAACCTCAATACCAAATTTTTCTCCCATGCTCATCCAATCTTTCCACCAGCCACACCTTGCTCTCATCATTTCCTTCAAAAGAAATTTTGGCAACCTATCATTCGTATATCCTAGTATTTTTTAATATAGTTTTTATGTAAGTAAATGGAAACTGTTTAGTAACATCGTTGACATTATATTAATACCAAGTTCATTGACATAATATGACACTGATCTTTTGTTATATTGCACAATAGCATTCGGCGTTTCGATCATCTGTCTTCTCTTGTTCTATAGACTAATTATTTCATCGCTAAATCCTGTAGAAATAAAACATACTTCTATCTTGTCACGCTTGTCACTGTTTAATCTTAACTTTCCTGTTACGTAAGTTTTTATCAGAAGTTCTTTACTGAGAGCAAGGCTGTTATAACGAACTAAATACACTCATAGGTTGAAAAAAATAACGGCGCCCCCTAACGGTTTTACTTTGCACTCTATAATTTCTATAAATTTAACTTGGCCGACATGGTTGTTGGGACACCCTATATAATTGGATACTATCTGCAATAAAAAATAATATACAACAAATTACACAAACATGTTAAAAAGGATCCGTAAAAATACAAAACCCTGGTATCCAAACCTTGCACAAACAATACAGTTATAGAAATCATGCTAAAGGATGGTTATCATCGTATCAGAACCAACGTAAAGAGACGAATGCCATATTGCACTCACTTATTTTTTCAGCGGATTTTGAAACAAGTATTATTACATGCCTAGAAGGTCTCACGAAGGGTATTAAAGAAAATGAGAGACGGTAAATAGTACCAGTTACACTGATACATTAAAATACCGAGTTAGGTAATGGTGCGCAGAATTTCTCAATGTACAAGGTTACTTACAATGTACATAAAGGTCTGGTATGATATACAAATAACTAATATTGCTCAAAAATATTATAATATAACTTATTCTGTGTTTATTTATCTTCTGATAAATATTATCTCATTGTCGGCGTTCAATCCCACAGGAGCTTACGCTTTCTTATTGATGTCTTGCTTTCTGTTTTGGATCCAATTAATTGTGAATTCCAATTGATTTCATTATCTGTCTCCATTTCTTCATACTCGGTCTCCCTTTTCTTCTTCGTTTCATTGAATTTTTTTGATCACCTCGTTTGCCGGTATTATCACAATGTGCCCTATCCATCTCAAGCGTTGTGATTTCAGTACTCTCACTATATTTTCGTTTCCTATCTTTCTTTTTCCGTATTGGGCTATGCTAGGTCCTAGGATTGTTATTATTGTCATCCATTCTTGGAACATATCCAGCCCAATTCTGCTTTAAAACAGTTATTCCTTTCACATTAACTTGTACTCCAGTTCTTCAGATTTTTGTATTTGGAATCCAATTTCTTAGAACTAGGCCCAACATTGATTATTCCATAACATACTGTGTAGTTTTGGTAACGTCAACACGCTAAGGTTGGAATAGGTTGGGTTCTGTCTAGACAAAGTCATTATTTAGGAGGGTAGAATCTTACTCGTCAAGAGTTCGGAGTACTTAATCTACTGTTCGGGGTAATATAATTTTTAAGTGTTCAATCATGATCCAAGTTGAAGAAACGACGATTTATAGACTTTTGAAATAAGAATATCAAGAAATTATTACAGAAGCACCGAAATTAGGAAATAGACGGTATTGTAAACCAAACAATTAGAAGAAAATTGCACTGATTGTATTTTTAGAATAAGACACCCAATTTTGACAAATTTTTAGCGGACATTAATGGTGACGAAACTTTGCCAAATATGACAAGAAATTGGAAATTTTTGAATATTTGGAAATATTACGCTAAAAAATCAGTGCTTATAACAAAAGAAGAAATAATTTGCTTAAGGATTCTAAAAATTGTGAAGAGAAGGCACTAATATTTTTTATCTGGAAGAAATATTTTATCTGAACGAAACTGGCCGAGATGGTCAGTAAGTTCCACACGCTTCTAGATGCCTCTTACTATTTATATATTCTATGATCTTGTCCATTTTAAAGTTTCAGTTACCGCTATCTCAGCGATACCAAAAATTATGCTAAATGGCTTTAAAATGCAATCATTTAAATAAATGGTTTAAAGAAATTCGTTATTTTAAAGCGTTTTTTGTACTTTGTGACCACATTCTTAAGACCTTCTTAAAGATAATACACAGAAGAATTTATAAGAAATGCGAGTCACAGATCTCAAGAACGCAGTTTGGATTCAGGGAGGCGTTAGGTACAAGAGAAGCCTTGTTCGCGGTTCAAGTATTATTTGAAAGGTGCAGAGACGTCAACTGCGATATTTATGTATGCTTTCTCGACTACCAGAAAGCTTTCCATGGACCAGAAAGATTCTGGAATGGCGACCAAGGCAAGATGCATATCGAAGCAGAGGATGACCACTGACTAGATGGACGGATGATATCAAGCACATCACCACAAACTGGATGCAAGAAGCTCAAGATAAAAATAGGTGGAAAATTTTACGGGAGGCCTACGTTCAGCAGTGGACAAATATAGGCTAATTGATGAGGAAGCTTTCGGCAGAATCAAGCACGATAAGCTCATGGATATACTAAAGGCAACTGATCTGGATAATCTGGATTTGAAAATGAGAATTTAAAAGAATATACTGTAACCTTTTAGAGTAAGTAATTCAATTTTTTTTATTTATGAATCATAATGGTTATTAGCGGCGGCTGCAGAATTACAAAATTAGAGTTTATAAAATATTCCTACAGATTTTAAGAAATTTACAATATTACTAGCTAAAAAATTACTAATAAGGCTAATAAATTACTTAAACTGTTAGGTATGTTAAATGTGACACGAAAGTTGGCAAATCTATGGCATTCAATTAATAAATGGTTAACGGTAACTTGTACATTACATGTTTCACAAATAGGTGGATTACTTTTGGACAATAAATATAAGTGAGTAAGTCTCGTGTGTCCAATTCGTAATCTTGTTATCACCAATTGTTCTCTTCTGTTCCTGGTTGAGGGTTCCCAAGCTGTAACGTCATTTTTCATTTGCTTCAGTGATGTTTGAGAAGATTGCCATTCGTTTTTCCACTTGCACAAAACTCGATTCTTTATTAAAGCTTTTATATCACTCGCGGTATTTCGATATTCGGCTTTTTCTATATCGGCCCATTTAGCAATTTCACTCGCGCACTGGTCCGCACTTTCGTTGCCAGCAATGCCAATGTGGGATGGAATTCATGTAAATCCTAGAATTTTCTTGAGCCTGCATGAGTTCTAGTTTTATCGGTTTCTCAAGGGGACCTTTAGAATATATCTGTTTAAGGGTTTGAAGGGCGCTTAGTGAGTCACTTAAGGTAACAGAGTTAGGAATGTTATTAGAATTTATATGCATAATAGCTTTAGACATTGCATAGAGCTCAGCGGAGAAAATCGAAAAAAAGGTTGGAAGACAAAATTGATACGTATCGCTTGAAGTTACGAATGCAGCACCTACTCCTTTATCACAATTAGATGCATCTGTAAAGATTTTATAGCAATGTTCGTAATGCTGACGAAGACTTAGATCTAGATTATTCTTAATCTCTGCGTGAGAGTTAATATGTTTGTCGTATTGGGTTAGACCAGTATTTATATTTTGGGTATTAATTATCCAAGGAGAGGTTTCTCTTTTCAAAAGAAATATACAGCGTGTCCTCTTAAAAAAACGTATGTTTGCTTTACAACGTAGTTATTGATCACCCTGTGTAAATCGGCATATTTCTAAGCCTGACGAATTTCATTGCCTATCCTCATCATACATCGTACAAACTCCTACGTCTTTCATCGAAGATAAACATGGGAACCCGCTACTGAACATAGAAGATCCAATAGGTAGATGGAGAGAATACATGGAAGAGATGTTTCAAGACCGAGAGAGGACGAACATTTACATGCAGGAGGCATCGACTGGACCTTATATCACAAAGCAACAAATTATCAAAGCGGCAAATCAGATAAAAAATGGAAAAGCTGTTGGAGAAGATAATATCCCAATTGAAATAATAAAGATATTACTAGACGAACACATCGAAGTAATGGAAGATATATTTAACAAAATATACGAAACAGGCATAATACCAAATAATTGGCTGACATCGGTGTTTATACCACTACCAAAGAAGAGAAACTCCAAGAAATGTGAAGACCATAGGATTATTAGCCTGATGAATCATATGTTAAAGCTTTTTCTACGAGTAATACACAATAGAGTATACAATAAACTAGACGAACACACTGGTTAAACTCAGTTTGGTTTTAAGAATGGGTTCGGAACAAGAGAAGCACTTTTTTTCAATACGTGTGCTAGTTGAAAGATGTAGAGATGTCGATTCTGATGTATACTTGTGTTTTATAGACTTTCAGAAGGCGTTTGACCTGGTGAAATATGAAAAACTAATAGATATTTTAAGGGCATGTAATATCGACGATAAAGACTTAAGGATCATTTCAAACCTCTACCAAGAACAAAAGGCTAAAATCAGAATAAAAAGCGAAACATCTGGTAAAATCAATATCGAGAAGGGAGTAAGACAGGAATGTGTCCTATCACCTTTGCTGTTCAATGTTTACTCTGAGAAGATATTTCAGAAAGCTTTGGAAGGCACCTCGAATGGTATAATTATAAACGGGCAATGTATAAATAACCTGCGATATGCTGATGACACTGTCATACTGGCAGATAATGTTGAAGCCCTGCAACGCTTAATGGTTCGAGTAACGACAGCCTGTAGAGAATTTGGAATGAAATTGAATACAAAGAAGACAAAAACGATGGTCATCAGCAAACACCAAAACAGAAGGGTGAAGATCAATGTCGACGGAACAGATCTGGAAAGAGTAACAAGAACAACGTACTTTGGAAGTAATCTTGATGAAATTTGTGACCACTCACTAGAGATAAGAATACGCCTAGAAAAGGCACGTACAATGTTTTACAAAATGCAAAAAGTTCTATGCAACCGCCAGCTGGGCATCTCATTGAGAACTAGAATACTTAAGTGCTATGTTTTCTCCACCTTGCTCTATGGTGTTGAAGCCTGGACAATGACAGAAGCAACACAAAAAAGAATCCAAGCATTCGAACTCTGGTGTTACCGTAAAATGCTCAGAATATCCTACATGAGCCATACGACAAATGCGGAAGTCTTGCGGAGGATGAATTAGGAAAGAGAGCTTATGCTTATAATAAAAGAGCAAAAGAGGACCAGAAAGAACACGCAACTCTTGGCTTAAAAACCTACGGCAATGGACGAACATGACCTCCATAGAACTATTCAGGGCTGCTACAAATGAGATTAAATGGGCAAATGTAATGGCCAACGTCCTTAAGGATAAGGCACCGTAAGAAGAAGATCCTCATCATCAGCCGTTTTGAGTTTACTGCTGGACATAGGCCTCCCGTAAATAATGCCAACGCATTCTATCTTGAGCACCCTGAATCCAGTTGTGCTGAATGCGCTTGATGTTATCTGACCACCTTGTTGTAGGACGTCCTCGATTACGATAAGCATCGTGTCTAGCTCTCCATTCCAGAATTTTTTTTATGTCCCGCCCAGTTCAATTTCAATGTTGTAATCTTTTGAACTGCGTCAGTAACAATAGTTTCTCTCCTAACTATTATATTTGATACTCGATCTCTGAGGAATATATTCAGCATTGACCTCTCCATTGCTCTCTGTGCCACTCGTATTTTATTGATTACTTTTCTGGTAAGGCTCAATGTTTCTGCTACATACGTTCGAACTGGGAGTACACATTGATCAAAGACCTTCCTTTTCAAACGCATGGGAATATCTGATCTATAGACTTCTCTCAGTTTTGCGTAAGCCGCCCATACCAGTCCTATTCTCTTGTTTAGCTCCGATGTTTGATTATCTCTTCTTAATTTAATCTCGTGGCCCAGATATTTATAGCTATACACCTGTTCAATTTTTGTGCCGTTAGTTGAGATGTTTTTCGCCAGCACTAGGTTGGTCATATATTGGCATGATTTACCCGATCTGCAATAAAGACTATGTCGCCTGTAAATCTCAAGTTGTTCAGAAACTCTCTATTTATGTTGACTCCAATATTCCCCCAATGTTTTTTTCATAGCACTCTGCAACAAAGCGGTGAATACTTAGGAGAGATGGTATCTTCTTTCCTTATACCCCTCTCGAAGGGAAATGTATTTGTGTTGCCATAATACATTCTGACTGCAGCTGTTGCGCTATTATATATATTCCGAAGAAGAGTTGTGTACCTATGATCATTACTGCACTCTGTAAGAGCTCTTAACATGGAACTATATTGGATTGAATCAAACGCTTTCTCAAAGTCTACAAATATTAATATCAATGGCTTGTATTCTGTAAATTTCTCTTTTCAGGATTTTATTACTTGTAAGTGGTCATTCGTTCCAAAGCCACTCATAAATCCGGCCTGCTCTAATATATATATATATATATATATATATATATATATATATACATATATATATATATATATATATATATATATATATATATATATATATATATATATATATATATAATGGCTATACACCCCAGCGTGGGGTTAAACCGCAAATGCTTTCTAGATCCTATTTCTTAAGTGGATCAGTCTTTTTTTTTTGTTTATCTTATCTTCTTGACAATATCTCTCCATTTTTTCCTGTCTCTAGTTTTTCCTCTCCAGTCACTGACTCCTGCTCTTTGGAGGTCTTCTTAAACTTTTTGCAGCCACTTTGATCTCGGTCTTCCCCTTCTCTTTCTTCCTCCTGGATTCCATTCTATTATTGCGTATGTCACTGCCTCATCGCCTGCTCGCCAAATGTGACCTAACCATCTAACTCTGCATTGCTTTATTTTAGTTACGATGTCTTCCTTAAGTTCTTCCTTAATTTCTGCATTTGTTCTGCTTCTATATTTATTTTGCTCTGTTCTGATTGGTCCTAGTATGGTTCTCATAATCTTTCTCTCTGCCATTCTTAAGTCTTTTTCATCTTTTTTAACCATCGTCATTGTTTTCCCTGCATATAATAATATTGGTCTAATTATGGTGTTATAAATGCTCATCTTGCTTTTTTTAGTCAGTGTTTTGCTTTTAAGTAATCTTTTGTTTGCAAAATAAGCTTTATTCGCTGCTAATATTTTTTCTTTTATTTCGGATTTCCTTTCTCCGGATTTACTTGTTGTAACTCCTAGGTATTTGAAGTATTCTACTTCTTCAAACTCGGAGCTTCCTATTTTGATTTTTTCCTTTATTGGTTTTTTCCCTAATCTTAATATTTTTGTCTTTTCTTGATTTAATCTTAGCCCCATTACCTCCCCTTTCTCTCTTATTTCTTCAAGCATTTCTTTCATTATTTTTCTGTTCTTTGCAATAATAGCAATATCATCTGCATATGCAATTATTTGACCACCTCTTGTTCTGAGATTTCCTTTATTTATATTTCGCAGTACATATTCGGCCTGCTCTCATGGTTGGTGAAAATCCAGCTTAGGTTCCAGTCTGCTAGTAATTATTCTCATAAATAGCTTATATAAATGAGACAACAAACTGATAGGTCTGTAGTTTGCAATTTCTGTTACATCTCCTTTTTTGTGCAATGTTATCATAATGACACTATTCCATTTTTTTGGTGTAACTCTTTCAAAGAAGCAGACATTATAAAGGGTTTTTAAAGCTGTTATGACACGTTCGCCTCCTAAATTTAGCATTTCACTTACAATTCCATCTTCTCCAGGTGATTTGCTGTTCTTCATACCTTTTAACGCTGATTCGATTTCTTCTTCGGTTATATCTGGAAGTTCCTCTGATCCTTGATTTCGTATGGCCTATATTTTTGTCTAAATAACTTTTTCGGATATTTTGAACAATAACGGAATTATCGATCAATGCAGCACTAAAAACTCACCCTGTATTATAGAAAGCGAATGGAACCTTCCTTCCCACCACGAACCCGATTATCAATAAGTGTGGGGGAATCATTGTGCCTTGGGGACTATGAAGAGAGTAAAAAAGAAAAATATACGGAATGTTTGCGAACAAATGTAGAATAAAAAAGTTTCATATAAAAAATTCCTTAAGGTTATTTAGTAATTTCTTTTATTGAGTGGCGTTTCTGTAGAAGAATGGGAGCTAATTAAATGTGATTTTTATTTAAGGGGCGCCCGTGCTATTAAAGCTGTCGCCTTTATGCGTCCGACCACCTCGTTTAAACGACAGGAGCGTGCGACTGATTGAACATATAATGCCGTTTAAAACAACAATAACTATAAAAAAGACCAGAAAATGTTTGAAAAACGAATATAAATTAGCCCATTTAGAACTGTTGAATAAATTGTTCGAGAGATTTTCTATTCATGTCCTTAAAAAGTGGAATAGGCACAAAACGACTAATATGGTAATTGACTTAATTAACGACTGATTTTTAATTCAACTTGAACGTAATAAATATAATCAGAAACATCAAGAGTTTTCTCACGATGCGTTAAACGGTACAGAATGTCAGGGAAAGGGACACGTTTTTTGTAAACAATCGAAGAAGTATGACAATGAGTGGCATTAAATCACGCATATATTCGGCTTTGGATTCAACTGCTGAAATTACCCATTGTTTATTGAAATTGAACTTTGGAATATTAAGTCAATCAATGTCGTTTTCGAGTCTAGTGACAAAATCCCCCATTGATTGGCCTGTCAATTAACTCTCCTCTCGACATGTATACGTGGCTGAAAACGCTTCTTATCTGATCCGTCCGTCACTGTTAAAGACGGTGAAAAGTTTATGGATTCCTGAAGAATATGTCTAACTGACGTCATCTATCCGCAATTCTCAATTGGCCTTTTTTCATCTCTCCTTTGCATTTAAATTGAATGTCCATTTCAGGCTCTTTCGCCTTCTCATTCTGTGCTTCTCGCTTCAGCTTAACCATAATTATGTACACTGAGACTTTATTTTCAACTTTATAAAAATTCATAAAACTATTTTAAACATGATACACTCAGAAAAAAATATACTTGTTGTTATATATTTCTGTGGCTATTTGCCAAAACTTGATATGTCAAATATCAATATAAGTTTTCAGTAGAGCGAAATTAAAAATATATAACCTCTTGACAATTTGTTTTTATTTTTTACTGGCTCAAATTTTATTACATTTTTATGAAATTTCGTATATAAATAAATAAAATGCTGCTTAAACTAATAGTGTACATTAATTTTGGAAATTCTATTGTGAAAAATGATTTTACTAACATATCATGTTTTGGAAAATATCTTAGATGCCATATATGGACATAGCATGTCAAATTGAAGTATATAAAATACGTGAATATCATAATTACAAAATAAACACTGAAAAAATTAATCCATCCATCCAATAGCACTACAGCCCAATCCTTCATTAAACCTTTCCAAACATCTCTATTTACTGCTGTTCTTTTCCATGAACGCGTTTTTAGGAGATTTTTGGCATCCTCATCTACCTCGTCTACCTATCTCTTTTTTGGTCTTCCAACAGGTCTTTTTCCTTGCATTCTTGCGTTTAGTAATTTTCTGGGGATTCTGTTCTCATGCATGCGGGCCACATGCCCTGCCCATCGTAATCTCTGCAGTCTAGTGTATTGTGCTAGTGTTGATTCAGTGTATTGTTCGTATATTTCGTTATTATATCTAATTCGCCAGTTGTTATTTTCCTTTATTGGACCCAGTATTCTACGCAATATTTTTCTTTCGAACACGTCTAATGCATTGGTAGATTTCTGTGTTATAACCCATGTTTCACACCCATAACTTACTATGGGTCGGATTATTGTTTTATATACCCGGAGTTTTGTTTTCCGGTGTACGTCTCGCGATTTGAATATGTGGCCCATCGCGAAATAGGCTTTGTTTGCCAGCATAAGTCTTCTATTTATTTCCGGTTCTTCTTCATTATTTTCGACCAGATCCATTCCTAAATACGTGAATCTATTCACGTATTCTATATCGTCTATAAATTGTTATTGTTGCGCCTGTCTATTTGATCTGGTTTGTATGAGTAGTTCTGTTTTATTTGTATTTATTGTTAGCCCTACAACTTCTGAACTCTGTTTCAACTGAACGTAGGTTTCTTCTGCCGCAGTCTTTGTTCTGCTCATTATGTTTATGTCATCTGCGTATGCTGCTAATTGGGTAGATTTGTTTGTAAGTATGTTATTTCTGCTCACCGTCAACCGTCTAATTACATATTCACGAACAAGATTAAAAAGTGTTGGAGCCAGTCCGTCACCTTGTTTCAGTCCTTGCGTTGTCATAAACGCATCAGTTATCTGTCCTTGAATACATACATGTGCTTCTGTTTCTGTCATTGTCATTTGCACTAGTCTTATTAATTTTGATGGTATGCCAAATTCTTGTAATATATTAGGTAGTATTGTTCTATCTATTGAATCATAGGCTTGCTTGAAATCTACAAAGAGATTGTAGACGTCTATGTCATATTCCCATGCTTTGGCTAGTATTTGTTTAACTGTAAATAGTTGGTCAATAGTAGATCTATTTTGCCTGAACCCTGCTTGATATTCCCCGATAATTTTTTCAGTGAGGGCTTGAAGTCTTCGATTAAGAATGTTTGTGAGTATTTTGTATCCCGAACAGAGTAAAGAGAGCCTCTATAATTCTGACATAACAGTTTGTCTCCTTTTTATGAATAGGGCAGATTATACTTTTCTTCCATTGTTGTGGGATTTTTTCTTCTCTCCATAAAATTAATACTGAAATTAAAACTTGATATTTAATAAAGATGGTTACTTTTAATCAATTTATATAATAATGTAAAATTCATCGATTTATTGAATATCTAAATTTAAACTTCAGTATAAATCTCTTTGAAATGAGTAATAACAATTAGCAAAATTATTTTTATTGTTCACTGTTATCAATCTCCATAAAAAAGCAATGTTTATCATTTAAAAATAAAACATTAAATTCCATCATTTACATTCTCACTCATGGACGTATAATTCTTTATTTATACGTCCATGTTCTCACTAGTCTTGAGTCCGTGGTAAAATGGATGGTACACTGGATCAAGGTATGGCAACAGGAAAATCAAGTCTTCCTTTTTTTGATGTTTTATTTAGGTCCACTATAAACAGGTTCTAATGTAAGATCCATCTGCTGACCTCTGCGTTTAATATTAAGGGTAGAAACGTCAAGACCTTTATGAGCATATTTAATGTCTATAACACCCAACTCTTTACCAAAACGTAGAACTTTTATATCATGTCATTTCACATTTTCATTATCCACACCTTTATCACACTTTACATAGATATTCTGGAAAAGTTTTAAATACGCTAGAAAATATTTCCTCTGCATTTCGATAACCTGGAATTTCTTCTTACCAGGGACAGTTCTAACAAACTGGTACCAGTCATGAGGTACGCTCAATTCTTGCAATGGTCGGCATCACATTTCATTCTAGTATGACCCACTTCCAGGAACTTGTGTTGTATTTTATTTATGGTTGTTGATCTATAAACAAATAAAAACAGTGCTCCTGCAACAATGTTATTTTTGTTTGCAACAAGAATCCGAATATAGAACAACTTTTTCAACTGTATCAACTAAGATGTCAAGGTATTTTAAAAGACAAGAAACAACTTGATCTGATCCACGTCCCCATCTGACAACCCCTCATGTCACATAAAACATGAAGTGGTATTTTCAGTGCAATTTCTGATGGTGAGGTTATATGTCCAAAGCAATCTTTTATAGTAGACTAGTAAGTCAAATATTAAAACAACCATTTAACCGCTACTGTTTCTGTAGAACTCTATATCTGCTTTTTTTTCAACATATTCTCTGCTAGCTAAAGATGTTTATTTTTCTCTTCATCCACGGCTGCACGTATTTCTTCACTATTAGAGGATTTTTTCTTGTTTTCTAGATAATCACAAGTCTTACATGTATCGATACTAAGATTTTTAAATTTATATCCAAGTTCTTTAAAAATCTTAGCATAAAATGAATATGATGCAGGCATTGTTCTGTTTGAGACATAAAGATCATACATAAGTTTAATATTTAGATTGGGAGCTAAATAGAGTCGACTTGTGTATCTTCGAGAGTAGTGGCTCTCATATTTTGGGAAATACTCTGTGTTTTATAGCTTCAGCCTTTTCGTATGGTCGAGCGTTATGTGGTTGGCGTTTTCCAGGTCCATTAGGTTCTATAAAACCCGTGGGTGATATTTGTTTTTTTTTTATCAAAATATCAATTTTTCCTCTTGTCATACTATGTAGACTCTGGAACATGTATTTGCAAACTTTTAACGTTTTGTCGTTATATGTGATATTATAGGATACCACAATTTGTCTGTTTTTATTATTTCCTCGTTCTCCTTTATCTTTTCTTTCTGTCTTCTTTAACTCAATCTTCACTCTTTCAGAAATTACTTGGTTTTTGTCTTGCACTTTTTTAAGAAAATCATAAAAAATTTCTTTTTGTTCATCTATAGAGAGTTTCTCGTGACATTTATTGCGACAGCAACGAGTAAGCGCTTGAAATACTTTTGCAGGTTTTGTATACCTTTTCTTGTAATATGTTCTTCTCCTAACATCTTCTTTTCTTTCATCTCTACTCTGTTATATTTCGGTTTTTAGGTTGAACATTAGAGTTATTTATTTGGTCTTTGCCATAGTCACTTTTATTTGTAAAAGTATCATTACTTACTATGTCATCCGTATTATTACTGGAAGTAGCTGTTGTTTCACACTTTTTAGATGGCATTGCTTGATATTTACCTGGCCTTTCATTCTCACTTGTGTCAGATGAAGTGTCCAAAGGAATATAATCCTCATCTGCATCTGAATTATCACTATTCAAATATGACACTAATTCATCAGAAGGGCTTGTCTATTAAGCGTAAAATGTATGGCTGTCTTAGTGAGAGCGCCCACCAAAGTGGCGTGGCACGTAGCAAGTGGCAAGTAGCACGCGTCTAGCATGTTTCTTAAAATGTAACCGATGAAAACGAATGATTCAGCGTACACCAAAATGACAGTGACGTCATTCATTCAAATCATTTGTTTTCATTGGTTACATTTTAAAAAACATGCTAGACGCGTGCTACTTGCTACGTGCTACTTGCCACGCCACTTTGGTGGGCGCTCTCACTTAGAGATGTTGCTAAAAAGCTACGAGCCTCGACATTTGAAACCAGAGAAGACTGTCAGTGCAAGCGGTATAAGTACTTATAGAATATTTCTATTGCCGAACAAAGTGATTAAATAAGACAGTTTAATAACATTCGCTGTGACAATGGTAATGATGCCCAAAATAGTTACCTATCTGGACTTATCTCATTACGACCTGTTTTTCAACGAAGGCCAAGGAAAAACGAAGAAGATGCTAGATTGAATAAAAATTCCCACAGCTACAAAGTTAAAGTTATTAGAAATGGCACTGCAGTAGGGGTACCAGCATCTTTTAAAGCGTTTTAAGCACTGTTTAAACCCCATCGATAGACGGGGAAAGCATACCAATATACCTCATTTGGTATATTTTTTGGCTCATTAAAGGGGTGTAAAGCGCACTATAGTTTGAAGAACTCTAACAGAGTTTTCCTACCGGAAGATATTAATGTTCAAAAGCTTCTTGAATTACTTTTGGCTAAACGTCCCCATATTGAGATGTGTTATAAAACATTCAGGTAAATATTTGTATCAGAGTTTAACATCTCGATCGGTTACCTACGAACTTAAACGTACTGTTGGTGTGACGAGCAGAAAGAAAAAAATTATTGAGCAAATGGTGTTTCAATTATGTACACGTATGACCAAACTATCGCAAAAACGGGGTCGGAGGACATTGATTCAATGCTCTATTATTCTTTGCTGTTAAAAACTTTATGTTTGCCAAACCTCGCGGAGGACAAAACAAAAATCACACCATTATCCAGTTCTTCCACAACCTAACTACTACACTAAAAAGGATTCACACTGTGACAATTACTTACTCAGTGCGCGGCTTCATGGAACCGGACAAAAACATGAAATTGATCCCCAAGAGTGCAAAGGCTGAAATCCCAGATGTCTGGGGAGAGGTTATAGAAGCCGCGCGAATAAAGCCACATCCGTTTGTTATTGTAACATGTGAATAAATTATGTTTAAAAAGTGGGGTACATTTTTGTATTTCAAGTTCTACAAAAAGAAATGTTCTTTTCCTATTTGGCTACTATAACAGTTTATGTTTTTTGAAACAAAATGCAAAACCGTGGATCACAGAGAAACATCTTTCACGTCCTAGTGAAAGTTCAACGGAAAAACCAGAAGAAACCAGAAATTCTATGAAGAAGAGGGATCTAAAGAGTCCTACAGCCGACTTCTTTCTGTCAATCAGCCTGAGTTATCATCTGAGCCCATTAATGTTCCCGATGATCAAAGCGATTTTTAGAAATCGGATTAACTTTAGTTAGTAGTTTGTAGCTTGGTTTATTTTTTTAATGTAATATAGAAATGCTTTACGAAATAAAAAAAGAATAAAAATAAAATTTTGAATTGAATAAAACTTGATCTGTTCAGGGGAATAATCAACTCAGTCTACATTTTGTTTAAATATAAAATATCTAACTATTAAATAATAATTCAATCAAAACATTATTTCAGCTATTTAGGTATAAGAAGTACATATCGAACTAATATATAAAACCATATAGTTAAAAATGTAAAAAAGAAAAGGATTTTTATCGTTTCAAATTTTCTTTTCTTTCTCCCGAAAAATGTAATTTTTTCCCCTGTACCCTTCAATCGATGTATTCATGACGCTAATATCCAAAGTTAACTAAATATTTTAAACTAACTAAAAGTTTTTCTCTTTTTTTGGCAGTTTTTCTTATATTCACATCTTAAATTTTAAGAAAAATCATTTTTATGACGAAATAAACATGTATTTTAAACAACAAAAACACAGAATGCGATTAATCAATTTTAAAATAAATTGGTGTATAGTTGGCTGCATAACACCGTCCATATACTTCGTTTTTACGTGGCGTCCTACAGGAAGTAAGTAACGACTTTCGTTATCGAATTAGAAAGAGACACAACGACAAAACGTACGTGAAATCTTCGATCATGAATCGTGAAATCGTCAACGTTGAAATTCAAAAATGGACGTCATAAACTAAATCGTATTTATCATTTCTTTTTTATAAATTTCTGAATTTATTACGAATGAGATAGAAAAAACTGTCCGTAAATAAAGATAAACAAAATAAAATATGTTCGTTTGACATATAATTCGATGTTTACATAGTTAAAATACATTCAATGATTCAAAATATAATAAATATTCGCGCCATTACAAGAAGTTTAAACAAATGAACATCGAAAATGCAGTAAACACTTGTCAGTTACGGCGTCTAAAAATCATTTCGTTATAAGCAGTTTAATTATTGTAACAGGTGTAGTGAACGTCTTTTGTGTGTAATATATTGTACCTACCCAATATATGTGCATACTTAGTTATCTAACAAGTAATAAGTTAATAACTAAATAAACAGAAAAAGTGTAATTGTTCATCAATAGCTGAATTTAACAATATGAGTGGAGCTAACCAACAACCGCCGAATTCACCACGCCCTCAACAAAATGAAGGGGCAGACATTCCGGTAATTCCTCCAGGGGAAAATCCAGTTGCTCAAATGCAAATTCCAGTTCCCGAAGAACAAAATCCAGTTATTCCCGAACAAATGGTGATACCTCAGCAAAATCCAGTTGTTCAACAACCAAGACGAGTTATTGCTCAGCAACCAAGACCAGTTATTGGTCAGCAACCAAGACCAGTTATTGGTCAGCAACCAAGACCAGTTCGGCATAATCCAGTTCGTTTTCCTCGACTTCCCAATCCTCATTATCGTTTAAGAAATGGGTATAGAATCCATCCACAAATTTTTGCCCTTCAAGATGCAGTTCGTATGGGAGAGGCCAGCGGCGTTCGCCCTCGTTTACCGAGAAGCAATTTAACAATGAGAAGCTACAGACCACCAATGGCAGCAGAAAATCCAGGAATCATCGGAGATGACCGTAACAACCCCCTGGCTAGAGCAATCCATCCACGTAGACAGGAGCAGGCAGCTCCTCTACAACAGGAGCCTAATCTGGTCATAGTGGAATCCGATTCAAGCGATGAGGATTAAACAGTTCGAAAACCTATCAGAGACTGATACGTGTTTAGTGTTATAATAAAATAAAAAAAAAAAATGTGTGTGTTTTTTGTAAAAAGTATAATTTTTTTTGTTTTTTGTAAAAAGTATTGTAAATTGCTACTTGTCTCTTTCATTTTTTCAATAAAAATTAATAAATAAAGGTTCTAAACCACATTTCTTGTAGTAATTTTTTATTCATAATTTCTGAAACTCTTTAGTTGTGGCATGTTAAATATTGTATATGTGTGGACTAAACCACAATTGATTGTAATAAAAATTACAATTTACATTTGTTGTTGCAAAAACAAATTTAAAATGTAATATTTATAATAATTATTTGGGGTTTAAAACCATATTAATATAATATTTATCGAATTTAAGGAAAAGCAACGTCGATTTCTCAAGCTGTGTGGCAATTTGGCAACATAGGTAAGTTATTCCTAGTTCTCTGTTATTAACACCAGAGAACTACGTTCTCTGTTGTTAACACATCTGACATCACCATCACATAATCGTATTGTGGTATTGTTATGTTTGTTTTGTTAATAATTTGTACTGGATATTTCCAAAGTTGATATTTCTCTCATAAATTAAGACAATTAGAGGGCTAAATCTTTTGGTGATTGCTGGTACCATTGACTAGCTGAATTCAGAGTTGTGGAAGTATTTAAATCAAGGTAAGCTATCTTTTTGCCATTTATCTACATTTAACCTCTAAATCTCTAGACAATTTTAATTTCTACTTAAAATTGGTTTCAAATATATACAAGTACATGTCTTTCAGGTGCCTAGGAAGTGCATCATACCAAAATGTACCTAAAACTACCAAAATCAGAAATATGTTTACATTTTCCATACCAAATCATCCTCCAGGAGAGAAACATAGTTAAGAGTCATTCGAAAAGACCAATGGGTACCACATGACAAAGCAGCTGTAACTGAGAAACAATTTATCGAAGATGATATGATGTACGAATTCAACTACGCACCATGAAAAGTAAAAGAGAACACTTGAAATACCCAGAATTGATTTAAGATGCCCTGCTAACTATTTTACTAATGCACCTTATAGTTATCTCATCGAAAAATAAAGGAGCGAAAGACTTCAGAAGACAAGAGGCATTTTAACGTAGAAATAATCCATAGTTAGATAGCAGTAGATAGAAGTTCTCAGGCTATATCAGTAGTTAGCTATTAAAGGAGATTTTGTGTATATAAATCTCCTTCAAATACAAAGATACCTCTAGTACATTTTATCTTAAATTAATATAGATTAATTCACAAGAAGACTCTCATAATTATATACAAACATTTGCCAAAAATATTTAATTGTCAACTTATCAATTGTATAATTGATTCTTTTAGATTAAAATAAAACTGGTAGTAAATCTTCACTACTACAAAAACCAATCATTTCTTTTATTAGCTTTGTCGCTGCTAATATACGTATTTCTGACTATTTGGGCATCTTCAGTATGGTGCGTTAACTTGGCTGCACTGTACTAAAGACAACCAATAGTCAGAAACACCTATATACACTTGCCTTCCATCTATATACCTATTTTGTTTTCCTGTTTTGCAAGATATGCAATTACATTGTACTTTTATTATTCACTCGCATTAACCTTTTCAATCAGTCCATGTTAGTATCACCCAGTATCAAATCTTCAGGTTTCTACTGTGACAAATATATTTTGCATATATTATAAAAATCTCTAAAACATAGGGTGCATACCTATCAACCTGCCATTGTCATGTTGTCAATTCTAATATCGTGGTTTGTAAAGTATAAGTGGCTTTGCCTAAACATAAGAAACTTGGTTCACAAGTTTTTCTTGATGTAAGGATGAACTGTGTTAAATTTGACATTAATAGTTCTTCTTGTTTATCTCATATTTTGTTTTGTCTTATTTTAGTACTGGTATTGTTCTAACACCTTTTAAGATGTCCATTGTGATGACATTTTTTTAGAAGAGCATAACAAATAGTCTATTTGATTATCTGAATTTTAATAATATATTATTTAATCCCAATCAATTTGGTTTTATACAAAGAAGTTGTACTTAGATGTCATGTAGCTCATTAATATCCTCAAGAACTATGATATTAGAGATGTAGTACTAGAAGTTTTTCATAATTAGGTATATGTAGATGTATACTGACTTTTTAAATATAAAAATTGGAATACTTCTGCGGTTAGTCCACTACTTTTTATTGCTTATATAAATCCTTATTTGAGTATGGTCATAAATAGAGTCACTATTTCATTTGTAGATGTCCTAGTTTTTAAAGACAAAAGTTTGCAAGCACTGTGGTTGAGGGTTTTGTAAAAGTTAAACAATGGCTTGATAATAATAAATTAACTTTTTAAACACAGATAAATCTTGATATATAGGATTTTCATTAATTAATACAAACAGACTAAATTTTAATTGTATCAAAGTACATGATTAAGATTTCAGTAGGGAAACTAACACTCTAAAATATTTAGGCATTAAAATTAACCAGAATCTGAAATTTACTGATCATATTCAAGATTTATTTAGTAAAATTAGATATAAAAAATAGTAGTAGTAGTAATAGTAGTTCTAATAATAAATGATAGTAAAATAAATTTTATACTTATAGTGAAGTCATTCTTGAGATATGGTAAAATTGTATGGGGAGGGGTCTACGATAATAAATTGAAACAGTTTGATGTGGTATATTTGCATATCATTTATTTTACAGGTAGAATTTATCCTACAAATTTCTATATTTTTCTGTATGTAAGGAAAAACTCCATAGAATTTAAGATTAATAGATGTTTTTCTTTTTATATCATGTGTTTTCCTTTTCTTGAAGAAATTGTGCTGGAATTTTAAAACTTGGAACAAAGGTTCCTTTTGGTGGAAGCAATTTGGTCTCAGTAGGCTTTTTTCTTTTCTTCCTTTACAAAGAAGTAGTCCTTGAGTCTTGAAGCTGAGTATATGGATTACTGGTGATGTAAGAAGGGGCCTTATTGAATTTAGAGTTAATATAACTTCTTCTCCCATACTTATGATTTTTAGTGTTCTTGAAGGAAATTCTTATATTTTAGAGACTTGGTAGATAGATTGGATATATGGGCTAATAGTTCTTGTCTATGTTCTTTTTAAAATAAGGTCTAGCACCAAAATTCATGTATTATTGTAAGTGCCAACATCATTCTTGATCCAACTTTTCCAATCTTTTGATGGAAATCTGGGAACAGAAAAAAATTACGGATGTAGGGAGAGGTGGAACAATATGTCTCATCTATGACATACCAGATTATGGGGATTGCAAGGGTAATACTCTTGTAGGTAATCTCTATGAGATACTCCCTTGGATAATAAAAAGTAAATTAGAGAAATATATGAACATAAAGTTTGGTGAAGACAAGAAAGGATTCAAGAGACAAATCTCTTCTTTTGACTCCATGATGACTGTTATCGATCATGCCTTTATTGACACCAACTCTGTGATGTAGTGAGTTTTCCATACCATTGTCTTAGATTTGTCTGCTATGATGTTCTTCTTTTACCAGGACCATGTTTACCTTGGACTGAGTAATCTGATCTTGATGTTTCACCTTAACAAACATTTTTGCATTAACATGCTATATAATAAATACTACACTTCTGTTTGACTACAACTCAAAATACATTCAGTACTTTATATACAGGGTGATTGGTTAGTGAAATAACGCTCAGTAGATCTGCTATAATAATAGATAGCAATTAAAGTTAATCTAAAAATTGTAGGCAACTTTAAAGTTCACATTACAAAATTAGTTACAGTGTTACAGGGTGCTCGATAACATAGTGTGAGGCCAAACATATGTTTTTTTTTAATGCAACACCCTGTATTTTATTTTATATTCGAAATCTTCTTTACTTCCCCATCACAACAGTATAAAGGTTTATTATGTTATACAGGGTTTTTACAAAGTTATCATCAATTTTCTTTGTAAATCGTAACACGTTCAACTCACTGTATAATTAAAAAGAAGCCTAATAAAAATTATCTATCGCTGCCACATTTTTTATTTATTGTCAGAATCTTCAACAAATTATTGATATTGCTAATTTTCTTTATATCAAATACCGTGTGAGTCAAAACGCAAATACATCATTTTCTCAATAATTTTAAATAGAACATCCTATATTTTATATCACCTTCGAAAAGTGCCATTACCATAATTCAATTTTTATTTAATATTCCCTAGTTTTAAATTTATTGGGTTTACATTTTTCAAAGCAAATTATTTGTTCTCGGACGCGACTAGTTCACGTTCGAGACGCATCGCCCCGCCCCTTATTTTTCACGTTGGCCCCTCCCTGACCTGGAAATCCTTAATGTATACTTCAAAAAGTATAAAAATAGGCGATTTTCAGGTCAATAAGTTCAGTCCTTCACGGGCTCTCCGAGAGCTTAGTGCTCTCGGGGCTCTGCTTTCTTGTTTTTAGATTTTCCCATACTCTGTGGCTGAGATGTTATTCTACTGCAACCTGGTATTTTTATTTTGACTTAACCTTTGTCATGTAAGAAATATCTTGCCTTTTTCAAGGCAAGATACCAGAAGAAAACGTTTTCGAGTCCATACCTTGAAAATGGACTTAAGTAGAGGAGCTATCGTTGATGTCTTCGAAGCCCTCTACAGAGCACACGGTGGTACAGAAGGTGCTTAGACCCTTATTAATTACACCGCGGTGACATGGCGCCCAACAACGTGGATTATTCCGATCCCACGACCCAGCTCGACTCACAGCAGAAGGCTACAACCATTGACTTCAACATGGGTTGAAGTCAAGAGAAGAATGGGGAGAACCACGGAGTATTAGAAAGCTATACTCTAAAACTCCGACATCGAGGCCTTCTGCAGACCGGATGCCTTCGACGTGCAGGCACCTTTGACGAGCCAAACTTCTTCGAAGTCAGAAGCCCCTGATGCCAATGGAAGTCCAGAAGTAGACCCAGTCATCGCCCCCCTACCGAAAGTGGTTGGACGACCACGTAGGCTTCGGCACCCTGGTAGTCTGCGAAACCCCTGGATATGGCAGATAGGATCCGGACGACCGAGAAGAAGACGAACCCGTCGAATGAGTTGGCACAGCGATCGAGGATGGACTTGCAGGAGCCGGAGATGCCATCAGCACCACCGACCTCCCTATTAGTGCTGTGCAGTGAGTTTGCTTAAAGACAATTTTTAATTTTATTTACATTTTCACATATTTTTATATGTCTCATACTTTCCGTACATTTTTATGTATTTTTACTTATTCTTGTGTTACATGTATTTTATTGTAATTTGATATTTTTGAATTTTCAATAAATTTTTTCCCAGCCACAGAGCCTCCAGAGGAGGGGGGATGTTCTCGGACGCGACTAGTTCACGTTCGAGACGCATCGCCCCGCCCCTTATTTTTCACGTTGGCCCCTCCCTGACCTGGAAATCCTTAATGTATACTTCAAAAAGTATAAAAATAGGCGATTTTCAGGTCAATAAGTTCAGTCCTTCACGGGCTCTCCGAGAGCTTAGTGCTCTCGGGGCTCTGCTTTCTTGTTTTTAGATTTTCCCATACTCTGTGGCTGAGATGTTATTCTACTGCAACCTGGTATTTTTATTTTGACTTAACCTTTGTCATGTAAGAAATATCTTGCCTTTTTCAAGGCAAGATACCAGAAGAAAACGTTTTCGAGTCCATACCTTGAAAATGGACTTAAGTAGAGGAGCTATCGTTGATGTCTTCGAAGCCCTCTACAGAGCACACGGTGGTACAGAAGGTGCTTAGACCCTTATTAATTACCCCGCGGTGACATATTAAAGGTGTCTAAATTTTTACAAATTTTGTGTAAGCCATGAATGATTTGTGTAATACTGAAAATTCAGCATTACTGAATATTAATCCGGTAATTAATGTAACAAATAAAGAAAGAAAAATAATTTATTATTAATAAATTTTACAAAAATACATTTGTTTTTTTTATGACACAATCTTTAGCAATTAAAACACAAATAAAGTTCTATAAGCTAATTTGCTGGCTGCGGAGCAAGAGGCTCCTATTGGCGTGGTCAGGTTTTCTCCAGTGACAAGACCACTTTAACCGTTTTTCAGGTCAGCTGGCCAGTTCCTTTTGAGTCTCCTATTGGCTTGGTGTTCTAGCAGAGGTTGTAGTAAGGGGTTACTATGTGATTCCAGTGCTTCATGCTGTATTTAGTGATTACATCTACAATAAGATTTCCATCTTTGTCTTTAAGTTTACATCTTTGGCATTTCTTTATGCTTCCTGTTATCTCTTTTACTTGTTTGTGCATATTGAACGCATCATACTTTTTCTCATAGGTTTCCATTTCTTCACACTGTTCTTTAATCCACTCCTCTTTGACTTCTTTTATTCTCTTTTTTGTGTTTATTTATTTCTTTGTATTTGTCTGGGTAATTCTTCATCTTTTTCTTTGTTCCATCAAATCTAGTATATCTTGTGTCATCCACCTCTTATTCTTTGTCGTTGTTTTTGTAAGATGTTTCTTTCCTGCTGTTTGTATAGCTGTATTTATGTACTTTAATTTTTGGTTAACGTTATTTGTATCGTTAATTTGTTGCTGCACTGAACGGAGGTTTTCATTTATTTTTTCTCCTGTTTCTTGTCGTATATTTTTGTTTCTAAGTTTATTTAAATCTAGTGCCTTTCTGTGTGGTCTTCTAATCATTTTTGGTCTCGCCTCTATCACACTAACTACTGGGTTATGATCTGAGCCTATATCAGCTCCTGGGTACGTCTTAGTACATTTAACAGCATTACGATACCTCCTCTAAAAGAATTAGAGAATTAACAGGAATGAGAAAAACACTTCAAACTAGGCAACTAAGAGATGAAAGGGGTGCACTTATAACAGATATAAACCAAAAAAATGCAGAGATGGACACAATATATAGCACAACTATTTGAAGACAAAGAGAGAACAGAAGCACCAAAAGAATTTAAGGATGATACTGGGCCTGACATTATACGAGAAGAAATTGAATATGCAATGAAACAAGCTAAAGATGGTAAATCTCCCGGGCCTGATGAAGTTCCTATCGAATTACTTAAAATTGTGAATACTGAATCTATTGATCTTCTTTTGGATCTATTCAATACCATATATAGAACAGGTATAATACCTAAAGAATGGCTCCAATCAACATTCATAGTGCTTCCCAAAAAAGCCAATGCAAAGGAGTGCAATGAACATCGCACCATAGCCTTAATGAGTCATGTCTTGAAATTGTTTTTAAAAGTAATTTACAATAGAATACATAAGAAATTAGATGAAGGCATAAGTAATACACAAATGGGATTTAGGAAAGGACTGGGAACACGAGATGCACTGTTTGCAGTAAGTGTTCTTTCGCAGAGATGCTTAGATATTAATCAGGAAGTATATGCCTGTTTCATTGATTTTGAGAAGGCATTTGACAGAGTGCAGCATAATCGACTTAAAGAAATTTTATTAAATAAAAACATAGACAGTAGAGACATTAGAATCATCTGTAACCTCTATTGGAATCAAACAGCAAAAGTGAAAGTTGAAAACGAACTGACCAAGGATATCCAGATTCGCCGTGGGGTCCGCCAAGGGTGTATTTTATCACCCTTGTTATTCAATTTATACAGTGAAGCCATCTCAGAATTAGCGCTTGCCGAGATCAGTGAGGGCCTTATAATAAACGGTGAGCCACTTAATAACATAAGATATGCTGACGACACCGTCCTTTTGGCAGGAACACTAGAAGAACTGCAACACCTTGCTGAGCAGCTGAATATGTATTGCAACGATTATGGACTAAAAATCAATTTGAAGAAAACCAAGTTCATGGTACTTACAAAAGCACAAAACATCAAAGTTAAGCTAGTGCTGGATAATACAGAAATTGAACAAATATCTTCGTACAAATACCTTGGAGCATGGATCACAGAAGATACTGATCAGACAAAAGAAATAAGATGCCGCATTGAAATTGCGCGGTCAACTTTTAATAGAATGTGTTGTGTTTTTTGTACTCCATAGGGTATTGGATTGTATGATGAATAAAGATTTTTACTTTTTGTTTTTTATTTTTCACACATGGATACATCTGTCATATATATGTTATATGTCAAGTCAAACTTCTTCTTCTTTTTTATAAAATCAGTTGTACCAACTGCTAAGTACAAAAACATTAAAACATAAAAATCCTAACATAGCCCCCCTTTGAAGGGAACCTTCAAAATATAAATAATGTGTATTTCACGATAATTGTCTTTATTAATTTTCACTTGAAGCTTCATCTTGGAGAGGTAGTGGATGTAGATGTCTCACAGATCGTTTTAGGACACCTTTTGTAGTGGACACAAGGGATACTCGATGAATACCATCTGGACCAGGAATCAGCTGCAAAATTCGACCTAGTTGCCATTTTTGTGGTGGTAAGTGGTCATTACGGATTAATACCAGACTCCCAACTGAGAGTTTTGACTGTGGAGACTTCCATTTATATAGTTGATGGAGCTGGCTGATGTATTCTTTTGAAAATCGATTCCAAAACTGTTGTTGCAAACGTTGAACAGCTTGAAGTCTTGTGGTTCTATTTTCTGCTACTTCCAGTAAGTCTAAGGAAGGAAGAGAAGTAATAGGATGGCCCAAAAGGAAGTGGGAAGGAGTCAGAGGCTCGTAATCATTTGGGTCATCTGAAATTGCATAGAGCGGTCTTGAATTTAGAATGCCTTCAATTTGAATTATGAGTGTTAAAAACTCTTCATAGGTTAAAATAGAATTTAACAGAGTTCTTTTAAGATGATGTTTCATTGATTTAACTGCAGCTTCCCATAACCCACCAAAGTTAGGACTGTAAGGAGGAGAAAAATGCCAACTTATATTATTGCTAGTTGCATAATCTATTAATGTATTAGGATTATTTTGAATAAACTTGTACAATTCATTGAGTTCGTTATATGCACCTTGAAATGTTTTACCATTATCAGAATAAATGTGGTTGGGTATTCCCCGACGTGAAACAAATCTTCGCAGACATGCTATAAAACATTCTGTTGTCATATCTGAAATGAGCTCAAGGTGAATAGCTTTAGTTACAAAGCATACAAACACACAAATGTAACCTTTTGTTGTTTTTGCACCTCTTCCCTTTCTGTCTTTTATGTTATATGGACCGGCATAATCTATTCCAGTGACTTGAAATGGAAAAGATGGTGAAATTCTATTATTAGGTAAGCTACCCATAGGGGCAATGGATGCAACTGGTTTGTGTCTAAAACACTGAATACAATTCTTGACAATTTTTTTTGCAAGAATTTTCCCCCCAATAGGCCAATATTTTTGTCTGACTGTTGCCAATAGTAATTGCGGCCCTGGATGTAATAAATAGTTATGTTTATGAATAAAAATTAGTTTAGTAAATGGATGATTTGAAGTTATAAGGATAGGATGTTTAATATTTGTTTGTAAATTAGTATATTTTAATCGTCCCCCTACACGAAGAATACCTTGCTCATCCAAAAAAGGACATAAAGAAGATAATTTATGGTTACGGGGTAATGGTTTATGAGACAAAAGAATTAATGGGTCATTAAATGAATCCTTTTGAGCTAGTTTGATTAATGTTAGCAGTGCTTGATCAACTTCAATTGCTTGTAACGGACCCAAGTATTGATTGGTTTTATTTTTTGAATTATGAATAAATCTTTTACAATATGCAATTGTTCTGACTAACTTTAAATAACTAGAAAACTTTGTAAATATTTCTAACGAATTGACAGAAATATTTGAAAGAATTGTTGTTGGAATCCTTTTTAATTCTGGTAATTTTGATTTGGATATATTAAATGAATATTGAGGCCATTGACTGTTTGGTTCACATAAAAACTCTGGCCCTGTCCACCATATATGGTGGTATTTTAATTTGTTTGGTAGTATGCCTCTGGAGGCAACATCAGCAGGATTTGTTTTTGTATTAGTATAACTCCAATTTGAGATAGAAGTTAAATTTTGAATTTTTGCCACTCTATTGCCCACAAAAATTTCTAGAGAGTTTGGATCTGTTTTTAACCAACAGAGCACCACTTGTGAATCAGACCAATAATAAAATGGTATATCATTAGGAAGATTGAATAGTGATGTTTTTACTTGAATAGATAATTGTGCAAGTAATAAGGCTGCACATAATTCCAATCTTGGAATTGTTAATGACTTAAGTGGTGCCACCTTAGTTTTCGAGCATAATAGTTGTACATGAAATTCTCCTTGCGAATTTGAACTGCGTGCAAAAATGCATGCAGCATATGCATCACGAGAAGCATCACAAAAACCATGGATCTCTATCAATTTATACTCATTTTTTATAACATATCTAGGAATGGATAATTGATTTAATTCTGACAATTCAGTTCTAAACTGTTGCCATTGTAAAAATAGATCATCTGGAATGGGTTCATCCCATGCCATGTTTAATGACCATAATTTTTGTATCATTATTTTTCCTATAATTATACAAGGGCTGATTAAACCTAATGGATCATAAATTTGTGCTATATCTGAGAGTACCTGTCTTTTTGTAAGTGAACTCGTTAATGGATAAATATTTTTATTAATTGAATATTTTAAAACATCTAATTGACTGTACCAGTAAATACCTAATGTTTTTGAAGCATCATTTTGTCCTAATTTTAATATGGCTAATGAATCATCATTACTGGAAATGGTTTGAAGAACATTTGAATTGTTAGAAGTCCATTTTCTTAGAGGAAATCCAGCAGAATTTAGAATGAATGAGACTTCTTGACATGTTTGAATTAATTCAGAGATACTATTAGAACCAGTGAGTAGATCATCTACATAAAAGTCTTTTAGAATTGTTTGTGATGCTAATGGAAATGAATTTATATGTTCTTGAGCTAATGTTTGTAAACATTTTATTGCTAAATATGGAGCTGAAGTTGTTCCATAAGTCACTGTATTTAGCTCATAAACTGAAAGGTCTTGTTCTGGATTATCTCTCCAAACAATTCTTTGTAATGACTTATGATCATTGTGAATTAAAATTTGTCTATACATTTTTGTAATGTCTGCAGAAACTACATATCTAAACATTCTAAATCTTAGTAAAATACTGATAATATCATTTTGGACTTTTGGACCAATGTATTGTAAATCGTTTAATGAGTAGCCTGTAGAAGAAGCACAGCTACCATCAAAAACTACACGTAGTTTTGTTGTGAGACTTTCTTCTTTGAGAACACCATGATGTGGTAAATAATAGTATGTTTTATTAGGATTATCTTGTGACATATCTATCTTAGTCATATGATTTAAGGAAATATATTCTTTAATAAATTGTGAATATTGAATTTGAAAATTGTTGTTTTGATTAAATCTTTTTTCTAGATTTACAAACCTGGTACAAGCTGCATTGAATGAATCCCCTAATACATCAGGAGATAGTTTTAATGATAACTTTACTACAAAACGACCCTCTTCATTTCTAGTAGTATTTTTGTGAAAATGATTTTCACAATCTGATTCATCTTTTGGCAAGACTGAATTTACAGGTACTTCTTCTAGTTCCCAAAATCTTTTTAATTGAGCATCTTCTGAATAAATTGTGTTTGCAAAATTGCATCTGGATAATGAAGTTGATACAGGACTTTTTCCTGAAACAACCCAGCCTAGTTTAGTATTTTGTAAAATAGGTAGCCCGTTACCAAGATATATTTTTCCTTCTGTTAGAAGGTCCCAAAAAAGATCTGCACCTATAAGCATATCAATCTCTCCAGGTTCAAAAAATTGTTCATCTGATAATTGAATATTTTTAGGGATAATTAAAGATGGGTGGATTAGTTTTTCTGCAGGTATTTCACTGCATATGTTGGAAATCACATAACATGAAATTGTTGTTTGATAATTGTCAATTTTAGAAAAAATAGTCAAATTGCATTTTTTTGATAAATGTGATGTTACTTGATTAATTCCAACTATGGATAGTTTTGAATCTATTAAAGGTATGTCAATTTTATTGCAAAACCCTTGTGTAATTAAATTGTTTTGTGAACCACTGTCTAATAGAGCTCGACAGTAATGTTGGTTGCCTACCGTATCTTTAACATAAAAGCCTACAGTGGATAATAGAATTTGTGTATTTGAATGTTGAGGTTGTATGAATAAATTGGTAGATGTTGGATTATTGGATTGTTCATGAATTAATGAATTATGTTTTACATTGCAAATTTTGCAAGGCCCTAAATAGCATGATTCAACCTTATGTCCTGTCCTCAGACAGTTTACACACAACTGTAGTTGTGAAATTGATTCTTTTCTTTGATTGATATTTAGCTTTAAGAAATCAGAGCAACTGTATATTGTATGGTTATTCTTTTTACAAAAATTACATTTTTTGTAATTATTATTTGAGTTATGGCTGGAAATTGCTAAATTAAAATGTGAATGATTTTTTGTTTTGTTTGGTTTTATATTAGAACTAGGATTAATGTTTACATTTGTAGTGTTGTGTATGATTTCCAATATGTCTGCTTTTGATTTAAGAAATTCTAAGAATTCCTCCATGTTAGGAAGTTCACCACTAAATTTTTTCTCTTTCCACTCTCTAAAAGTATTTTTATCTAATTTTGATGAAACTAAATGTATAATTAGAAAATCCCACAACTGGTCTTTACTAATACCTATGTTTTGTAAAGATACAAGATTTTTTGATACATTGTCTAATAGTCTACGAAAACTGGTTGAGGATTCTTTAGAACAATGCTCTATGTTAAGAATTGAATTTAAATGACTATCTACTAAAAAATACTTTTTGTCAAACCTGTCTAATAATGTGTTCCAAGCTTCTTGATATAAATTATCAGTGAATGGAATTTGATCGATTAAACTTTTTGCATAACCTTCTAGTGATGCTCTCAATAAAGAAAATTTTTGAGAATGTGTCAATGATGCATTTTCATGTATTGTTGAAAGGTAATTACTTTTAAACTCCAGCCAACTGTCATAATCACCTTTAAACATTTGAAGTTTAATTTTAGGTAAAATAATATTTTGTAATGGATCTTTATTAGAACTATTACAACTTAATGAATTGTTACTAGTTTGATTTGCAGACATACTTTCTATGTATGTCTTAAGAAAACTTAGAGTATCATAATACCGCTTTTTAAATTGTTCTCTCTCCTTATAGTTCTCCTCAAGTTGTTGTTCAGGACAATTTACCTCTATTTCTAATTGAATGCTTTCAAAGTCTTTATCTATTAACTCTAATTCGTTAATTCTAATTGTAGCATCAGTTAATGAAGGTTTCCTATCTGGTTCTGATGTTTTTATAACATCTATAAACTTTTCTACCAAAGTTAACCGATTTTTAACTGAACCCCTAGTTCTAACACATTTTGCTAAATCAGACATGATTATTGATTAAAGCCTCTAAATTGTGAATAATAGGTTGGATAATCAGTAAGGTAAAATAGGAAATAGAATGAATGACTTACGATTACCTCCTGTGTGTTTGTATATGTAGACTTCAATCTGAATTTTTATAAGTTCTTGTGGATATTTTTTGAAAATAGCTGTTTCTGGATGTATCCGGCTCGAAGGACCAACAAATGTTGTGTTTTTTGTACTCCATAGGGTATTGGATTGTATGATGAATAAAGATTTTTACTTTTTGTTTTTTATTTTTCACACATGGATACATCTGTCATATATATGTTATATGTCAAGTCAAACTTCTTCTTCTTTTTTATAAAATCAGTTGTACCAACTGCTAAGTACAAAAACATTAAAACATAAAAATCCTAACAGAATGAGAAAACTTTTTTGTAATCGCGATATCAATAGGTATATCACTCCGGATAAGAATGCTTCGATGTTATATTTTCTCTACCCTTTTGTATGGAGTTGAAGCTTGGACACTTAAAAAATCCAACATTAAAAACCTAGAAGCATTCGAAATGTGGTGTTACCGACGCATTTTGAAAATATCATGGATGGATCGCAAAACAAACGAACAAGTTCTCGAACAACTAGGAAAACAATGCGAAGTTTTAAATTCCATAAAGATCAGGAAATTGGAATACTTGGGGCACATCATGAGAGGTGAAAAGTACGAACTACTAAGGAATATAATGCAGGGTAAAATCAAAGGTAGAAGAAGCGTAGGAAGACGTAAAATCTCGTGGCTACGCAATCTCCGTGAGTGGTTTGGATGCAGTTCAATTGAACTATTCAGGCGAGTAACCAATAAAATTATAATTGCCAGAATGATTTCCAATCTCCGATAGGAGTGGAACTTGAAGAAGAAGACGATACCTCCTTGCTATCATAATGTAGTCTATTTTATTTCTCACTATTTTTTCTTTGGTATGTTGTGGAGATGTCCATGTATATAACCGTCGAGGAGGTAATTTGAAAAAGGTATTTGGTATTACGAAGTTTTCACTTTGGCAAAATTGAATCAATCGATCTCTGTCATTTCTGTTTCCATGCCCACATTTTCCTACTTGTTCTCCTACCTTACCTTGACCCACCTTGGCATTAAGATTGCCCATTACTATGTTAATGTGTTGTTTTTTTATTGTTTTCTGTATTTCTTCTAAATCATTGTAGAATTGTTCTATTTCATTGTCATCTTTATCTGCTGTTGGTGCATAGACTTGAATAAGATTTATTGTGTTATGTCTTTCTTTAATTTGTATTAATATTAAGCGCTCTGAATAAGGAGTACAGGTAATCAGAGAATTTTTTCATTGCTTTGAAATGATGATTCCAACCCCGTAACGATGGGTGTTGTTGTCGATTCCGGAGTAATAAAATACGCCATCATTTCGTGTTGAACATTTCCCAGATCCTGGCCATTGGGTATCGCTGATTCCTAAAACATCGATGTTTAGTCTATTCATTTCTTGTTCAACATTATCCAGTTTCTCTGCAGAGAACAAACTTTTAACATTCCCCGTTTCAACTCTTAAATTTGTTGGTTTCTGCGGTCTTGTACAAGGATTTCGCATGTTTACGACCAAGTGAGCCTTGTAGTCTTGTGTTTTTCTCCCTCTGCCGGACCTTGGTATCCTATTCCCATGATCAGTAGGGTTTCCAGTATTTTTGTTGTACACCATAATGACTTAACTAGGGGTACTTTATGAGTCTTTAATGCAGTGGTTCCCCGTTGCCTTCTGCATCCTTCCGCCGTTGACTATCCTTGGTTCATTCGCCTTCGAGACCGATTTCTCGATCTCTGGACAAAAGAGTGCCCTTCCACATACTAGCTCTGCCGCCCGAAGCCGTTGGCCAGTAAATGGTGGGATCGCTTATATCATTCTGTGAATTACTTGTCCACGGGAGGTATTTTATTTCCCTCCTACCCACCGGTAAACCGGGTCAGGCATTCCCCTATTCGCCACCTGGGGCCGCGCTCTGTAGGGGTTACAGGTTCCCCCAGAGAGAGAGAGAGAGAGAGTCCGTATTCTCCACTATATCTTAATATTTTGTTCATTATTCTTTCTAAGTCTTCCAAGTTGTCGGCTATTATGACTGTATCGTCGATTTTGAGTAGCTCATTGAATTTTGCATGGATAAAAATATAGGAAACCATATATAACTCAATATTTTTGGACTTACGGCACTTTTGTTTAGTTGGGCAGTGTAGTAGACCGTGTTCGACTACTAATACACAAAATTAAACTAAACTGCGTCTAGTGAAAGGTTAACTTTATTGGTCTATATTCCATTTTTAACCGACTTAAGTAGCAGATGACTCGTTGAAATTAGTATTAATTATCGAAAATAAAAATAGGTTGATGCTTATTGGGTGTAAAATTTTCAACGCCACACTATATTTTCAAAGATACACAAGGCTTACACTTATGCATTTTTACCCCAAGCTTTGTTAATTTATGTGCAAATATGCATGACACGTCGCTTCGGATTAAATGCAGTGAGACAACTTAATAACTAACATTACTCGAAATTTTCTTGCGTGCCATGCTTCGTAATTGTGGGTATTAAGATATAAATAATGTGATATCTTAATGACAGGTCTAATTTAGTTTGTATGAAAAAAGATTTCAGTGATATTTATGTATCATTCTTTCGAAATGGACATACCTAGCAATAAATCTTAATTTATTTATATTTAGTGCGTGTATAATGACTTCTGATTTTTAATTTAGTTAAATTGTATTTTATAATTGTTTAAAGATAGGGTCAAGTGGTGCAAAAACGAGACGATTTTTAAATCTTTTAATTTTTTGTAACCAAAAAACCCGATTTTAAGATTTTGTCATATTGCCCTGTATAGAGAAAGCCATTGTACTATACCTCAAGGGAAAAAAAAATTATACTGTTTATAATAAAGAGCGTAATTTTTTAAAAACGGTGTCTCGTTTTTAACCACTATTTAGGCTAAATATGAGACAGTGAGAGGTTAAAAATAAGACACTGTATTTTCTGCGTTTTTAGTTATTTTATATGAGTGTGCAAATAATGAGCCACTGGGGAATAAAAACGATACACATGCAAAGGTTGTAAGCGTTTATTAAATCAAATAACATAGTTAGGTTTTAAATTGTAATGCCGGGTCCAGACCAAAGAGACAAAACAAAAACATTTATGTTTCGCGACAAAGTGGCGACAAATCGAAAACATTTGTTAAGACATTTCTGAACAATTTTGTTTTGTTTGCAAATTTGAAAACTTTTTCAGGTTCCGTCTCAGGTCGGTAAAGATCAAAAAGTCTGTGTTTTGTCTGTGTATTTGACGACAAGTTGTAGGCGCAGTGTAGACGCGTGTGCGTGCCAAAACGTGTTAAGCAGTACACTCAAAAATTGAGGAGTCTACCCACACCCTATGCCCAGTCCACAGTAGAACATCTAATTCACAATCTATTATATGACGATGAAATGGGCAAGTATAATGAACCCAAGAAGCCACCACTATTCCAGGTACAACGCCAAATGAAAGAATTTATTCAGTTTCCCACAGGATTTTCTGGTTCTTCGTGCTCAAATCCATTTAGTCTCAACACAAATGTTCACTCAACTCCATCCACCTCCAACCCACAACATTTGTACTCAAATCCACCTAGCACTGACACACAATATTCATACTCAAATCCTCCCAGCATTGACACACGTTCATACTCAACTCCTCCCAGCATTGACACACATTTATACTCAAATCTACCCAGCATTGAACATTTATACTCAAATCCACCCAACACGCAACATTCATACTCAAATCCATCTAGCGCTGACCCACAAAATTCTTACTTAAATCCACCAAACACCAACACACAACCTTTATTTTCACATCCACCTAGTATTGACAAAGAGCTTTCTCAATATTCAGATCAAGAAAACGAACGAAATTGATGATGAACTTTTTGAATGTAAAAACAAGTAGACTCGTCATTATTTTGTTTGTAGTATGTACCTATCGACAATTTCTTTTGTATTAAACATTTAACCAATAAATATGGAGTTTATTTTAAGGGATATTAACAGAAAAATAGTAATGAAAAAAATACAGATATTGATTGCTTTGATACGTTAGGCTGTGGTAGGAATCACCTGTTGCTAAAAATCTTAAAGTGATTGCTAACCTTTCTGTTACACTCATAGCATTTCTAAAGTTAGTATGTCTTTTTGCAACTGCAGGACCAACAAGGCATATCAGATTCTCAAAATCTTCGGTGGACATTCTTAAAAAAATTTTTGAAGCTTGATCGAATTTCACCACTTAGTAAAATAACATCTGCGCGCAGCTGAACTAACAATTTGTCTATCGAACAACTTTCTCGCATTTTTAGGCTTAGCTTAATCCAAAAACGTTTGGATTTTGTTTTAGCACTCTGGGATCATGATGAGATAAAAAAAAACAACTTGCGGCTAGCAATAAATCTTCAGTTTCATTTTTTTCCATGGTTAACCAACACTAATCACAACAACGTCACCAACTGAATTTGGTTTTTATATTTTGTTGTTCTGGTGTGGACAGTTTGTCTCAATTTTGTTTTGTCTTTTGACGACAAATTTTGTCGCTGGTTTATCGTATTTTTGTTTCAGAATTGTGTTTTCGTTTTGTCTGCTTGGTCTGGACCCGGCATAAGAATATTCTTAGAGAAAACTCACATAACTAAATACGAAAATATGTTGCTATTAAACTAAAAAGAAAACAATTTAAAAAACAAGTTAAATAAACCATACCTAATTCAAAAACGAGGTAAAAAATATTTTTATTACGATTTAAAGAACTAAAGTAAAAAACATTATTATTCTAGGTACTTTGTACTACATATTATTGAACGACGTACTTTTCAAAGTCGATAGGAAACTTTCGTTAGGTCGTACTTTTTATTTCTGGCAGAGGCAGTTTCGTTTCTATGTCACTTTTTTCGATGAAGTACTTTTCATCAATGGCTGGAAAAATAAATTTAAATCCTTTGCGCCTCAGATATTTTACTTCTACATCGCTCTTAAAATTTTAAGAATTTGTGCTAGGTAGTAAACTTGCGTCTTCTTAGTATAAATTTAGTTTATATGCTTCCGTAATTTCAAGGTTTGTTTCTCTATTTTCTGAAGGTTCGTCATCACAGTCATTTTCAATAATATCATCTAGGGTCAAATCCTCTACATCGCTTTCATCTTGGTAAACTTGCTGTTCGTCAATGCTGCTTTCACTGTCACTTTCAACTACTGTTTTATTCGCCTTTTGTTTCTTTCGTGATTTTGTAGATTTCTCATCTTTACTTTTCGTATTTTGTTCTTTCTCCTGTATTTCCTTTAAGCAATCTTCTGTTGTTAGGACTTTTGCCATAGAGTATATCTTTCTTCTTCTTGCTGTTATGTTTGGGATTCTTCGAATTTTCTCAGTAATAATTCAAAGGAGTAAGATGGCTTGGGAGAAGCACTGAGATGGATCTGAAACACACTCAATAAACTGTTCGGTCTGCGGCAGTGGAGTTTCTTCATAACAATCTTCGAAAATATCAAGTGGATTTTTAAACACCCCATGTTCTTTATACCTAAATAGATTTGCAGGATCTAAGCGTTCAGCTGGATATCTGTTGTTATCGCATGGAAATGTCCCAACCTTTTCAAAAGAAGATTTAATCATTTCTGCAGATAAACCTTCATTCCAAATGCTACAAATCAAATCGCTAAATTCGCTTCTAGATGGTTTTCTCTGATTAAGTATTTACCAGTTAATCAAAGCTTCATTCAATTTTAATGGACCAAAACAACATCTGTCAAGCGGTTCCACCAAGTCAGTTGTATGAGCAGGGAGTTTCAATAAAGTTATATTTTCTTGCACATCCAATTCTATCGCCGATTTATCCAAATGGGTAACATGTCCATCTAGTATGATAGGAAGTGGGCGTTCATGAACCAGTGCACAAAACTTTTGGAACCACTCTTGAAAAATCTGACAAGTCATCCATCCCTTTTCAAAGGCTGCGTAGCGGTACGCTACGCTGGTAAATCGGCCTTACCTAAAAAACATATTCTTATTACTAACTATATTTTAACAAAGGGTTGACATCTTACCTTTTCAACTGCTCCATAAATTTTTCCCTTGGAAAATTATTAGAGGAGGCAACAAAGTACCACTTCCTAAAATGCAAGCCATTACGGTGGTATTTTCCTTTCCTGACCCCTCTATGTTTCGGTGAACTTTCTGACCAATACCAGATACGCCTTTTATTCTGGTTGGATCGGGAGAAAAACTGGTCTCGTCTAAATTCCAGATATGACCGGGCTTGTCTTGCAATTTCAAATCAGATATGCAAGTATTCAGGCGATCGTAAAAACCAAAGATGATAAATGGATCACTACTTGTAGCTGACCAGTAAGGTGGTTTTCTTGTACATAGGTTTGATCTATTGTTTGTATCTCCGATTTATTGAGAGCAAACCCCCATTTTGCCATAATTTTTATCTTATCACTTAAGTCTTTTTCAATTTCTTTGGTTAGAGAAGTTTTTCTTCCCTGTTTATCAAGTACACGAGTACGTCTTCTCGTAGATTTAAGATATAAGTTTATATATAGTTTAAGATTTAAGATCTCGTAGATATAAGAGCAGATTTGTCAATTTTAAACTATGTAGCTGCACTTCTAAGAAACAAAATGCCATCCTCTATTAGCTTTAGGGCTGTTTCCATGTCCTTTTTGTCGTATGGACGGTTTTTGGGAACATACACCTTCGGCATTATTCTTAAAGGTATTAAAGACTCCGTCTTGTTTTTTAACTGGCACGTGTCTCGTTTTTAAACTTGGTGGTGTCTCGTTTTTCACCTGTTATTTACGACGTGCTAGCTTGCCACCGAGTGAAGATAAACTAAACTCATTATGGAATTTCATAGCCGCATGTGCTATTTTAGAAATCCGATACTTGCCGAGTCTTTAGGATCTCGTACAGCAGCGCAACAGGAAAAGTTCGTATATACAATTTAAAAGTTTTTTTTTTAAGCAAAATGCACAGTCAGATGCGATACCCTCGGTACCTCGGCCACGTGATGCGGAACAAAGAAAAATATCGAATTCTTCAACTCGTTATGCAGGGTAAAGTATTTGGCAGAAGTGGACCGGGACGTCGTCGTATCTCGTGGTTGAAAAATCTCCGACAATGGTTTAGGATGACCTTAGCGGAGCTGTTTCGCAGAGCAGTCAACAAAACCATGATAGCCTTGATGATCGCAAACATCGGGACCGGATAAGGCACTGAAGAAGAAGAAGATGCGATAGTTTTTTCTCATGTATGTGTTTACGTTTATTTATTAATCATTATATATTTCAATTGTACATATGTGGAAGTAATTTGTAACGTATGTTTTATTTTATTGTTTTTTTGCATTAGGAAAAGTTGAATGTCTTGTTTTTGACCGAAATTTCGGCTGTCTCATTTTTGCACCACTTGTGTAGGAGAAACGGTGATTTTGTCGAGTGGACGAAACATGCGAAACGTTTTAAACAAATTTTAAGTTTGATTTAAAAATTTATATCAGTTCAGTATAATATAAATAGAAATAGGAAAAAGTATTTAGACCGACAATAGGAAAATATAATAAACACAATGAAACTAATGAGAACGGACAATTCCTGATAGATTTTGCAAAAGAACAAAATATGATCATAATGAGCACATACTTCGAAAGAAAAGAAATACATAAGGAGACATGGATATCGCCAGATAGGAAGACTAAAAACCAAATAGACCACGTGTTCATCGAAAAAGAAAAACAGCAATGTATAAAGAAGATAAGAACATACAGAGAACCAGACGCTGACTTAGATAATTACATGATGGGCATTAAAATTAAGCAACTGATACCAGAAAACAAAATTAAAATAAAAGAAAAAAATGTATAATTTGATTAGCAACAAAGAAAGAGCAAGAAATGTACGAGGAAACAGTGGAAAGAGAACTAAAAAAGATACAAATAGAAGAGCAAACTGAGAACAAATGGGAAAACGTAAAGCAAGTAATGAACAAAGCAGCAAAAGTAATAAACAAGAGACTAAAAAGAGGAAAGACTGGTTACACATAGAGTGCCAAAAAGAAATAGAACTAAGAAAATTATTAAGGATGGAAATGATCATGAAAGAAAAAACAGAGACAAAGTATAGATATATGGAGCAAAGACAAAACATAAAGAGGATGCTGAGAGAAGAGAAAACACATATGAAATAAGCTAAAAGGAATAAAAAAAATTACAGAAATAAAGAAATAAAAACCTGTATCGAGGTGCTAGAAATGAAAAAAAAAAGATTTCCAACAAAAACCCATATTTGTTAAAAAACAAAGCAGGAAATAATATAAGCGGTGTAGCAGAAATAGTTGAAACCAAAGAGAATGTATGAAAGCAGAAGCAAGAATCGAACACTTAGAAGACATAGAAGATAATTCACCCAGCAAAGAACAAATCGAGGAAATCATAAAAAATCTAAAAACAATAAATGTCCTGGAAGCGATAACAGCAAAGATGATGAAATATGGTGACAAACTGCTAAATGATTGGATGTACAAGATCATAAAGGAGATATGGATAAAGAAACGAATACCAGAAGATTGGAAGGAAGCAATTATTTGCCCATTACACAAAAAAGGAGACAAAACAGAATGCAGTAATTACAGAGGAGTAGCGCTACTAAATATCGTATATAAAATCCTATCAAAATCCATAAAAGGTAAGCTAGAAAAAGAATTTGAAAATATAATAGGCGAATATAAGTGTGGATTTAGACGAAGGAGAAGCACAACGGACCAAGTATTCGCAATCAGAGAATTACAAGCAGAAAGCTATGAACACAACTTACCAACGATAGCGCTATTCATTGACTTCCAGCAAGCATACGATAGAATAAAGAGGATGGAATTAAAAGAGACCCTTGAGGAAATGGGAGTTAGCAGAAAGTTGCGTAACATGATACATCTTACTTTAGAGAATACAGAAAACAGAGTTAAAGTAAACAATCATTCATCGGACAAATTTATAGTAAACGAAGGATTAAGACAGGGCGATCCTTTGTCATCATTACTCTTCAATTTATGCCTAGAAAAAATGTTGCGAGGACTATACATTGGGGAATAATATTCGATATTCACGGGCAAAGCACACATTTTTAAAAGCTCATAAAAAGGCACCAATCCAAACTCTTAAGAAGGCGCCAATCTAAACTCTAAACAAATATCCCCTCTTTCTATGGTAAAAGATCAGTAGGCCGACCGAGAAAAAAATGGAAGGATGATGTTGATGCCGATTTATCTAGAATTGGGGTACAACAATGGGAAATAGAAGCACAATATCGTAGAGGATAAAAAATTTAATTGCGACACCCTGTATATATTTATATACAGTTTTAAACATATATACCTAAATCCGGTTCATACACTTAGTTGGCTCTATGTCGTTTAAATTAAGCAAGATGAACAAAAAGATATAATTATTGCTTTACATCTGTTAAACCGCCGGATCTCTTCTATATATAGGGTGTATATATATTTCGCATAGAGGTCGTACAATAAATACTAGAAAATTAATTATTAAGCCGTAGAATGTACATATTCTAAGATTATTTCTCACGAGGCCAACAGTTTTTCATCGAGTAAAACATTCATCTTCGACCTTATCTGTTACTCATTAATGGAAAATTTATATTATGTAACGCGGCGGAGTGCAGATTATGGGTACTTTATTATAATCATTAGATACTAATTACCCTATCCAATTTCAAACAGTAATTATTTATTTTAGGAGACTGTCTCATAGCCTGTCAAATACGATGAATATTAAAAATGTATTAGGAATATTACACGGTGTTCAAAAAGTCCTGATACCAATATGTAAACAAATTTTATTTATTTATACAATAAACAAAATGAAAATATTTGCAGGATGTAGTGAGTGGGTTGGCATGGTTTGATTTTTAGTAACAAAACATCAGAGAAATTATCAAAAAAAAGCTTTTTCTGTGACACTCTTTGATACATAACCTAACCTAACAGAGAAATAGAATCATTAGAAAGTAGACACGACTCGTTTAATCTCCAGAAGAAGGTAAAAGAGGCAGCAGGAATGTTCAAACCCAAGAGATCAGGACATATGACTGATGATCATGGCTACCCGGTAATAGATATTGAAGAAACAAGGAATATATATGTAAGAGATACGTTGAGAAGACATTCGATGACGACAGAGATATCAACCAGATAATTATGGAATACGACACAGGATCACCAATCCTCTTCGGAGGACCACTTCTTCAGAGACAGTTATGACTACAATCACAACTGTCGTGACCAAAACAAAGGTTATTATAATCCACTAGGAAACTAAGTTCCTGTAGCTGGCTGTATACCATATATCACAAATTTTTTTATTTCAAATCCTTTATAAAAGGTATATAATAATATACCCAAACGTTTTCGGAATGTTAACACTTAACTACCATGGCCAAAAATAGTAAAATTTGTACCATGGCAGGGTCAAATTTGACCCCCATTGTTTTTTGTATAAAAAAATATTCTTTTTTTAACTTGTTTTATTTTAAATTATTTTGTTTACATCTACTTTTACATTCATATAAAAATAAACGAATTTGGTTAATTAGATATAACTTTATTTAAAAAAAAACTTTTGTATTCAGTCAAGTTAACATAGCTATGCACTTTCTCGAATTATAAGAAAAATAATAACAATGTGCAGTTTTTTTTATATTCAATGGTGAAATCTAGGTATCATAACTCCTACCTAAAATAAAAAAATTTAGATTTCGTATCTCAAAAATGACAAGCATGATTTTACCTTAATTTTCAACACAGCTTATGCATAACGTCTGTATGCGGGAATGATTTTTGCAAATAAAATCTCGACATTTATCGCACGATGAGCTTTCTTTCTTTTAGTTTTTGGAATATGGACATATTTTACACCTTCCCGTCTTTTTTCCTCGTTGTGGCTCTGGATTTGCGGCAGGCATTGGTTGCTGAAGTCCGGAAACTTTAAAAATGGCACTACGAATTTCTCTCGGTAAACAAGTTTGCTGAGCTCTACGAGTTAAATGGGCCTTAATAAGTTCTTGACCTAAAGTGGTTAGAAACAATCTTCTTTCCATTGTTTGATTTTGCTGAACTCCATTAAAAATTACGTTAGCATTTAATCCTGTAATGCAAAATGCGAAACCATATTACTTGAGGCCATCTACGAGTTCTTCTGCCAGTTTTATAGCATGCACATTTCTTATCCAATGGATCCACCCCACCTTTTGTCTCGTCGTAAAAATTTATAATCTCTGGCTTTCCATTAACCACTGTATTGGAATGATGTATAGTTGACACTGATAACACTGCACGATTTTTCTTAGGAACAAAAGATACAAGGCTCTCGCTTCCTGTAAAACCAAATAAGAGAGAATTAGGTGGCCTGTTTTTTTGGCGTTGAAATTCAGCAGGAACCTCTCTTTTATTTCTTTTTAGAGTTCCAACATATGAAATTTTATGGATTCTCAGTTCTTTTATGAGCTCAATGGACGAAAACCAATTATCTGCTGTTATGTTTCTATTTGTACCAGAAATTGGTGGAATAAGTGTCAAAACATCTATAGTGGTGATGGATAACTTTTTTGGATTTGCTCTGCGTGTATCTTTTCCAGTATAGATAAAACCATTTAGCAAATAATATGTCTTAGAGTCTACTAAACACTGCATTTTCAGACCGTATTTGTCTGGCTTATTTTTGAGATACATCCTGAATTGGCACCTTCCTCTAAATGCAATAAGCATTTCATCTATTGTGAGATATTCACCACAGCTATAATTGGACTGGCAATTAATTATAAACATATTAAAAATATTGGATATAGCTGCCAGTTTATCTCCGTGCGCAATACGTTCTTGTCTAGTAGCTGGGTTGTCAAAACAAAGGCTTTCAAGCAAAAAATAAAATCGGTTTAGGGACATGGTTGCTCTAAATATATCACGGTCAGTACCATTCGTAGCAAATAAAGACCTTAAATCTTCATTACTGGATTTAAATACCCCAGCTAAACATAATAAGCCTAAGAAGGCCCTTAATTCAATTATGTCAACATGATTGGTATATTGACACGATAAATTGTATAAATTATATTTAGAAGCCGTATTAGTTATTCGTTCATTGGTTTTCTCAAGAATTTCTTGCAATATATCGTGGCTAATAATACATTCCCAAGCATCAACTGGTTTTTCTGGCATACTAGCTCGAGCTTTTCCAAAAACACCAGGTAAATGACTAATTAAATTATGCTTACGTGTACGAGAAAAGGTGGGAGAAGTTTTAGACCACTTGTACCTATTTTTGCCATAAAACACATCCCTTGAGTCAGATATATCACTTTCTTCACCCGAATATTGACTACCAGTTTCGGAATTATTAATTTGCCAATTTTTTTCGTCATCATCGTCCCATTCCTCTTCACTGTCTGTTTCGTGATCACTGTGTTCACTAGCCTGGTCTAAAAACTCACTGTCACTATCTAGTCCATTGTCCATAATTTTTTGTCCCTCCTCTTCAAGTTCCTTCGGTGTCAGAGGACGTTTATTGCGACTACACCCCGCCATTTCAAATTACTCGTTAATTGCACTAGAAACACTTATACCATAAGCGGGTCAAAATTGACCCTATGCGTGTCTAACTCTGCAGTAGTAACAGATAAACTAACGGAATTTTCGTAGATCGATAAATCACCTACCGGTCGAAGATTAGCAGAAAGCGCGCAATGCTCAATCTATGTTTCCGTAGCGAAACATGGCATTAAAAACGCATGGGGTCAATTTTGACCCCGCCATGGTACTTAAGGGTTAATGTTCAGTGAAAGTCCATATCTCTGACTCACTTCTATGATTTTATTTATTAACTCCTAGAGGTTGTTATATATTTATAGTATTATAATAAATAAGGCTCAAATAACTCACAATTGACATGAAACATATATCCTAACATCTCTTTTCTAAAGGTACTTTCATAACATAGTGTTTTTTTTTTCTTTTTCATGTAAATTTGTCAACATAATATAATGGATATTATCTATTCCTGGAGAAGTGTTTTTAACAATTGTTTACAAGGTGTATAAACTAACTAATAGTTGAAAAATGGTTTGTTTTGTGATCTGGTGAAGTTATTTATACTGTATTCTAAATCAACAAGGAGGGACTTTTTTGAAAGATCTTTATCAGGTTCAATATCAAGTTTGTTTTATAGTGATAACAATTTTGAAATTTTTGTACGGAATCTCAGTAGCCGGTAAATTTTTATCCATTTGGATCTGTTTTTAAAACACTTTGACAACACGACTGATAATGTACTGGATACTGATTTTAATTACAAATTCCGTTATTTGCTACAAAACTGTATTTAAATAAATAATTAATAATTGCCTTACTTACATAAAAAGATCCTAATCAATTTCAAAGTTAAACGTACCTACATTCACTTCGTTGGGCAGTACCGTGTAATGATAATTACCAGAATAATTGCCAGCTGGCTATGCATATCATATTCAGTTATTTAAACAGAAGCAAGCGTTTTAAGTGACACTTCTTAGTTCAAGTAGCCACCGTATTGTTTACGGAAAAAAAACGGTTTATGATTTTCTTCAAGATAGTTCCAGATAATGGTTTTCAAGATGTAATTATTATTAGATTTAAATGCGTGTTGTAGTCTGAAGACCCTCCTTAATATTTATACTTTTGGACTCTTTCATATTAGTACTCCTCACTCTAAGACATGAATAATATTTACATGGAGCTCTCAAATGATTAACTTTGCGTTTAGGGTTGACATATGCTATTACATATCTCAATGAGAGACAAACGTCTGTTGCTTTGTGCTTCCATTTTCTTTTTAACTCTTCAGATGTGAGAATGAAATACACAAAGAAAACCCAAATCCAAATTTACCCAAAATTACAAACCAAATTTACAAAAGACATAAATAATTATATGAAAGAATATAGATGAAGACAGAAGAAATAAAAAGGTTAAAAATGGGTGTAATGGGAACAATAACAGATGATGGTCTCTTTAATTTGAATCAGGTTTACCTAAATTGCAACTTAATTTTGGTATATAATGATAATTTGGATATTACTTTAAAACTCAAAATGCTGATTGATGTGTTATGTATATTCCATAATTATCTCTTTTTAAGAAAAATTTAAATTGTTGAATAAAACTAATCCAGATAAAAAAGTAAACTGGTTCAAAGATTGAGTGAAATACGTGAGAGACTTCAATTTACAGCATTAAATAAATACTGTCACACTGCTGTACCTAAAAATACCATTACTGAATTTAAAAAACAGTATAAGAAAGCCATCAGACTTTCAAAAATTGATGCAAACGATATGTTTAAATAATAAAAAATTCTGGTAACTCCCAACAAGCTATGGGGAAACTTATTAACATATAAACATAGAGTAAAGTGCACTAATATCGGATACTTTTTTTTAACCCTAATATTCGTTTTAATATGTCAATTAATTTATGAATATTTTAGAGCAAAACCAATAATAGACTATAGAGAATCATTTATTGGACGAAAATAAATCATTTGTACGAAGTAAAAATTAAAATTTAAATTTTTATAAAACACGGTAAATTTAGACTGATAAAAAAATGTTCCTATTCCTAATAAAGGATATTAGGCTAACGGGATAAAATTAGCCATCGAGGCAGAAATCACAAATATATGTGTCTTTTTTGTCTACATTGGTGCAGTCGATTTGAGTCCACTTAAAACACTTTGAGCACTGAATCCATTGTTCGCCCGAGTTATCTTCAGAGAAGAGTCCAGTACAAAACATGCATTCTGCTTCCTCTTCCCCAATGTCACATTCCATATGAGAATCATCATCTAAAATGAATTCTTCATCTTCTTCAGATGAACTAAAAGCTTACTCTTTGTTAGCACTTTTCTTTTTAACCTTGGTTGTCATTGTCTTCTTAGCAATAGATTTTCCTTTATTTTTATTTGTTTTAAAAGGCTCACATTTGCCTATTTTTAATTTCGGAATTCCCTTTGAAATACTTTTATTTCTTTTCTGTTCTGACAAACTACTTTCTAAGGCATCTTTGTATGGTGTACCCGTAATCAAGGCAGCAGATTCTTTTCTGGACTTTCTTTCTTTAATACTAGACTTGTAAAATGAAGTGGTGGGTAAAGGGATAATATCTTGTGGACGCACTGTTCAATCTTTATTATTAGAAATGTTCTTACATGGATCGTATTGCAGGGACCTATATAAAGATGATCAACGCCAAGAGCTTGTTAGCCAAATCTCTGACGAGATGGAAGAAGAACCTGATATACTCGAAAATGAAGTAAGACAGGCTGTCAACAAGCTCAAATATAACAAAGCACCAGGTCCAGATATGATAACAGCAGAAATGCTTAAAGCCACAGATGAAACCGGCGTAAAGTTACTTCATCTACTCTGTAACCAAATATGGCATTCCAAACAATGGCCTAAAGACTGGACAAAATCTACAATAACGACCATACATAAAAAAGGCAGCTTCCATAAATGCGACAATTATAGAACTATCTCTCTTATATCCCATGCCAGCAAGATAATGCTACATATAATCAATGAGAGACTGAAAACATTCCTTCAAACTGAAATTCCCAAGAGCAAACTGGATTTACCAAAGGTAGAAGCACTCGAGAACACCTGCTGAATATAAGACAGATAATCGAGAAATCTAGGGAATTCAACATCCCACTATACATCTGTTTTATAGATTACCGTAAAGCGTTCGACAGGGTCAAGTGGAGACACTTATAGCGAATACTAAAAGAAGTAGGCGTACCAGACCATCTAATTACGCTTATAAACGAACTATATGAACACACTACTGGATCAGTTAAAGTACTTGACACACTTTCGAACGAATTTCATCCAGAACGGGGTGTCAGACAAGGATGTATACTAATTCCACAATTATTCAACATATATGGGGAGTATATTATGCGAAGAGCACTTGAAGGATGGGAAAAGGGCATCTCAATAAATGGTCATAAAACTAAACAACCTACGTTTCGCAGATGACACAGCCCTTCTTGCAAATAGTCAAGCAGAGCTGATAGAACTTATACGACTGATCGAAAACGAAAATCAAATATTTGGTCTGCAATTAAACATATCAAAGACAAAGATCATGATAGTGGATAGACTACACAACAATCATCCACACATAACCACAATTGACCGGTTCGAGGTTGTGAGCTCATACTTATATTTGGGATTATTAATCACAAACACAGGGTCATTAACATTAAGAAGAGATTAAACGTAGATGTGATCTAGCAAAAGTTGCCACAGCAAAAATGACCAAAATATGGAAGGACTGTCAAATTTCAAGAGCGATAAAGTTGAGGTTGATCAACTGCTTAATATTTCCAATACTGACTTACGGATGTGAATCTTGGACTCTGAGACAATCGGAGAGAAGAAAGATAGACGCCACTGAAATGTTCTGTTGGAGACGAATGTTACGAATTCCTTGGACCGACCGTAGAACAAATAAGTCAATTTTAAGAGAGCTAAAAGTTAGCCAACGACTCTCTAGTAAAGTCCATCTCCAACAATTAAAATATTTTGGGCATGTTATGAGAGCAAACACAGAAAACATGAAAAGACTCATAATACAAGGAAAGGTAGAAGGTCGAAGATCACGAGGAAGATCCCCAACAAGATGAGACAGAGATCTCTGGAGACGGACAATACACGACATCACGTCGACCACTACACTCCCCCTGACTCCCCTGGGGGGTCAGGATTGAAGAGAGAGAGTTCTTACATGATAAATCTTTCACACATTTGGTCGCATCAATACTTCTTGGAGGAGTTACATGCTTCGGAGGAGTTTCTTGTTCAGTCTCTGGTAGATTTTGAACTGCAACTCGATCACCTTCCGCTTGATGGTGAATGGCAAAGTCGTGTTCTCAAAAAAGGCGTTTATTAAATGGGCAGATACCGCTCTTTCGAAAACCATTTATAGCGGAATAGTTTGGAAGCTCTTCCAAGCAATTCGCAAACTTGATAGCAGGTGACTACTCTTCCAGGGTTGTTCCTTAGCCAATTTTCAATTTCCTGCGAGTAGTAGGTTTTAAGAGGCCCCATGAAAGCAAGGTCCAGCGGCTGCATTTTGTGAGTAGAATGCGGCGGCAGACTAAGAATAACCACATGGTTGTGGCGTGCCAAATTTATCTAATCAATGTTCTGCGTGTGGGAGAAGTGACCATCTAATATTAATAACTGGACCAGCTTCCCTTGGTTTAACGTGGCTAATAAAATGTTGTAACCAATTGGTGAAAATGTGACTCTTAATCTAGCCAGACACATGGCAGGCAGCTATTGTCCCTGGTGGAGCGCCGTTGAGCGTTTCTGCCTTCTTATTTTTTTCGGGGAAATATGACCATAAGGGGCACAAAAACCACAGTCACTAGTAATCCTCTTTCTGCAGAAGTAACTGCCCCTACCAGCTTTTTACCTTTTAAGGTGATTATTCTGGTATGCTTTGATTGTACGGACGTTATACCTGTCTCTTCATCAGCTTTTGTTCGTGAGATATAGTCCAGGGCTTGTGATGTTTGGCTTAATTTTAATTAAAGGAAATGCCTTATTGAAAATACCGACAAGCCTATCTAAAAAATCACAGAAATTATAGTCCACGTCCACAGAGGGAAAGTGACACTCAAAAGTTAAGCATACTATCCGCAACTATGGGAAATACTAATTCCTCTAGAAACAAAAATAATTCATCTGTTTTATATCTTATAGAACAAATATTAATTAGAACATTCTAAAGTTGTCATCACTAAAGTAATTTGAGATTTCTAGTCCTACAGAACACATCTTATTGTTTAAAAATTTCGTTTAGAGACAATAGCTATTTCAGAAATAAAACATAATAACAGCAAAGATCCTGATGGATTTAACACAACAATTATTAAAGCTATTAAAAATAATTTTACGATACGTGGAAAAACCACAGTTACTACCACGCGAAGGTAAAATTGAAATTTGAGTCACAGAGGTATTTGAGGCGCTTTCTACCCCATTTAATCAAATTAAATCACATCTAGTACCGTCTTTATATTTTATTTCGTTACTCCGTTTGGAGTACCAGAAATTGAATTCACTAAGAATTTTGACCATGATGAACGGCATGTCGAATGCAATCTTAGATTCCCTTGCCGAGTAATTTAACAAGCTGTTTGCTTTGCAAGTTTTAGAAAGGACAGTGGTAAGAATTTGAATTCGATTTCGGCAGGTAGAAATCGTATGATTTCTCTTTTTGTTATTAGATGGCGTAGTTACGTCCGTATACAGTTATTTTGATAATTATTGTCTAAGACGGGAATAGATTTTGTTTCATTTCGGAGAGGTAGCTATGCCGCTCTGATGAGACCTAAAGAGATTGAAATACGTATAAGCGGCTTGCCGCCGCTCTGTAGTGAAGCAAAAGTCTAGTACCGTCTTTATATTAAATCACATTTATCTTGTATATAGATTATGTGAATTTATTGAACTGTATACATATTTTCCTTATTATATATTTATGCACTTGTCACCATTTAAATCACTCGTATAGAATAATAAGAGGCGCATCTGGTATTTATATGCTAATTCACATTCTCAGTGAAACAAATGCAACCTTTATCCACATTTAATGTTTTAATATAAGCATTACTTAATAATTATACTGTGTACAAATACGATTTTTTTGGTTTCAGCGTTCAAATGCCACGATGTAGGATTACACCAAACGCCAACACCTAATATTGGATTTTCAAAGGTATGTCTTTATAATAAAATAAATTTTCACACGATCAGCACAGCCCACCGATGCATGTGTTCTATTAGAAGTAATTTCTTTACATTAATTTATGATACTAGATACAACAACTAAGGTTAGAAGTGTATTGCATGTATAAAAAATTCGCTATTGAACTATTCAATTGAATGTGAAGCTGACTTTAAAGTTTAAGGTTTATATACAATTATTTTTATTTTTTTTTTATTTAAAAATTACAGCCGCATCCACCATAACGGTTATTAGCGGCGGCTACAAAAATAGAGTTTATAAAATATTCCTATAGATTTTAAGAAATTTACAATATTACTAGCTGAAAAATGAGTGCCTAATAAATTACTTAAACTGTTAGGTATGTTAAATATAACACGAAAATTGGCAAATCTATGGCATTCAATTACTAAATGGTTAACGGTTACTTGAACATTACATGATTCACAAATAGGTGGATCACTTTTGGACAATAAATATGAGTGAGTAAGTCTCGTGTGTCTAATTCGTAATCTCGTTATCACCAATTGTTCTCTTCTGTTTCTGGTTGAGGGTTCCAAGCTGTAACGTCATTTTAATTTGCTTCAGTGATATTTGAGATGATTGCCATTCGTTTTTCCACTTGCACAAAACTCGATTTTTTATAAAAGCTTTTATATTACTCGCGGTATTTAGGTACTCGGCTTTTTCTATATCAGCACATTTAGCAATTTCACTCGCGCACTGGTCCGCACTTTCGTTGCCAGCAATGCCATTGTGGGATGGAATCCATATAAATCTGATACTCCTAGAATTTTCTTGAGCCTGCATGAGTTCTACTTTTATCAGTTTCCCAAGGGGACCTTTAGGATAGATCTGTTTAAGGGTTTGAAGGGCGCTTAGTGAGTCACTTAAGATAACAGAGTTAGGAATGTTATTAGAATTTATATGTATGATAGCTTTAAACATTGCATAGAGCTCAGCAGAGAAAATCGAAAAAAAGTTTGGAAGACGAAATTGATATGTATCGCTTGGAGTAACGAATCCAGCACCTACTCCTTTATCACTCCTTTATCACTCCTTTATCATACATCTGTAAAGACTTTATAGCAATGTTCGTAATGCTGACGGAGAATTAGATCTAGATTAGTATTGGGTTAGACCAGTATCTATATTTGGGATATTAATTGTCCAAGGAGAGGGGCTTTTAATATTGATTGGAAAGGTAATTGGGAATTCGATATTAAGACATCTCAGGTAACACGTAGACATGGACATGTACATACTACATGGACATGTAGAAAGAATGGAAGAAGGCGAAATATCAAACAAAATATTCAAACAGGTACCAGTAGGAAAAAGGACAAGAGGAAGACGTAGAAAGAATGGAAGAAGGCAAAATACCAAACAAAATATTCAAACAGATGCCAGTAGGAAAAAGAACAAGAGGAAGACCGAAGCTGAGATACTTAGAACAAATAGAAAATGATATAACAACCTTAAAAATAAAAAACTGGAAAAAAGCACAAAACAGATCAGAACGGAGAAGAATCCTGGAACAGGAAAAGACCCAAAAAGGGTTGTCGAGCCAGTTATGATGATTATTAAATAGAGGTTTTTTTACATTTGAGGCTATTAACGTTGCGTGTGAAAGTGTTAAGGGAATTTGGCGGTGATATAATGAAGGCTCCCCACTTTCAGAATCCACCGGTGACGTTCGTCTAAGTGATATATTGTGAATAGAGTCTAGCTATTTTAACAATGTGGGGGAAGCAGAGGCGTAAGCGATTGATCCATAATCAATTTTTGATCTAATTAAAGTTCTGTAATCTATAAGTAAGGTAGAGAGATCAGAGCCCCAATATCTATTTGACAGTGTTCTCATTAGGTTAAGTTTCTTATGACAAGTTAAAACTAATTGTCTAATATGTTCTTTCCAAGTAAGTTGATTATCAAACCATATACCTAAGAATTTTACACATGTTTTGAAGGATAGCGATGTATTGAAAATCTTGAGATTGGGTTTATTTGAGAAGTTCTTTTTTGAGAATACAATACCAACGGTTATTGTAACCGAGACTTGAAAACCAGTATCGCGAGACCACTTTTCGAGTTTTTGTAAGAAACTTTGCAAAATTGTTGAAGTTAAATTAATATCTTTGCCTTTTACATAAACCACCAAGTCATCTGCATATAAACGTGCTTTTAAAGGTTTTTGAGGTTTTTAATTATGTCATTACTAGCAATTAAGAAAAGTGTAGGACTAATAATTGAGCCTTGAGGGATACCGTTTTCTTCCTCCTGCATTTCGGAATAGTAGTTGTTAACTCTTACACGAAAAGATCTGTTTTCTAGAAAGTTCTTAATAAAATGAAGGCAATTTCCACTAACGTTCCATGACTGTAACTTTTTTAAAATGTTGAATCTCCAACATGTATTAAATGCTTTTCGTAAATAAAAAATACTGCGATACAATGCTGTTTTGTTGATGAATATGACTTTCCAGGTCTAATTATGTTGTCTATCCCGGATCGGTTTTGTCGAAAACCATTTTGTTCGTTTATAAGTAAGTTCGAATTTTCTAGATGCCAAGTCAGCCTTGAGTTAATAATTTTTTCTAGTAGCTTGCCCACTGCACAAGTTAGGCTTATCGGTCTATAGGAATTGGGGTCTAGACGAGATTTTTGGCTTTTGAGAAATGGGGAGAATGATAGATTTTGACTAAACAGATGGGTACTGGTGTCGCTGCCAGATGAAGTTAAATAATTGAAGCATGTAATTTTTAGCAGATGTGCGTAGGTGTTTTAAAAAAATTGTTGAGATATCGTCAGGCCCAGGACTTGTTTCTTTTAGATCGTTCAGTGAGTTGTTTAGTTTTTTATACAGGGTCAAAATTTTCATTGGAAGACATTTCTCTGTAGTTTTTAGCTAATTTATTAACAATTTCAAGAGGAGAGGTGACAATTTGATTACCTATTTTGAGACTAGATATTGGGGATGACTCTTTTATACCAGAAATTTTACGTATTTTCTTCCATACTTCTCTTACAGGAGTGGAGCTGTTAATGCTAGAGACATATTAGACACAACTGGATTTTTTTGTTTGATTTATTAAACGTTGAGCTCTAGCCTTCATTTTTTTGTAGTTAATTTTATTTTCGAGTGTTTTAAGCTTATTAAATCTATTAAAAGCTGTTTTGCTGACACGTACTGCTTCGTTATACTACGAATTCCACCAAGGCACAGGAACATGATTTTGAATGAGCTTTGTTTTGACGATGAAGAGCTCTACACTCTGCAACATGACACTATTAAAAGTACCTAAAGAATCGTTTATATTATCATTCAGTATAAGACTTTATTTTTATTACTTTTAATATTAAAATGGAAAATAAAAACAAAAATAACTAAAACATTTGGAAGAAACTTCTTTTGGGCATTATAATTTTTTTTTCTGGTAATTTTACACTACAAATTTGTTTAATTAAATTTCATAAATGTCTTTGGATTTTACAGTTCTCCGAACTTGGCCAGGTTTTTGAGTACTCAGCAGATTATTTAGATCTGCTATTAAATTGGATAAATCCTTTGAAATGAATCCCTCAAAAGATGATAATTTACCAAATTATGCCAAAAAAAAAGAATAAAATTTGACAATACAGTCAAAACTATTTACTAATTTGTCTGTTTTCATTTCTTTTTATATTTTTTATCACCAACCTCTCATAAAATTGAGAATTTTAAAATGAATGTGCTTTAATTTGTAATGTAGAAAGATATAAAAAGATTTCAAGGTCTTAACCACATTAATAAAAAAATGAACAATTATATAATGTTTAGTTGTTTCTGAACCAATAAATATAGAAAACAAATCTTCCATTGTTATTATCGTTAGAAAAACCAGTATTGTTAAAAATAGCTATGTGATTAGAATCTTGAATTGAATTGTCAGGTATTGTTTCAATGAAAAAAACATTGATAATTAATGCACACATTCAATTTGCTATGAGGAATTCTAACAGATATAAACATAATAATCTTTGACAATTAAAACAAATAATTATTTTTAAAATGTATTCGTATGCCCTAAGTTTTTTCAAACAATTAGTTATAACCATCATCGCGGTCGTAATTGTTAATTAAGACCTCATATACATTAAAATTTTAAGTTGAAAATGGAAAAATGGCCATGATAATTAGTTATAAGTAAACTCTAACTCATAAAATAGATGTCCTGTTGAACATTTCGACCTACTGCTACTACTACTTGTCGGTTTATAACGTTCTCCGCCGTATTCCGACTTCCAATCGCCACTTAGTCCGAAGGTCTTCTTCTATGGCCCTCTCTCTCAGTTCTTTATTTATTCCTTCGCTTCAACTTTTACTCGGTCTACCTCATCTTCTCCTTCCTTCTGGTTGCCATTTTAATATTTCTTTTGGTATTCGTTGTTCATCATCATCATCACCATTTGTTGCGTTCTTCTCAACAAAACCAATTTCCGTCACTTTCAGCGTTGCCAGTGTTCTTTCTTTCAGTGACCATACCTCACAGCTGTGTAAAGTGATACTTTTTACTATAGTCTCATATATCCTCTTTTTATTTTCTTTGCTGATGGATTGGTCCCATAAAATGTTGTTTAACACTATGATGGCTCTTCCATCTTATGAAATAGTGACATCTAGATATTTGTAGTTACAGCAGTGCTTTATCGTGGTGTTATCGTCTAATAGGAGATCTTTTTGTTCTACTCCAATGCACAGGTATTCGGTTTTTTATGTACTTCTAGACCCATATATCATACCTTCAATTAATTTTCGTGCCATATAGTTTAAATTGTCATACTCTTGAGCCATTATTACTTGATCATCTGCAAAATTGAGCGTATATATCATAGTGTTGGTGAGCGGTATCCCCATTGTCCTGCATTCTTGTTTCCATCTTTTTAAAGCACTTTCGAGGTATATTTTAAATAAAGTAGGGGACAGGCAACATCCTTGCTTTAATCCTTTTGATGTTATAAATCCTGTTGTTATTTGTGTCCCTGCTTTTATTTTTGTTATAGGTTGGTTGTATAACACTTTGACGGCTTTTATTAATTCTATATTAATATTCGTGCTTTCCATTGATTGCCACAGCTTCTTCAGTGGAACGCTGTCGTAGGCTTTCCGTAGGTCGACGAACAAGATATGAATCTCTTGATTCCGTGCCTTCTTTTTTTCCATTATCTGGGTTAAGGAGAAAATGTGGTCAACAGTGAATCGACCCATACGAAATCCTGCTTGTTCTTCTGCTTCATAATATAAGTATTCTCTCTCGATTCGGTTCTTTAAAACCTTTCCATATATTTGACTCATAGATCCGGTTACAGCTTTTCCTTGGTAATTTTCATAATTATTTTTAGCACCCTTTTTATATATAGTAGGTACTGAGGTATGACATCTTCCATTTCGTGGTAATTTCGTTTGTGTTTGAGTTAACCCAATGCCTTAACCCTCAACCTGGACGAACAATGTTTCGGCTTCAGAGTCTCCCTCTCCTAGACAGATTGCGGGATCTACCGCTACCCTCTTAATCATATCCATTGCAGTGATTACAAGTGGAGCGGTTGATGGTTCAATGAAGGTCTCAGAGTCAACGCCAATGCTTCTTAACACACTTTACTGAGGCAGTAGATGTAACAGCTGACAGCAACCAGTGGAGAAATATTATCAATCAAACGATCTGAGCCACTGAAGCTCAACGATCAACCACAACACATCTGCTAAGATGTTAATGACTGTGATGATGATTTTGGTTCTATATTATATCCCAAGAGGTTTTGAACGAATTACAGGAACGAAGCCAGTGCCAGCTTAAAGCAAAAGGGAATTTAACCAAAGAAATAAGTCTCCAGATGACCACAGTTACACAGGAAAAAGATAATAATCATACTCTTCTGGAAAACCTTAAAAAGAGTCAAAAGAAACATAATAACTCAAAAGTCATACGAGAATGGCTTGAAAATGAATTAATACCTATTTGGCGGCAAATAACCAAACTGTGGAACAACCCAATTGTGGAACTATAAAGGCGTACTGGGCTTAATGGAAGTCTCTATATATTTCTAATGGTCTGTTATATCGCAAGTGGGAAAGTCCCGATGGACAGTATCAAGAAGCGGATACATCGAATTAAGACATTAATTTTCTTTAGAGTTAAATTTTATTTTTAGAAAAATAGTAGTTGCATTTAGAGTTACATTCTGATCATGGATGAAATTTTGAATCAGAATAATAGCAAGAATTCTCCTCTTCATCTGTCTGTCAAACTTTTTAATATTCGTGGTTGATAATCAAAAGCCAGTGATCACTGGAAGATAAATGAAGCTTCCTCAAAATCTCATTTTTTGAAGATTGCCTCCTTGTGAGGAATAACGTTCATCTCTGACGTACATCGAAAATTTGAACGAAAAATTGGAAAAAGTCTACGAAATTGGTGGAAGGTGAACTAGTATGGTTATACAATCCCCAATGTAAGAAAAAACTTTGCCCGAAACTTCAACGATATTGAGAAAGTTCGAGTAGAAAATAAACGATCTAATATATCGCATTCAATGTTCGGCTATACATACAGCCAAGGTAGTTCATATCGAGAGATCTGCATACCATGGAACTGATCCATCTAATTGGCTTCAGTTGGTTCCTCCTAGATCAGTTGTCCGAGAAGAAAAACTACAAAGGAATGAGCAGTGTAATGACAGTTCCGTAAGTTTTGTTCCATGTAGCAAAAATGTCTTGACGAAAAAGGGGAAATAAAAATTTAGAATGTTCTAGACGTCATCGAAATGCTTAGTAAGGCTTGGAACGTCAGAAAATGTATATAAACAAGACGTTGGCAGTTTAAGAAAGAAGTGTAACAGTATTTTGTAAAATGATTTTTCTGTTAAAAATTAAATAAATAAAATATTATGTAAATAAAGATCTAAACGACTATTATAACCAGGAAGCAGATTTATATGTTTTAAGTAGTTGAGATTCATTGGCAAATGTATGTTTACTGTTGCAAAATATCTCGAAGATTAGTTTTCAATTTTTTTCCAATAACTCTGCACAGACTTGCAACGGTCAAACATCCATCATCTATAAATGGCTTTTTGACGTTACTTGTCAGTTATTACTAAATATAGATAATTATTCTTTTATTCAATATTAAAAATTCGTAAATAAAAAAAGTGGGGAGACTGTTAGAGTAATTACAGTAATTTTTGAATTTGAGTAGTATAGGATCAATATCATCCTTATTTGGAAAGCAATAGGATCATTAATTATGCCTAATAACTCTGATTTTCCACGTCACCTTCAACAAATTACCTGCAGAGATGGGAACGTTCGGGCAACTACAGAATTATTATTATTTCTGAAACAAGCAAGAAATCATTTTAACTGAAAGTGACGATATTTTGTAGATGTAGTGTGTTTACAGACTAGAAGAAATTGGAAGCATACCAAATCTTTTTAAAAACTTAAAACTGTATGGAAATGTTCTCAATTGTCAAGGCTAAATCAAACAATTCCGTTATATAGTTTCTTTATGTTTCAACAATTTACCATTTTTTATCAATGATAGCTTTTAAAGTATTTTCTACTACAATGTTAGCTTAAATGAAATCAATGAAGTCATAACAAAAAAATTATTAAGTGCAAGCTCAGAAGTGGTAACGCTAACAGAAAGCGAAAATCCAAAATAAGTGTAGAATCACAAAACATGCTGAAACAAAGAAAAGATCTACTGCAACAAAACAAAAGAGACACTACAGAATTTAAGGAACTTAATCGAGTAATAAGAAAACAGATAAAAGAGGACATTAAAAAACATCAAGAAGACCGTATAGGACAAATCATAGAGAAAACCGAGAGAATTAATAATATTCCAATAAGAATAAATGATGTCCAAGTGCCTATTGCAACATCAGCAAAGTACTTAGAGATCACTTTTGATGCGAAGCTTCGCTGGAAAGCTCACGTGAAGAAGAAAAGAGAAGAACTAGGCATCCGCTACAAAAAAATGTATTGGTTGATGGGAAGACATTCCTCTCTAGCCATAAATAATAAACTCCTAATCGATAAACAAATACTGAGGCCAGTATGGATCTGTGGCTGCCAACTCTGGGGCTGTGCCAAGCTAGTAACATCAAAGTAATCCAGGTATTCCAGAATAAAGTGCTGAGGAACATCGTAGATGCGCCTTGGTACGTTAGGAACAACGATCTTCACCGGGACCTCAAGATGGAAGACGTCAATCAGATAATCAAGAAATTTGCAGGGAGCCATGAACAACGACTGCATCATCATCTAAACGTCGAGGCTATCCAGCTCCTCGACAATACGAACCTAGAGAGAAGGCTCAAAAGGACAAAGACTTTTGAACTTGTATAGTGAGTAAGTGAAAAGTAGAGCAAAGTGTTGTGTGAGTATGCATGCTAAATGTAATGCTAGTTATTAGAAATAATAGGAAAGATACTACTGAGTAGACACCTAATCTAGAGAAATAGAGAAAATGGTTCTTCGTGTTTACTGTTTGGCAACAATTTGTTCAAAATTAGCATCGTCTGGATGCATACTTTTTTTAATTTTAGAAACCGCCATTGAAATAAAAACTATCACAAACTACGTGGTAGAGTCCCTCGGACTCTAATGTGTTCTATTCGATAACTTCTACGCAACTAATGGCGATTTCGCATAGGCATAACGGAGATCTCTTTACTTCCTGAAGATACTGTACGACACCACTCGTTTAGGGGGGAAAATATGAAGCGTTGTTTGAACTGCGGAGTCCGAAGGACTCCACGACCTCGGTTAAGGGTTAAAATACTTGAATATTTCTGGTATGAGCTAAAACAAAGAGTTCAAGCTAAACTTCATTCCTAAAATTCGATCCCAAAGCTTATTGTCTCAGTAGAAAAAGACTGGCTTAACATCCCACAAAAACAACAACAAATTTTGTTAGATATATATCTATTCGTATGAGAGAAGATATTAATGCAAGAGGAGGTCATACCTACATACATTAATTGTTAAATTTTTAATTGTCAAATACCTTTTTGTGTTCTTCAAATACTTCAAATAACCGTTCTCGAGAGTTTTCGCCACCTCTACACCGATGTATCTAAAAAATAAAACTTTTTATGCACGGTAAAATATTACGATCAACATTCACTGTAATCTACTGACAGCATAAAATTGCTAGCGCATATATCTACTTGTCTGACAGCTGTCAGAATAAATAACTAATTTTTTCTCAGGGCTTTTATGTGTGAAATAGTTATTTGTTATCGTTTCGTAATTGAATCACTGAATTTGCGGAGGATTTTTGCGATTTTACTAGTGGTTCATTAGCAAATTACGGGGTGTCAAATGACTGATTGATTGGTTTTGGATACTTAAAGGAAAAAGGTCACCGTAATGAGTTATCTACTTGTCATTAAAGATGAAATAATGCAAATAACCATCTTCGGTCCTGGCACTTCTCAAAGATCGCTTAATGGAAGCGCTTTTATCGCTTATAGTGTTATCTGAAGCAAATGAGTTGACCCCTAATAAGGCGTTGCTAATAGCCAATGAAAAGTACAGAATACTTTGATTGTATTTTTATACCGCCACCAGAGACGAATGATCGAAATTTATTTTAAAACAGGTTTTAATTGTTATAAACTTCTTCTGAAAGAGTGTTATTTCTGAAATAAAAATTCTTTTAACGCATTTTTTTTTTCGACTTTTTATTGACAGAAGTAGTCCAGATTTACTTAAAAGATCTTCCTCGTTGATAATTCCATGTCTCAGCAAGATCTGATGTATGTAACTTGTATGTATATCCACATTTTGAATGATTCGCTTCTGAATTTCACCACCATACTTACTATCCATACCTTCTCAACACCATAAAACAGAACAGAGTAAATCTAAAATGACAATAGTCTAGTTGGACCGTAGATCAAGTAGATGAAGAGAACGACCTATTCTATGAGAAACTAGAAGGTACTTACGTGCATGTTTGGTGAGACGATACCCGATATTACTTTTAACTTCGTGGAATGGCATAGAACTGACAATGTACAAGGTATCTTTCCCTTTCGATAAAATTGATGAAGTCTACAGACCTAATATTTGGCCTAAAGAATCTGCAGTTAGGAGATTTAACTTCAAAAGAAATTTTCAGCACATAAAGAAGACCTAGGAAGAAACTTCAAAGCTTCTACTAACTTTTATCAAAGTAAACTAATTCTACAAGGTACTGTAAGCATGTTTCATGTTAATTTGCATTGTTTCAAATAAAGTCGATATGAGGAATTTTACAAAAATTCGCACCTTAACTGGAGCCAAATATGGTGATATTGCAGTTTGCTGCCCATACCCCGCAGTAACAATTTTTTTCTGTAGGTTGATACCAAAAACATGTTTTCAGGTGCGAGCCTCAAAAAAAGGCAAATTTAAGTTTTTTCCAACAAAAAACTGATTTGTTCGCTAAAGCTATTTTATTCTTATAGCGATCTGCCTCGAAAAATGAGTGAAAGAGACTTCTATACTTGGAGCACACGTACATATCAGGTACCAATCGCTTCGTCTTGGTCTCCACAAGGAACTCTGACCCTTTGCAGAGCCAAGAAATACCTGCTCAAAGCGTGGCAAGCGGTTATTCAGTCACTAAAATCGACGTTTTTTTTTTTAATTTTTTTGCGATTTTACCCGTCGATTTTTAGGGACTGAATAACCGCTTGCCACGCTTTTGAGCAAGTGTTTCTTGGTTCTTCAAAGGGCCAGAATTCATTTTGAGGATCAAGACGAAGTGATTGGTACCTAATATGTACGTGTGTTCCAACTATACAGGTCTCTTTTTTAATCTATTTTCGGATAAAATCGCGAAAAAAATAAAAAAACGTCGATTTTAGGGACTGAATAACCGTTTGCCATGCTTTGAGCTTTTTTTGGTTCTTCAAAGGTTCAGAGTTCATTCTGGGGACCAAGACGAAGCGATTGGTACTTAATATATATGTGTGCTCCAACTATAGAGGTATCTTTTAATCGATTTTCGGATAAAATCGCGAAAAAATGAAAAAAAAACGTCGATTTTAGGGACTGAATAACCGTTGGCCACGCTTTGAGCTTTTTTTTGGTTCTTCAAAGGGTCAGAGTTTATTCTGGGGACCAAGACGAATCGACTGGTACCTAATATGTATGTGTGCTGCAACTATAGAGGTATCTTTTAATCTATTTTCGGGTAAAATTGCGAACAAATGAAAAAAAAAAACGTCGAAATGCTCGAAGCATTTTATGATGATCTATAGTATCGAACGCCTTTTCATAATCTACGAATATAAGAAAGATAGGCTTGTTATACTCTGTACACTTTTCTATTAGCGTTTTTATAATTTGTAGATGATCATTTGTTCCGTATCTTGAGCGGTACCCAGCCTGTTCACTGTTCACTGTTCCGTTATTATCTTCATGAATAGTTTGTATGTATGGGAGAGCAAACTAATAGGTATGCAGTTCTTTAGGTCTCAAATATCACCTTTTTGTGCATTATGGGTATTATTGTATTATGCCACTGGGAGGGGGTTACGCCTCTTGTTAAACAAGCATTGAACATCTTTTTCAACACATTTACTAACGTTCCTCCTCCTTCTTCGATTTGTTCAATGACTATCCCATCTTCTCCAGGTGATTTATTGTTTTTCATCCCCGAGAGAGAGCTAATTTTATTTCCTTTGTTGTGATATCTGGGATGCCTTCTGAGTCTACATTTTAAACTTTTGGTATTTGATTTTGATCAGGATCTGGAAGTTCTTCTCGCTTAGGGGGTAAAAATGTTGAGCAATTTTTAAAATATCTTCCTTATTTGTTGTAGTTTCTCCTTTTTTATTTACAAGTTTACAAATATTTTTAGATCCTTTAGTAATTTGTCGGCGCAGAACCTTTAAAGTTTTATTTGTATCAATGGCTTGAGTTAGGTATTGTGTTGTAATTTCTGACATCTTTTCGAATGGATTTTGTGATATCTTTGTTTAACTGTCTAAGTGTTACAAAATTATCTGTGTATTTGTCTTTCAATTCTCTTCTTTTGTTTATAAGATCTTTAGTAGCTTGAGTGAGTTTATCTTGTTTTTTCCTTGTTCCTTATATTTTCTATGAGCATTTCGAATCGCACTATTTATTCGCATGTTTGTCACCTCTATATCTGATGCATTTTCATTTAGATGTTCTACTTAAGTGGAACATCTAAAAAAAATTTCTTCTATTTACCACTACCAAAATAACTGAAATAAAATCAAAGTGAACACTTGTTTGTAGCTAAGATAATGTATATTAGGGAAACGGAATTTCTTATGAGAAACTGCTCGTGATTTTTTGTCATAATCATCTTTCGGTAAACGCTTCCTTGGGAAACTAACCACGAGCAGGGTTCGGAGATCTTAACCTCCAAGATTAAATATCGGCAGTGCATGCATACAATCTAGGCTAAAAGTAGTGATTAGTGACATGAAAATACAATTGGTATATATGCGCCTGTATGCAAATCTAGCGAGCACCCGGTGTATCGTGTGAAAAATGGAATTTTTATAATGTAGTTACAGGGCCTCACCGAAATATAATCGATAATTATTTGTGCAAGCATCGTGTTGCAAATAAACCATCAATATAAATTTAAAAATATAATTTTTAATTAAACAAACTATTACAAAATCACAACACGATATGTAAGAGACTTGTCAGAAGAAAAGGAAAACAGTGAATACAATAAATGTACCCTTGTACAGTTTATGAAACAATTTCCTGGCTCTCGGGTAAAAGGAAATATCTATGCAAAATGAAATTATTCAGGAGGCGAAATTGAAAGTTCAACATTTTTCTAAAATCAAATGTGTTACTTTAGCCATTGTTTGGCATATTATAATGAAAGAGAATCTTATAATCTAACTTTTGCTGCATATAAACAATTCATACCTTATTCTAATTTGAAGTTATTAGTAGTTTTCTTCTTCAGGGTACTCAGGGTACTAAAAACTGGAAAGATACAGACATAACCAGGAACACGAAACTGCGCCTAGTACTGACGCTTATCTTTCCTATCGCTACCTATGCGTTAGAAAGTTGGACTTATATACTGGACGATATATATATATATTGGACGTTCAAAATATTTGACTTATTTATTTATTTATTTTTACCTACAACAGACCATTAAGGCTTAGGGCATTTTTTAAACATAATCCTAATATTAACTAATTACAATTATTTTAAGCAAAACTTGAACTTAAATATGTATATACAACATTCTTAACTACTCTGAAGGACCTGGTGGACAATATTTCTTTATTCGCTTCCATTTTGCAGGTATTCAAATTTGTCAACCCTTTTAAAACTATAGCTTTTACCACTTACATACCTCACACTAAAGTCTTCTTTTTTCTTTCTGTCCCTCCCATGATCATATATTTGGTTTTGTCTTCATTTAGTTCCAATCCGAATTTCTGTGCTTCTTCAATGATTTTCTTCACAACTCTTCTTAATTCTTTCTCGGTTTTTGCTAGGATCGTTAGATCGTCAGCAAATGCCAAGCACTCGTGCTCATTTTTCATGATCGTTTCTTCCACCCTCATGCTGCATTTTCTGATTACAGTTTCTAACAAACAGTTTCTAAGTTGAATAATGTAGTGGATAAAGGATCTTCCTGTCTCAAGCCTTTTGCTACCGTAAATTGATCTGACATGTGATCCTGCCAAGCAATTTCACACGTAGAGTTATTTATATTGTTCTGAAGCTATTTGCTTGTTGCATTTTAAATTAATTATTATTTAAATGGGAATAAGCCACAATTAAAGCTTCAAGTACGTTTTTTGACAGTACATTGACAATACAAATATACTAATGTTTGTATTTTGAGAACGACTTCAGAAGTGGAAATTGAAACGTCAATAAACGTACTTTTACCTTGAATTGTGGCTTATTCCCATTTAAATAGTAATTAGAGTTATTTAGTGTCATTTTAACTAGCCGGATCAGTTTCTTTGGTATACCCAAATGTTCCATTGCTCGATACATTTTGACTCTATCGACTCTATCATATGCTTGTCTAAAATACACAAACAAAACGTGCAGGGAAGCTTTACCTTCATAACAAGTCGTTGTTTGTATCTCCTTTAATGAGAAGATTTGGTCTACAGTAGATCTGTCCTTTCTAAAGCCGGCCTGATACTTATGTAGGATTCTTTCCGTATAGCAATTTAGTTTATTTCTCAATATTCTTGCCAAGATTTTGTATACCGTGTCTAGTAAGGCTATACCTCTATGATTGTCACACTTCAGTTTGTCTCCTTTTTTTATCCAGAGGGCATATGCGGGTCTCATACCACTCCGATGGCATTATTTCCTTTTCCCATACTTGCACTAGTAGCTGATTTATCTTTCTTTGTAGTTGTTCTCCACCAAACTTGATCATTTCTATGCATATGTCATTTTTACCAGGACTTCTGTTATTTTTCATTTCTTGTATTGCTGTCACCACCTCCTCCTCTGTAGGCTGCCTTTCAACTATCGCATCTTCTCCAACCGTCCAGTTGTCTAATGCTTCGTGCTCCACCTCACCATTTAATAATTCTTCAAAATGTTTTTTCCATTCCGTCATTATTCCTGCCGGATCGCTAATTAAATTTCCTTATTTACCTTTCATATAACCACAGTGACTTTGGTAACTTTTTCCCATCTTTTTTACTTCTTGATAGAACGACCTCACCTCTTTGTTTTTAAACTTCTCTTCTATCTCTTTTAATTTCAACTCGTTGTGGTATCTCTTTTTCCTTCTACACAGAGCTTTCAATCTTCCTCGAGTTATTCTATATTTTTGTTTTTTACACTCTCTATTATTTGTTAATATTTGTTGTCTGATCTTCTTCTTTTCTTTTGTTATCGCCTGACACTCTTCGTCAAACCAATCTTTGTTTGTACTTCTCTTGGAGTCGCATTTAACTATTTTCTCGCTAGCTTCTCCTACGGCAGATTTAATTTGTTCCCAGGTTTGATATGTCTGTAAATTTTGGTCACATTGTTGTAGAATTTTATTTATTTCTTCTTCATATTTATTTTTTATTTCTACTTCCTTAAGTTTTTCAATATTGTACTTTCTCTTCGTTTTATTGTTCGATTTCTCTATTCTTCCGGTCTCCTCCCACATGTGACTTTAACGAGGTAATGGTCCCAGTCGATTTCAGCTCCTCTCATACTTCTTACCTTCTGAACGATAACTTTTAATCATAACATGATCTATTTGATTCATAGTCCTTCCATCTGGGGAGACCCACGTACCTTTATATATCTCTTTTCGTTTTAGTTGTATGCTTCTCACCACCATGTTTTTCTCCATAGCAAATCCAATAAGTCTTTGACCATTATCGTTTGTTTCTTCGTGTTTACTGTAGTTACCAGTTACTGCAGTGTATAGAGGTTCTTTTCCCACTTTATTATTACAATCGACCATTATAATTTTTACATCACGTTTAGGTAGGCGCTCGTATCATCATTTAGCTGTTCATAGTAAAGATTTGTTATTTCGTCGTCCTTGTCTTCTAACGGTGCATGAATATTGATGATACTCCAATTCCTTTTTGACTTACTTCCAAATAAAGAATTTTAGGAGAATAATAATTGTTTAAAAATGAGTTGTTTGTTTAAACTGCAGATTCCCCCTGTATATGCAAATTTTGGTAGACACCCGTGTGAAAAAAACTCGATGAATAAGATCGTCCTAAAAAATGAATATATGAAAAGGTATATAGAAAAATAAAAACAAATACAGTGCGGGAATGGTTCAATAATGTGTTGCAAACACGCAAGTAGGTAATTGTTTCATTTAAGAACCGAACCCATGGATTTCCCACGATGGGCTTTAGACGCATTACGGCGGACAAATAGCAATTACTTTAACCGCTGAATACATAATTCAAGTAGAAGGAGGCAATGGCAATAACAATTTACGATAAGACATAACAAATTCTATTACCTTCTACTGACGTCACCAATCTATCGTAACAATAGGGAAATGTTTCAATCATACAATTTCAAAATCGGACAAATCACTTTTAGGAAATTTGTAGAGAATCAAGATAAACTTGTTATGTTTGATGCAGTTAACGGGATTTCTCTAACTTAAGAGGAACTTATGTAACAAAACGGTATAAGGAACTTAGTTGATTAGTTACACCTAAAACTTGGTCTCGAAGGTTTTCATCGTTTTCCTATAGTAAATCTTTAAATTAATTATAAGAAACATGATCAGTAGTTTGTTATTAGTGGTGATTTAATGATCCGTAAGTACTTTTATCATAATATATACGGTTTCATCGAAATCTCACATAATTACGAATTTCAATCCAGTCATACAGTTTTGTAAATTAAAAAGTGTTTAACAATAACTTATTTTTTGGCTTATCTTTGATAAGTTAAAGACTTTATAATTAACACAGAGTCGTACTGATCCAATTACAATATAATGAAACTTAACAAGAAAATTAAAATAAAAAGTACTTAACAATTTCATCCGATGGACGGTACTTCTGACTACAGGGATCCTGCAATGTTACCCGATCCACAAACACCATCTTATTCTACAATTACTCAACATTCCTTCCAAGGAAAAAACCAATATTATCCCAGCAGTAGACACACTAAAACTAGAAGACTTCGTTACAGCAGTAGGATCACTAGTACAGCCCAAAAATGTTCTTTTTATCAAGAATTTCTAATAGCAGAATCTGCATCTACCTCTCCAGCAAAGAAGTTGTTGACACCTTTTTAACAGATCACGGAAGAATTAAACTAGGAGATAATGTCATTAGAGCGAGAAGATTAGTCACTTCTGCTAATAGGTTACTGTTCTTCAATGTTTGTCCGACTATTCCTCATTACATCATCGAGAAATATCTTTCTGAGAAGAGCTTTCATCTACTTTCATCGATGTCTTTCTTAAGAACGGGAATGCAAGACCCTCAATATAGTCCCGTCCTAAGTTTCCGTGGACAGGTGTACTATACACCTGTCAACAATCTTGTCATTCCTGAATCAATTCTCGTTGACTTCAATAATACATCTTATCGAATCTTTCTTTCTGATAGATTAACCTACTATCTCTGAAATTTATCTGGTCATATAGCTTCAACATGTACCAATATGGCGATTCAGTCAAATACATCCATACTTACATCCCAAACCGATCAAGAATCTATTCCTTCAATGCGAATCCTGTTCAGAATCAAACGGAAAACACTTGTGGCGTAATGGACTCCCAAAAACTACATACAGATATTACCATACAGATACATTCCCATTCTGAAATATCGACACCAGTTGGTACATCAAAGGCAGAAGACACAGAAATAGACTTTATAAAACCAAAAGCAATATCAACATAAAAGTTAAAAGCCACTAAATTTGGTACAAAAACTACAGAAATAGTTTCTACAGAATCACTTATCTAACCCGCAAAGGAATTTATTGATGAAACTTCATCTCTGTTCGAATTAAACGATATAGAGATAGTCAGCTTTTTGACAGATGCACATAATTCCCCCAATCCATTAAATATCGCACTAGAATACACGAAAAACATATAAGGACTATTAACAATACTAACAGAAATCTATCCCAAATTCGTAGACAAACGCATTAAATCTAGAATTATACAAATAAAGAGGAAAATACGTCGTCAGTTAAATATAGAACAAATTGAAAAATATGACAACTCCGAAGATACAGATGTTTCTCAAGAAAGCACCAATTAAAAAAATAATAATAATAAATGGATATTCTTCAGTGGAATATACAAGGATGGTATCCAACTTATCCACCTTATCCAACACATAAATTACAATTAAATTCACAACTCCATAATTCAGAATATTGCCTTTAAAACATTTTGTCCATGTAAAGTTATCTTTATTGTCCATTTCTCAGATTTTCAAATCAACTTCCTTCAATTTAACATCAAAATGTTTCACCACAATATTAATTTTCAGAGAAATTATCAACAAGTCGAAAATCCTATAAATAATTTCCAACCGAATCACTCTGCTCTATTGCAGAGAAGAGTTATTTATTGTAAGTTTAGAGTTCATTGGACAAATTTTTCTACACTTTGTGGACAACTACCTTGTTTACGAATTTTATTACATTACTAACAAATAACTCTCCTATATATGATGCAAAAGTAACAAAAAGGCTTAACCGTGTTTTACACATTTTTTTATTTACACAAATATACCCGCATCTACCACTAAGGGTTATTAGCGGGATGGCATATACATACACTGGTATATATATTATTACATAATAATACTTTATAATTTAGTAATTTTGAGATAATTTAATAAAAATGTTCAATTTTAAGTCAGCACATTTTTGAAATTGTCACTAAAGGCACACGCGATCTTTTAATTCTGGTATACTGGGCACTCAATAATTATATGGTTCACTGATAATTGAGTGTTACACTTGGTACATATCGAAACAGCTTACTTGTTGAGACTTATGCTTGTGCGTATGTAAGTCCTGTTCGGAGTCGGTTGTTGATGTCTTGTTATTTTCTAATACTTAGTAAGATTAGTGTGGTTTTTACTTGACCTAGCTATTCTTTGATATTAACAAATTTGGGTTTATGGATAAAACCACATTCTTTAACGACCTGATGAATTGCAGTAAGTTCTCTTGTATATCTACAACAATTTGATTGTTGGAATTCGTACGATGAACTTGATGTTTTTGCAGATATAAAACTGCAGCATGTGCTTCATCATATTTGTAAGTAGCCTAGCCAAAACTTGTAAGCTACTAACTGGGCTGGTTCTTGTGGCACCCAAAACTAATTTCAAGCATGTATTTTGTTTTTTAAGATGTTCTGTTATCAGTATTGTAGCATAAACACCCGTAGTCTAATTTACTTCATATTGATGATCTGTATAGTGTAAGTAAGGTTGTTTGTCAACCAAATAAGAGATATTTGACAGCATTTTTAGTAGGTTAATTCTGAATTGGCAAGAACGTTGAAGATTGGTTATGTGAGTCTCCCATTTTAAGGTACGTTCAAAAGAAAGTCCTAAGAAATTTATTTCTTCTGTCTGTTTCAGGATAACTCCGTTTAATGTTAGTGGAAAATCAGGATAATTATTTTGTCTTTTGCTAAAGATTAAATAACTCTTTTCACCCGTGTTTTGAGACCAGATTTGAATTGTGTGTAAGGCAGTTTGCAGTATATGTGATCCCAGACTTACATTGTTTGTTTTTGGGGAAATAACCAAGTCATCTGCATATTATAGGCTACTAAATACATGTAACTTTATTTGCTACAATTAGAAAGAGTGTTGGACTTGAGTAGATACTTGTGGAGTACCGTTTTGAACTCCTCGTCTGGAAGATGTAAATCCATTGGTTCTAATGCGAAAGTTTGGTGTTGTTAGAAAATCTTTACATTGGAACATTCCCCCGTTGAAGTGTTTTTAATATAAGATGTTTCCATGTTGTGTCAACGACTTTTCTTATGTCAAAAACAGAACATAAGTTTTGATTGTGCAAAAAAGATTCATGTATAACTGACTGAAGTGTTATTACATTGTTTGTTGTGGATATACCCGTACAAAATTTATTTTGTCCGATTTTTATTAGGTTATTTAATTCTTTTAGTTATTGATAAAATATCAAAGACCTAAAATTTAATTCAAAGGTGTTAAAAAAATCGCATCCTACTTCAATGCAAACATGGATAGGATTACAAATTATTGAATTAGGAACCTGTGTTCCTAATTCAATAATTTTTATACCAGCTACTAGATTTTCCGAACTCTCAACAGGTTCAAAGTAAACCTTTTCTTTCAATAATCCCCAGTACAAAAATCTAAAGGACTAAGATTTGCAGATCTAGGAGGCTATAGTACGGATTAACTTTTTTCAATCCAACAGTCGGGGAATTTTTTATTTAATAAATTTCTATGCCAAAAATTTTGTCTGTAGAAGGTTTTCTGTTGCTGAGTTAATTGGAAGAAAAACTTTAATTTTATTTTTCACTCTAAAAAACCCGTAGAATGTTAGTCTCTATCTCTAGTTTCTAACGAAGTGTGCGAAGCTGAGTTAAATCGATTTAAATCATCTACAATGCAATATTTTTCAACTTTAGTGTGTCAATGAAAGATTGGTCACATATCGGTGCCATGTTTTCCGAGAAATTCTTTTTTCTATGAGCTAGGTCAGGCGCTAAAAGTTGGGTCAATTTAATGGAATGTGTAGAATTTACATTACTTCTAATCTTTACGTCAGTCACTTAATAATTAATATATAGCAAAATACATAAAACATATTATAACCCCAGTCATTTACAGTTTTACGTCAACGTAAATACGTAAATCGGGGCATGATCGTGTGATTAGAGACATCAAAATGATAGTAGTGTCACATTAAGATAAGGTGTATTTTCCTAAGTATTAAAATAATGATCAAATTTTAATTTTGGCCTTATAACTGGCTGGATTTTAGTATGTCTGACTTCTGGTCCGTTGTTCTCCAATAACTTACTTTCATCACTCTAAAGTGGTCCTCCACACAGTACCACCTAGCAAATAACCAAGGTTTTATTTTTGCAATTCCAAAAGACAGATGATGTCGAATTAATGACTCATGCACCTTTTTAGGACAACCAGAATTCATCAGCCTTCGCGTTGCCTCGGTCCTAGAACCTAGGAAAAAATGAACATATTCGTCTTTTAACTAAAGAAAAGGCATCCAAATAGTTCCACATAAATTAATTAACAAATTAGCTTGAGCAAAACTAAGTACCTTTAGAATAGCTTCTAGTTACTTGACTATCTAAGTAAATAATCCCGGTATCCATGTAAATAGGTTATATTATGACATATTTCGACTTGCAACCTAAGAAAGGGCATCCAAACAGTTCTACATGGTTCAACGAGGAAAGAGGCGATTATTCGGATCGATTATTCAGTGACAAAGTAGTCGAGTGTTATTAGACAATGGATTATTCTATTTCCATTGTTTCATTCTTACATACATTCTTTAATACTCAGCTATAATTACTCCCAAACCTGAACGTTTGTGTAAGCATTTATCATGCTTACAATTTATCATATTCTGAGAATTCAAAAATTTATAAATTTTCTTCAAATATCTCTTTGTTTTTAAAGACAACCTTTTCATCTATGCAGCAATTCCCTCTTGCCACTCCTCATTGCATTAAAAACAAATTATACTGCTCTTTTCCTAAAAGTTAAGGCCAAGAAACTAGACTTAATTCAATCATTTTATTTAAAAGATCTTGACGACTAACGAATATTTTAAAATCACTTAAAGTACACTCGTTTATTACGTCATCACATTATTATCACATCACCATTATCACATTAGGCTGAATAAAGATTCTATTGGGATACACTCAATTCCAAAAAATTTAAAGACCTAAGAAGCTATTAAAATAATTTGAAACAGTGACTTACCTCTTTTTTTATGTTTTAACAACCTTTTAAGCAATAACAGTTTGTAATTACGGTATCTTTAACCGTTTTCTTTTTTTTTTCTATACAAATAAATATGTTTCGAATGACTCAAATGAAAATTAAAAAAATATTTTGAAAAACAGTAATAATTACACAAAAAATAACTTATTTAATTACTTTTTACTTACAAGATATATATATATATATATATATATATATATATATATATATATATATATATATATATCTTGTAAGTCAAAAGTAATTAAATAAGTTATTTTTTGTGTAATTATTAGTGTTTTTCAATATTTTTTTAATTTTCATGTACAATAGTTCAAGTATTATAATGAGTAAAAGAGCCAACTAGCTTGGAATAAAAAAAAGAGAAAACGATATGCTGACAACCACAACAAAACTGGAGCTAAACTGTAATATATCAGCTAAAATTCATCTATTAACATTAGGTAATGACAATATTATTAACAATTAACTATTAAAAGACAAAAAACTTGAGTACTTGGGACATGTGATGAGAGGGCAAAAATACGCATTATTACAACTTATTATGCAGGGCAAAATCCGAGGAAAGCGAAATGTGGGAAGACGAGAATATCCTGGCTTAAGAACTTAAGGAATGGTTTGAATGCAGTAGTGCAGAACTTTTTAGAGCGGCAGTCAACAGAGTCCGCATAGCCATGATGATTTCCAACCTTCGATAGAAGATGGAACTTAAAGAAGAGGAATGACAATAAAAAATATATATATTGGTAATTCATTGAAAGATACAACAACAGCAGACATCAATATATTGAACAAACAAATAGTCAACACAATGCAACAGGCTCAAACTAAATATTGTCCGACAAGCAAAAAAGATGAAAAACTGAGTCAACCCACGAAAACCCTTATAGAACTAAGGCGACAAATGAAAGGAGATAACACTACAAGCAAAGAAGCGATAAATCAAATAAATAAGACAATCACAAAGGCAATCAGAAAAGACATAAGAAACTACAATGTAGAAAAAACAAAACAGGCAATAGAGCAAAATAAGAACATTAAAGTTTTAAAGAGGAGCGTACAAAAGGGAAAAATAGAAATTAACAAACTGAGAAACAGAACTGGAGAAGAAACAACGAACAGAGATGAAATATTAAGAATAGTCGAAGAGTTCTACACAGAGTTATGTAGATCAAGAAAAAAAGATAACAATACGGAACCTCCAATTACACTAAAAACTGGGGTATTAAACCAAGGATCAGATTTAATGCCCGATATAACAAAATCAGAAATCAAAGAAGCCCTGAAGGAAATGAAAAATAATCGAACCCCGTGTGAAGATGGAATAGTATCAGAAGCACTAAAAATTGGAGGGGATGTATTACTTGAAAAAATTAAACAACTTTTCAATATTTGCCTTCCCAGCGCCAATATTCCAACAGACTGGAACAACGCTACTATGATTCTATTACACAAAGCAGGAGACAAAGCAAATTTAGAGAATTACAGACCGATTAGCCTCCTCAGCCATATATATATATATATATATATATATTATATATATATATATATATATATATATATATATATAAAAGTTGTTTACGCGAATACTAGTTAAGAGAATGGAAAGAAAATTAGAGACTTATCAACTAAGAGAACAGGCAGGATTCCGAAAAAGTTTCGAAACAAATGAGCATCTACAAAGTATAAAAACCCTAATAGACAAAGCAGTGGAATACAATAAATCTCTAGTTCTAATATTTATCAATTTTCACAAAGCCTTTGACACAGTTGAGCTAAGCAAAATATTACAGGCGCTTAAAGAATGCAGGCTAGATTATAGATAATATACTAAATTATTATACAAAATATACCAGGCAACAACCACTGTCAGATTAGGTACATACTAACAGTAATCGCATAAAAATAGAACGGGGGGTTAGACAAGGAGACCCAATGTCACCTAAACTTTTTAATACGGTGCTAGAACATGCTTTTAAGGATTTGGATTGGATGACAAGGGAATAAAAATAGATGGAGAATATCTAAACAACTTACGTTTCGCGATGATATACTTATAATAGCTGAAGATCTAGGTATGGCAAGAGAGATGGTACAGGAACTCGTTGTGTCTACAACAAATGTAGGTTTAAATATAAATATCTCGAAAACAAAAAACATGACCAATTTGGTACCCAACCAGAACATCAGTATTGGTGGGAAAGAAATAGAACTCGTAGATAAATATAAATACCTGGGACATGAAATTATGATTGGCAGGATAACCAGACTCATGAACTGAAGAGAAGAATCAGTCTTGGGAGTGCAGCATTTGGAAAACTGAGAGAAACTTTTAAAAGTGAGCTGCCCACATGCCTAAAGAGAAAGGTGTTTGATCAGTGCGTCCTCCCAGTCTTGACGTACGGAGCAGAAACACTTACCTTAACAAAAGCAGCAGCTACCAAACTAAGAGTCACGCACAGAAGAATGGAGCGGTCCATGTTAGGAATAACTCTGCGAGACGGAATAACCAACGAAGACATCAGGAGAAGAACCATAGTGACTGACATTATCGAGAAGATAGCCAGACTAAAATAGAGATGGGCAGGACACATGGCCAGAATGACAGGGAGAACACCTATGAATAACTGTTCTGATGAGACCTATTAGGTCGAAATACGTATCAACAAATCAAATATTTGCTATCTTTTTCATTTTATTTGGATATACTCTGTGTGAGTACGAGAAAACACAATTCGCTAAGGATTTCTGCTTAGTTGTGAAGACATGTCGTGGAATGCAAATTTTAGATTCCCATGTCCCTTTTAACATCTTTTATCAACGTCTGTTTGCTTTGCAATTTTTAGAAGGCTCAGATTATAAGGAGAAATCTGAATTGTGTTTCACAAAACTATTTTACGGATTTTATTACTTGATTTGTTTATGTAGAATAATAAGCTTGATTTTAGATCGGAATTGTATTATATTTTATCCATGCATTATTGAAAGTTCACGTACGTAGAACGTTTTTGGGTTGATAAACATTGTATGCTAATAATTTTTGGAGGTATTTTAATCAGTTTATTTTATTACATTATTTTCACATCATATTCTGTTGTTTTATTCCGTTATTCTTTGGACCTAATCCATCAGCTGTAAAGTATAGATATTGAAGCACGAGTAAAACCTGAGATAACAAAATTGAAAGGGTGTGATATAAATCATAAATAAAAATTTTAAATTATTTATTATATATAATTTTTGTAAAGTTTTAAAATTAAAATTCTTGATATCACTTTCATTATTATATATATATATATATATATATATATATATATATATATATATATATATATTATATTGTTAAAAATCTAATATTATTTAGAAAACAATTTTTATTTACAAAAATACCCTGTATATTAATGAAGAAATATAAACTAATAACAGAATAGATATTTCAAATAAAAAGTCAGGTAATTAATAGCCCTCAGTCTCCGTGAAGTGCAATTATTGACGGTTATTGCCGTGTCGACATTTTCCGCATATTATTTTTATTTATCTTCCTGTCGGAAACACAATGAGCTTTCTTCTTTCCTCCATGGCAAATGAAATATCATCAAAAAGGCTGCCCGCACAGAACACAGAGCACAGATCATGCAATTAATGACCTTTACTCCACATTAAACGTTCCGTGGAATGGACAACGGATGAGATTTACAAGACTAATTAGCATAATTACATTTTACGCTACATTTGTTATGAATTCGAAGTTGGTGTTGAGTTCTGCACAAACGCGAAAAAATCTCCAAATTGAATGGTACCGAAAGACGGAATACAGCTAATTTTAGGTATTTATATACCAGGTGATTCAGTTATATCCACACTAAACAAATTGAATTAAAAAAACCTAAATCATAGCAAAACAACTTCTTTATATGACAAATAACGAATAAACTGTGTAGACAAAAAAGAGAAACCACATAAACTAACAATTAATGAACATAAAAATAAACTTTAGAGAAGACAAAAACTAATCTGTGGAGGAATACAAATGAAGGAATAACTCATCATCAACTAGCCTCTAACGTCCACTGCTAAACATAGGCCTCTCGCATACTTTTCCACTTCCACTAGGTTCAGTCGACTGATATAGGATTATTGATGAGACAGATGTAAATAATAACGTTGATAAATTTGATGAGGTGTTAGATTCCTGTATTAATCTATTTGTACCAAAAACAAGATGCAAAAACTCAATATTTCCGAAATGGTACACTCCTCATTTAAAACATATATTACTTCAAAAGAAGATTGCTCATGCAAAATACAATATGACAGGATATAAGAAGGATTATGATTATTTATATAATTTGCGTCAAGAATTTAGGGATTGTTACAAAACATGTCATCAGATTCACCTAAATAATTAACGTACTGCTATATGTGATAAAAAAGATTTTTGGAATTATGTAAATAATAAAAGAAAATGTTTTGATTTGCCAAACACAATGAAATATTAGAATATAACTTCTGATAATTCTCAAAATACAGCAAATTTGTTTAGTAAATCTTTTAATTCAACCTATGTTACTAGTAATACAGATTATCCAGCTGTAAACTCTGACAATAGTCTTTGTGTTGAAATTTGTGATATTACTGTATTAGATGTATTCGAATTTATATCTAAGATTGATTCAAAAGTAAGTTGTGGACCGGATAATAATATCCTCTTTGTTCATATTTAATTGTAGATTTATTCTGAGTTATATTTTACAAAAAATATTTAGTTTATCATTGAGCTTAGGTGTCTTTCCAGATATATGGAAGAAAAGTTATATTACCCCAGTCCATAAAGGTTGTTCTAGAGAAAATATTGAAAACTACTGAGTCATATCTAAAATTTCAGTTTTCGCTAAATCTTTTGAAGGGATTGTAGCTGCAAAACTTGGTGCATTATTAAATCCTACTTTAATGTCCGACGAACATGGTTTTATTTCAGGACTTCTACTACTACCAATCTTTTAGTTTTATAAGAATTTTTGTTGGGTGCTCTTGAAGGTTATGACCAGGTTGATGTAATTTACACTGACTTTTCGAAGGCATTCGACAGAGTTAATCATACTGTCCTTATCTCTAAACTTTATAATGCTGGTTTACATGGAAGATTATTAGGCTGGATGGAGAGCTATCTCACAGGTAGAACTCAAGTTATAAAAATTAATCAATCTTTGTCATCGACTATCAATGTAACCTCTGGTGTTCCACAGGGTGGACATTTATCTCCTCTGCTTTTTAATTGTTTTGTAAATGATATAAAAAATTTGTTTTTATCATAGTAATATTCTTCTCTATGCTAATGATCTAAAAATTTATAGTCATAAAAAATTCCAATGACTGTAGTTTATTACAGAATGATTTAAGTAGTTTAATGGATTGGTGTAACTTAAATGCTTTGAATTTGAACATAAATAAATGTAAGGTAATGCGATTTTTTAGAATCAAACATCCGATTTCATTTGAATACCATATTGTACCGAATATTTTAGAGGTAGATAATCACAACATTAAAGGATCTTGGGGTAATTTTTGACCCTACAGTAAGCATCAGGGACCACTTTTCTTACGTTTCTAATAGATCCATGAGACTTAGCCATAGGTTTCATGAAACGTAGCCTCTCTGAATTTGATAATATTTATTGTCTCAAAAATATTTACTGTTCCCTTATTAAATCGGTTTTGGAATATGATTGCAATATTTGGTCTCCTCATTATAAATGCTACAGAGATCTATTAGAAAAAGTACAGAAAATGTTCTTAAGATTTATTGCTTTTAAATTTAGAATACATGTAAATGAAATTAAATAGGTACATTGTTTTGCAATCCCTGCAATATTGCTAGATGTGGCATTTATATATAAATTAATACGGGGCGCATTGATGCTAGTGCTCTTTTGGAAAGGGTTTACTTCCGTACTCCCTGTAGAGACACCAGATCCCAAGACTTATTTTATTTAGAATTTCATAATCGAACTTATACTCTAAATAAACCCTTACAGATAATGTGTAGATGCAAATAAATTTGATAGAAATGATTTTTTTCATTTATCACTAAGTACTTTAAGAATAAGATCGGAAATACCTTTTTATATAATCACATTGTGTTTTAATAGTTTCAGTCAATTCATGAATAATCACTTTAGCGATTAAAGATTTTTTTTTATGGATAATAAATGCATTTCTAAAAATTGGATACGTAACTTCAACAGATAACTAAAGGAGAAACTGATCTAAAGAGAGATAAATGATAGTAATAACGTAATGTCCCCATCGGTGAATAAAACAAGTTCGAGAGTTTTTCAGTCAATCTTGACCGTGCTCCCGGTACAATAATAGCAAGAATTCGCAGTAAATGTATGTATGTGCATGTAATTTGAATCCAATATCAAGATTTAATGTGCGGTAGTTCACACAGAACATGGAACAGAATTTATGAATACACATTTTGAAGGTACGGGAGAAATAAATAAATATTGTTCCCTCGGACGGTCTCTAATCTGATATTGCTTGATATCTGTTGTCGGAAATATTAACTGAACACATTTTTTAAGTGATACATCATTTTTAGAGGGTGGCAATTCAAATAAATTAATTTTACTATTTTACTTTTAGTAAATAATTTTTTCTATACTTACAGCTATACAGCTACTGATTTACAACGTACTGTGAAAAACAAAATTGTTTTCATAGCTAATTTGCTTGTTCCTTCTAAATTGTTTAAATTATCGCACTATCTTGGTCTGTCAATACTTCTTCGTCCATCATCTCGTGCTATTCGTACTATCCTATCCTCTGTTATTTTACGTGTTCGTTCCACTCCTGTTTTCGTTTTGTCCCCTATCCATTTATGTCTTCTATATTGTATGCTCTTCTTATGTTTTTGCTTCTCTCCCTATCCAACAGACTTTTCACTGATACTCGTCCAAGTTTTTTCATCTCTGTTGTTTCTAGTAGTCGTCTTGTTTTAGATGTGCCATGTCCTGATCTCTAAACAGCATCATACTACTAATAATTACATATCCATATCTTGCATGGTGAACACAAGTCCTAGCAGCAAAAAGAAGATTCAAGCAGCACACAACAACTACCTTAGAGAAGCTACAATCGTGCCCAGATACGACGCTGAACGGTACTGATAGGGTATATGATAGAGAAGGTAAACGAAAATATAGTTTTCCGCAAATCGGCAGGAAATTTTGACATTCCTGTCAAAATTTCTTGAAGAAAAAGTCAGGACTTCCTTACTGATAAGGATAATGTCATTTCCTTACTGTACGAAATGATATTTCCGTACAGTTGTTAGTGTTCAACATAAATTGATAGAAAATTTGACATTCAACCTCAATACGTTTTCCATAGTAGTACCCAAGTAATTTTATTGGAATTTCAAAGCACCATTTATTTGGGAATAAAAATTATCCGCGTTTTTTTTAAATCATCAATATATCTGTCGAATTTTAACGATTTGCAGGAAAAATAGTATGTTTACCTCGTAGGAAAAGCCCATTCCCTGGACTCTGTGTGCTAAGTCTCGGCTTGCGCCTCGACTTAGCAATCTTCACAGTCGTCCAGGAATGTTAACTTTTTCCTACCCGTAAACAATGTACTATTACTATTATAATAATAGAACACTTCTTAACACCTTTTCAATATTTGGCAATATCAGTTATTCTTCGATATTATGAAGTTTTCCTGATTTTGCTGTGAGTAGTAAAATGTTATCAAATGCCAAGAAACTATCATTATCTCTTGCAGCAAATATGTTGTCCACCGTATTTCTTTTTGAAGTTTTTCTTTCACTCTGTCACCCTGTATATCTTTGTTTACCTGTATTGAAAACACCTCCTGGAAAATATTGAATGGCAATTACACAGAAATATGAAGTCATATATCAACTGCTTTGTAGATAAATTACAATACGAGCTTAAAAATTCACAAACGTAAGATGATTAATGATACGTACATATTTAACAAAATATTCATTTTGTAGATTATTGTGTAACGTGTAGACATATAACCACTGTAGTTGGTTGCATAAACCTATTAACTATGATTGCTATTTCTAATTTGTTAGCGAAACAACAGAAACTGAGTGAGGCCATATTTTTCCTACAATAAAACACATTATAACCTCAGCAATTTATATTTTACACAGACTTATTATTTTTATTGATCAATATGTTTTAGCGACTAACATTAAATATAACTCCAATAAAGGAGCATTTAGACTGAATAGATCTTTTCTAGAGAATGGGAAGAAAAATGTATAAAAATTTATGGACAACGCTTGAACCATCTAAGGTACGCTGATGACATTGTATTGATAACCGATAAAAAAGAAGAATTGTTTGAAATAATGAAAGAACTGGACGTAGAAGCTGAAAAGATGGGTCTGAATATGAGTTACAGCAAGACCAAAATCATAACAAATACAGATGAAGACATCACAATAAGGATCGGACAAGATGAGATAAAACAAGTTCAACACCTGGAGATTTACAACAGCAAACATGGACAAAATCATAAAAACCCAAAAGGCAATGGAAAGACAAATGTTGCACATAAGACTAATGGCTAAAAAAAGAAACGAGTGGATAAGAGAGAAAACAAAAGTGAGAGATGTTAGACAAGAAGTTGCAAAATTAAAATGGGAATTTGCCGGACACAATATAAGCGTAAAAAGAAGACCGATGGAACAAAATTCTTATAAGTTGGAGACCGTGGGAATATAAACGAAGCAGAGGAAGGCCCCAAATGAGATGGGCAGATGATATCAAGAAGCACTTGGGCTCTAGGTGGATGACTGTAGCGACAGACGGAGAAGAATGGAAAAAGATTGGGGAGGCCTATGTTCAAAGATGAGCCGAAGAAGGCTAATTAAATAGATATATAGATCTTTTCTGTTGGTCTCTTGCTTTTTCTTATCTTTTATACCACGCTTTTTCTTTACTATTTCTAACTCTATCTTTTTCGGGCATTTCTCTTCCCTTCCTTTCCATTTCTCCCTCGTTTAGTATTGTTTTGACTTTTTTCTGGTATTCGTATGATGCGTCTCAGTAATCTAGCTCTTTGGGCTCTTATTATCATTTTAACCTTAAGTGTCTTACACACATTCTTATTACTAGATCTCAAGTTTTCTTGTCAGCGATAAAGAAGAATTCTATGATTAGCTACAAACATTAGTGGAAAGAGAAGTGCAGCAAAATAAATTACTTATATTATTGGAAGATTTCAATGCCAGAATAGAAGACGAAGTAATACCAGGAATAAAACAAAGGTTTAACGAAAAAGTTATCAATGAAAACGAAAAGAGAATAGTAAAATTCTGCACATCAAACGAAGTAAGAATAACCAACACATTTTTTGATCATAAAATTCAACACAAATACACGTTGAAATACAAGAAGATCATAGATAATGTCACAAACGAAAATATTCACCATAATTTTGTTGCATTCTTGCATTCATCGTCACAACCCGGTTGTTTGGTCGATAAGTGAAACTAAAGAAGGTCAACAGCCCTAGCACCAAGAAAATCATAGATACAAGACGTCTCAAACAAGAAACAAACATATGTGGAAACCAAATTTAAAATAAACGAGAGCTTAAGGAAAGTCAAAGAAGATAATGCAGAAACTCTAACTATTGACCAAAAATGGGGAAAAATTCAACATGCCCTTGTGTCAGTTGGAAAAGAAACCCTCAAACCACTTAAAGAAAAAACAAAACCTTGGATGACAGTAGAAATTCTTGAACTTATGGAAGAACGAAGAAAACATAAAGCAAAAGACCTGAATAAATACAAAGAAATTCAGAGAAACATCAGAAAGAAAATTCGAGAGGCAAAAGAGAGGTGGCTCTCCGATAGATGCAAGGAAATAGAAGATCTGGATAAAAAGTACGATAGCTTTAATTTACACAAAAAAATCAAAGAAATGACAGGTTCTAGAAAGGGACACAAAAACGAATATCCTTAAAAATGATAAAGGGGATATTATTACTGATATGAAGGAGAGATTATGTCACTGGACCAATTACATTCAACAACTATTTAATGATGAAAGAGAAGAACTGTCATTAGAAATCACCGAGGATACTGGACCACCAATATTAAGAGAAGAAGTCATCTATGCCATCAAAAACACAACAGAGGGTAAAGCTACTGACCAGATGAGTTGCCCATCGAATTATTAAAACTCATCGATGAAGATGTTATTGATGTAATGGTTGAACTCTTTAATCTAATATATCAGACTGCCACAATCCCCAGACAACTATTGTCTGTGCTCAGACCACAGAACAATAGCTTTAATGAGTCACACACTTAAAACATTTTTGAAAATAATTCACAGCAGAATTGTTAAAACTCTTGAATATGAGATTAGTGACACACAATTTGGCTTTAGAAATGGTATGAGTACAAGAGATGCTTTGTTCGGCTTGAATGTGCTGGCTCAGAGATGCATGGACATGAATCAGGATATGTTACTTATGGTTTTGGTGGATCTTTGAGAAAACGGCATTTGATATATGTTCACACCATAAGAAAGCTCTGTGTAGATATATTTAACAAAGCAAAAATAATTGACAGGTCGTTGTGATCTGGAAAATTATATCTAATCTGTATTATTGAGAAATCAAATGCCCAAGGTAAGTAGTGGACAGCGCGCCGAGGACGCAGCTCGAAAACCGTTAATCTCCAAACACTATCATGAGAGGAGGGTCCGCCATGGTTGCGTGCCCTGTCCCTCCACTACGTTTCTCTCACATCGTCTACAGTAGAAGGCGGTTATTTTCAAGAAGCGCTCTCAGGACTCTCGAATAGAAGGTATAATCTATCATTGTGAGAAGTTTTGCAATTAACTTTACGTTTTCGCACACGATACAGGTAAATAATACTCACGGACGGATATTCACCACAATGATTCTACCAGAACCTAATGCCACAAGCGCCTATTATGATACGCTGTCTCGAGTACGGGACTGACGATAAATTTAGTAAGAAACTTAATAGCTATGATTCATGACTAAATCTGCACATGCGAAATATCCAAGTTGTGACATATTGAAGATACTGCTCAATTGAGAAAGGTTAATAACTATTAATATATTAGGAACGTTTGGAATAACATCATGATTGTAGGGCCCAAACCAAAGAAAATTATAGTACACGTTATTAGACAATAGCACGTACATTCATTTATGCAAACTTAATAAAGTTAATCTTTGTTGTCGGGATAATAAGGTCTAGAACTACGCCTGTGTAGAATGCCTCGCATAGATGTTACGCGTGTTCTCTCTACTCTTCCTTTATGTCTTGGAAGCTTGGACACTCCAAACAAGTTCATCTGAATAAGCTGGCCGCCTTTTGAATTTGGTTGGTAGTCGTTACAGAAGAATCCTACCGAATAATCATGGATTTCAAAAGATTTGTACAAACATGGAGAGAAGTAACTTGATAGGATAGGGAAAATGATGGCTGGGAACTAATATTTAACTATTAAAAGACGAAAACTTGAGTACTTGGGACATGTGATGAGAGGGCAAAAATATGCATTATTACAACTTATTATGCAGGGCAAAATCCGAGGAAAGCGAAATGTGGGAAGACGAAGAATATCCTGGCTTAAGAACTTAAGGGAATGGTTTGAATGCAGTAGTGCAGAACTTTTTAGAGCGGCAGTCAACAGAGTCCGCATAGCCATGATGATTTCCAACCTTCGATAGAAGATGGAACTTAAAGAAGAAGAATTCATCGTCAAACCAATGATTTTTACAAGTACAAATTTCTGTTCCTATTTCATCTTTCGCTCTTGCTGTTATTTTGGTCGATTAGGAGTCTATATCTATCTGGTCTTCTTTATTTACAGTTTGATTCCTTAGCCTGTTAGTGAAGTTTTCCGAATACCGTTCTGCAATTGTCGCATCTCTCAGCTTTTGCACGTTCCGTTTTTTTGTATCCATTTTATTTTTCTTTACTGGTGTTTTTTAATCTTAAGGTCATCAGGAGATGATGATCTTGAGATTAAAAAGTGAATGCGATAGGTAAGTCAGTCTTTGAGGATTCATGCCTTCTAGGTGGCCATAAAACATCATTCTCTGTTTTCTCATGTGGGTAACATTGTCTTTTAAGTGTTCATATAGCTGTCTTCGGCAAAATTCTTCACTTTCTTTGATTAGTCCTAAGATTGTTCTCAAAATTTGCTTTGCTTTACCATATTTTAACATTTGGATGCATATACGGCTCACGTCCTGATCACTGTATTGTTGTAACAGAGTTTTAAGTTTAAAATATATATTAATAATATAGTAAAAGTACAAAAAGTGTATGTGTGTATTAAGCATAGTAAATTTAATTATTTTTTTCAAATAATAAAAAAAATTTCTGTCTATTTGAAAAAAAAAGTTTACTGACCCGTGTCCAATCTAACCCTCTGACTATTCCTAAAAAGATAAAATATTGCCCAATTAAAATTATATCTTGGTATATACTTATCACTATAGATAGTCATAAGGATCCATCTAGACTCACTGGTATCGGTACGTTGAGTACCTTTTCGTAAAAAGGTACGTTAAGTACTTTTTTATATCCATACTGTCAGGTCATAGATGAGATTTCCACTCCCAATTAATTAGCATAATTATATATCACGTTCGATTAGAGATCAGTCTCGTTATGGGCTACAATATTGGACTTAAAACCAGTGACGTATAGAATTGTTAAAAATAGATTTAAAAATTAATAAAAATAAAATCAATGATTATCGTGAATTTTGAGTTTGATATGTTTAAAATATATTACTTCGTATATTTCTATTGTTTATCTTATATGTTATTTTTGTAATATTTATATGGGCACAAGGAGTGCCAAGAAGCAACATATAACAAAAACAGGCATACCTAAAGACAAATCAAGCTGGATGCACAAAAGAGCAAAGGAAGAATACCGGACACTAAGAAGAGAAGAAAAACGATTACACAAAAGAAAAAAAGACATGAAATCGTAGGCTTCCACGGCCAGAGTCAGAATTATAGTTTATTCGTCTTCCGGGTTTGGACCGTGTCATTTGTGAGTGACCCAGAGTGGGTTCATCTCACTTATAGGGTTCTTAGAGCAGGCCAAGATCCACAGAGGATTGTCGAGCCAAAGATGAAGATGATGATGATCTTATATGTTATAAAGTAGAAAGTATTCAAAAAAGGCTGGTTAATTAATTCAGAAAACTAAATATTATTCAGGTCTATGCTCCAACAAGTGACAAGTCAGACGAAGAAATCGAAAAAATTTTATAACAATATAGATGAAATAATGCGACTGACAAAAAGAGGTAAGACAACGATGATCATGGGTGACTTTAACGCTAAAATTGGTCGTGGTGCTGAAAGAGACCACATAGGAGCATACGGTTAGGTACAAGAGAATAATAGAGGAGATAGACTTGTACAATTCTGCGTAGAAAACAATTTGTTAATAGCCAATACCTTCTTCAAACAACATCCTAGAAGGCTATACACATGGAAATCACCTGCAGACAGAAAAGACAG